>CM061920.1:114869838-115469838 GCA_031002005.1 Vandiemenella viatica
TGATTGTGAGTATATTATGCTTTATATTTTTGTAATTCCCTTTTTTTATGTCATGTTTTTAACCTATGTTTATTTTTATAGATTGGCACAGTATGATAGTTTACCAACCACAAGTGTCTATGACTGGAACAAGAATTAATTAATATTGAGTACAATAGACATAAAAATTAATTTAACAAAAAATGTGTATAATGTTTTGACCTAAATTATCTTTCTTTTTTAATAGATTTTCCATGGTACGAGGAACCTAGGAGGACTCGTTCCATACAACCGAATGGTACGTTTCACTTCGTTATTTATTCATACATTCCATGTAATTAGATGTCAGCCTTATTCTCATGGTTTCTATCGTTGCAGAGCCGCCCGCAGGCATGAATGCCGCCGTCGAGTCCGCACCTGCTCCGCCCATGTGGAGACCTTGGGAAATGGAGGACTCAGCCGATAGGCGAAACCCAACACCCGGCCCTAGCAGGCAGGGCTCAGGAGTGGCAGGCCCTAGCAGGGAGGGTCCAGGAGTGGCAGGCCCTAGCAGGCAGGCCGCAGGAGTGGCAGGCCCTAGCAGTGGGGCTCAGGAGTGCAGGTCCTAGCAGGAAGCAGCAGCCAAATATGATTTGCAGCAACGAGGGGTGAGTGTCCAGACGCAACGCGCTTAATCCTTGAAGATAGGCAGAGTGCTTTTAAAAATAGAATCTATACCGGACCATTCAAAATTCTGAAAATTTTATTGGACCACTTAACTTCATTGATGCATGTTATGATCTTTTGGCAAATAAAGTCCGCGAAATTGTTAGTTGCCGGTCCACCCCGGCTGTAAAGGTTCAGGTTGGGCTGGCAACATCTTTTGCAGTTCAGAAGGAGTTAAATATCGTTTCCGCAAATTTGTATTTTCTTACCAAAATGTGTGAAGTCACAACCAGCACTCACCTGCCTGATTGGTATAAGATCTGTGTGAAATCGGAGATCACGACTAAATTGGAAGAGTTTCAGGAGAGAGATTCTGGAAAACCCTCGAGAGATTAATTTCCCTCGACATAAACATTGCTCATTTTCAACCGTTCTATCGAGGGTCTTCCCATGTTGCTCTGCCAGTTGATATCCAAAGAAAGAAAGCTATAGTCAATGTGAAAAATGATGAGTTATGTTTCTTTGGACTCTCCTTGCAGCTCAAGTACAGGCGCACGAAATGCAACCAGTTGGTAGTTATAGGGAGGCATTCGCAAGCCATGAATTCGATTTCTCAGGTATTGAGTTTCCGGTAAAACTCGCAGATATTTCCAAATTCGAGAGGCAAAATCCAGGCATTTCAGTAAATGTTTTCGGTCTGGATCTTATTAAAGGTAGGAATGAAGTTGTCGGGCCCTTACACTTAACTGCAGACAAACGCGATAACCACATTAACATGTTGCTGCATACTGACAGCAGTGGGAATTCCCATTACTGTTGGATTCGCAACTTGTCGCGGCTAGTTAGTTTCATTAAGTAATATCATCATATCACATATGCGACAGATGTCTGCAGCATTTTGGCAGCAAAGATCTTCTGTACCGTCACGAGATCGATTGTGCAAGGGCAGATCCAGTAAGAGTAGATTTGCCCGGCGATGACGATAAAACCTTAAAGTTTAAGGATTTTGCACACAAGCAGCGTGTGCCCGTCGTCGTTTACGCGGATTTTGAAAGTTTATTAGAACCTTATGATTCATGCAGTCCCCCACCCAACGCCTCTCACTCAACCAATGTCCAGAAACACACCCCATTCGCTGCGGCATACCAGGTCGTTTGTGCCGGCGTACCTAGTCTGTCACGATTCAACTCCTTCTCGGGTCCAAACCCCGAGAAATGGCTTGTGGAACAACTTGTCGAGCTTGCCGAGGAAGTTGATGAAATTTACAAGGAGTGTATTCCCCTTGTAATGACAGATGAGCAAGAAGCAAAGTTTGCTGCTGCTACTGTATGTCACATCTGTGAGAAAGACATTGAACCGGGGACTGTTAAAGTCGCGATCATTGTCATATCACAGGTAAATTTAGGGGGGCTGCACACAATGACTGCAATTTGCAGTTTAAGACTAAAAAGTTCATACCCATTTTCTTTCATAATCTGTCTGGGTATGACGCACATTTTATAGTTATGGCATTATCCGACCTCGACGGCGATGGGATGGATGTACTTCCCATAAACACTGAACGCTACATTTCTTTTTCAAAAAAGGTTGAACGTACTTCAATTACGTTAAGGTTTCTGGACTCTTACCGTTTTATGCAGGCCCCATTAGACAAACTGGTTGGTACCCTTGAGGACGGTGACATGGGCATTACTAGTGCTCATTTTGCGACCCCGAGAAGTTTCAATTAGTTAAGCGGAAAGGAGTCTTCCCTTACGAATATATGGATTCGTGGGAGAAGCTCGACGAGGCTTCCTCCAAAATCAAAATTTTATAGTTCGCTGTCGGAGTCTGAAATTTCAGATGCCGATTACGAGCACGCGACACAAGTGTGGCAGACTTTCCAGATCAATACTTTACGTGAATATGCAAGTCTGTACATGGAAACAGATGTGCGGTTACTTGCAGATCTGTTTGAGAAATTTAGGAGTGTATGTTTGGGGAAATACACCCTGGACCCTGCCCACTACTTTACATCCCCAGGCCTTTCGTGGCAGGCCATGTTAAAGAGCACACGTGTTGAATTGGACCTTCTGACCGATATCGACATGCTGCTCCTTTTCGAACGTGGAATACGCGGTGGTATTTGTCAATGCGTCCATAGGTACGCCAAGGCAAATAACAAGTACATGTCGGAGTACAACCGCGAGGCGCCAGACAATTTTATCATGTACTTCGATGTTAACAATTTGTACGGCTGGGCCATGTCCGAGTATCTACCCTCTGGTGGGTTTCAGTGGTTGTCGGCCGAGCAGATTGCGAGCATAGATTTTATGAGCGTTGCGTCTGATTCACCCAGGGGATTCGTGTTGGAGGTAGACCTTACGATTCCTCAGGACAAACACGACGTTCTAGCAGACCTACCGCCATGTCCAGAGCACAAAGCCCCAGTTGGTTCCACGCTCCCCAAGTTGATGACCACACTGGAGAACAAGGTACGGTACGTCCTCCATTACCGAGTCCTCCAGCAATGTGTAGATTTGGGGTTGCAAGTGAGTGAAATACATCGCGCGATTTCTTTCAACCAGTCACCGTGGTTGAAAGACTACATCTCTCTCAACACGGATTCTCGTCGACAAGCTAACACAGATTTCGAGAGAGATTTCTATAAACTGATGAACAATTCCATTTTCGGCAAAACAATGGAGGATATTCGTAGACACCGCGACGTGAAATTGTGTACAGGATGGCCGGGTCGCCGCGGTGCCCGCAAATACGTAGCATCACCCAGATTGAAACACATGACCGTTTTTCGTGAAGACTTTGTAGCTCTGGAAATGGCGAAAGTGCGGATCCTCTATAATAAACCTGTGTATGTCGGAATGTGTATTCTTGACCTTTCCAAAGTGAGGATGTATCGATTTCATTATGAATTCGCTATTCCTCGCTTTGGAAGCCCCAAGCTGCTTTATATGGACACGGACAGCTTCATTTATATGATGAACTGTGATCCATATGAAGTAATGCTCCACAACAAGGATGAGTTTGACACGTCTGGGTATAGCACCGACAACCCTTTCGGGATAGAGTCCCATAACGAAAAGGTGGTCGGTGTTATGAAGGACGAGGCGAACGGCATCCCTATTGTGGAGTTTGCTGGGTTACGATCGAAGATGTACACATTCCGGCTAGAGTCGGGCCAAACCTCTAGACGGGCTAAGGGTTTGGCTCGCTCCGTCACACGCAAGCTGCAGATGGAAGACTATGTAAATTGCCTTCATGGAGCCACGCCAAAATTCCATCTGCAGCGAAGAATAGGCTCCTCCCTCCATATTGTGAATACACAACAAATATCCAAACTGGGTCTGTCTAGGACGGATAATAAGCGGTATATTTTCCCCGACGGCATAGAGACCCTACCGTGGGGGCACAAGTGTGTTCCTGATTCTGTAAATAATGAGTGAATGTTTGTAAATAGTGTTGAGTGAAGATAAAATATACCGTTTATCCGTGTATATACATAGTGCACTGTATAGACTGCTGCAAAAATTGTAAATAGATGTGTTGTATATATATATAAATGCGGTGCACACTATTGTTTTGTGCTTAGACCGCTGGTGTAAATAATTTTTGGTATATAGGAAAAAAAAACTTTTATGTGTTGTACAGAGAGAGAAACTTACAATGCAGTGCACTATTGGTTTATATCGAGTCATTTGTATATGTGTACAGAAAATCAATAAGCTGTGCATAGCCCGAAAACACTGTTAAACTATAAGTTTGTTGAGCGAAATGCTCTGTAAGTTTGTCTAATATTGTAAAAAAGAAATCCGTATATTGCAGATATGATCTGTAAATTGTAAAAAAATCATAAAGTTTGCTAAATATAGAGAAATAAATTGGTTGCTGCTGTGTTCTAGGAGTATCATTACGATTTATATATAAATAAAAAACAACATTTGTAGATATATATGTTTATTAAAAAGAAATATTGTACATTTTTTTACATTTTTCTGATTAAATCTTTTTTATGAATCCATGTGTTATGTGATTTATCAAAACCTAACCACTTCACCAAGATCATATTTTTCCTTCTCTTTATCACTCGTTCAACTAAAAATGTACTTTTAAGTCTTGTTAGTTGTAATTCTTGCTGGTAAAATGCTCCTGCAATCTCTTTACCTTGATAATCTTTCAGCAAATAAGTTACAGGATTTGTTAATTTCACTTTAACTGATGGTAAACCCTTCAGCTGACCAGTTTGGCATATAACCTTTCTCAAACTGTTCTTTAAACTTACTAATTCTAACATGATCACCAACTTTGAATTTTGCTGGAGTAGTAAGCTTGATATGACTGTAAACTGTTGAAAGTAGAGAGTTATCTTTAACATCACAAGGTTTATTTTGATGGTTCTGTGCCACTTATTATTGTAATTAGATATTAACTGAGGAAGAAGTTGAATCCAACGATGTGAACCACGTCTACTGAATTCTTGCCACATCGCATTCTTGATAGTTCTGTTGAGTCGTTCAACTATTGATGCTTTCAGATGAGTATATGTCGAATAATGATTAATACCATTATCAGTCATGAGTGTTTTGAACTTTGAATTGTAAAACTCCTTTCCGTGGTCAGTCTGCAAATTTTTAGGAACACGATTATCACTTAGTATATTCTTCATAGCATCGACAACAACACTAGCCGCCTTGGTCTTGAGAGGCACTGCCCATGCAAACTTTGAATATGTATCGATCACCATCAGTATATACTTTGAAACCCCCATTTATACGGGAGTAAGGGATCATTTCTACAATATCAGAGATCGTCAAGTCCTTTGATGATTACACGTCGTCTTGGAAAATTCTTTCTTGCAGTTCTATGGAGTTCTGCTGCAACTTGATCCATGTCACAATATGATGTCTCTCTCACGAAGTTCTTTAATCACTGACAATATTTCATTGGTGTGTGCTGTATGTCCTGCCGATGTGGATGATGTAACTAGCTTCAGTCGTTCAACGAGCTCATTTGGGTCGTCCCAGTACACATATTCCATCATGGGGAGAAGGCCGGAACCAGACTGACTGACAAGTTTAGAGATTATGTTTTTATACTTGTTATTGTTTGCGAGGTTCCGAACTTTACCGGATGGATTAAATTTTACTCTGTGGGCACTTGTGGTGTTTAATATTTCTGAATAGCTTTTCAAGTCCTTGTTGGTATATATTTTAGGGTTTTTTAAAAACAACAGTTCCATTAACCCTTGTGTCCTCTCATATTCAGTGCCATCTATTATAATAACACCTTCTCCAATAGACATGGGTGAATTTCCAATCAATAGAGAATCATTCTTCTTTCGAACACCATACACTGAATCATAATCTCGTTGACTTCGCTTTAGAGAACTCAAGAACTCTTTGATCGATTCAGAAGACTGCTGCTGCTGCTGAAGTCGCTGAGGTAAGAAAACTTTTTCTATAGTATCCGTCACAGGTCTTAACGAATCCACGAAAAAATTTTTCAGTGTCGATCTGACCAGTCTTCAGTTCGAGTAACTTGCGTCGAATAGCATTCCTGGCTTTTATAATGCCACGTTTAGTTGTTGTCGTATCCATAGTTATACACATAATGAATCTTATTACAGGTTACTGTATTATTTTATATGTTAAAGTCACAAGTGCTGTTAACTGGCTCGTGGGGCTCATATGCGGGGAAAAAACTAAGTTTATCGCCTCGATTCACATGGAGTACCCCTCCTTGATAGTTAACGTATACCCAATTCAATTTTATGTCAACCCTTTTTGGTTTGTCTACTGAGAGTATCATGCCATTGACTTGGATTTCACGATAATTTCGACCCGTATCTAGTATGTATGCATTATTTTGAAAGTCACCTGTTGCAATTATAGTTTCAACCATAGTCATTTCAATCGTTTTTAAAAACATTAAACCATCATTAATAGCTTTGTTAGCATATCGTTTTCTTACCACATCGTCATCATCGATGGGGTCAGCTACATGTTTTAATATTCGACCCTGACAATCCAAACTACCTTCTTTCGTAAGAAGTATATGTTGAGGTGGGTGCACCAATATCCTCTTGCCCTGTATCGATGATGTTCTACCAAATTTGTCCATGGCTGTAATGATGATAGTACCTAATGTGCTTGGCTATTTATTTAAAAATGAATCAAATCCGTTGCGGTACCGTCCTTGATACATATCACAGTCTTTGTCAATAACCAAAATCCGTGTTTACTCGAATTCCAGCAGCATCCACATAAGTTTTTAAACGCGTTGAACGACATATCGGTATTAACGTGGTCATTATAAATGTGTTTTAGATTCATATCGTCCTGTTTAAAGACTACAATCAAGTTGGCGTTGTCTCTAACCAACTGTTTCGGTATACGGCTGTATGTCTGACTCAAGTAGAAAGAATCTACTGACCTGTGCCTTCCCATACAAAAGTAATCTCGTATATTGTTCTGTTTCTCGCACGAAACATCGTCAAACACAAACACTGAATTTGGTAGAGCTTCACTAGGCGGAGGCACACATTGATTATCGCTAAATGTCAAATACTGAATTTCTTTAATGGGTTTTAATATTTCACCCAGCAAGTGGTACTTTGGTTGGTACAAAGACTTTGAAAACACATATACATTTTCAAATCTGAGACCATTGGGGTGTACCAGCAGGGACAGCACAAGATTAGTCTTCCCACAGTTTGCGGTCCGCAAACTATCGCCCTCACTGTCTCGGGGAACAGAGGTCCGTTCTTCTTCCGCTTGATGTCCGCAACATCTGCATTACCCACGGGTAATGTTGCTTGCTGTTTGATGAAGCGCATATTGACGGGGTTTTCAAGCTGCTCCGACTATATATAGGAGAGCTAAAATGAGAAAATAGTCTGTCGAAAACAATGCCTCCTACGAGGAAGAAGAAGAAGAAGGGTCGCGGCTTCTTAAACAAGCTCATTGATAAAATGCCATTTGAGGCACACATACCTACATACCAGTTTTGCGGGCCTGGGACAAAACTGGAAAAACGGTTGAAACTTGGTCAGACGTGGATCAATCCACTAGATGCAGCATGCAGGGAACATGACATTGCATATGCACAGGGTGCGGACAGACGTAATGCTGATCGTATTCTCGTGGAAAAGGCTTCAAACAGAATGAAGGCTAAAGACGCAAAGTTTGGTGAACGAGCTGCTGCTTTTCTAGTAAACAGAATAATGCGTGCTAAGATGAAGCTGGGTGCAGTTATTAAAAAGAAAAAGAAGGAGAAGAAGGGTGGTATCCTTCCTTTAATACCTATTTTTTCAGGATTGTCGGCTGCTGGAGCTCTTGCAGGAGGAGTCTCGGGTATTGTCAGAACTGTCAAAGCAGCTAAAGAAGCTAAAAAGCAGTTGGCTGAGGAGAAACGACACCTTGAAACTATGGAAGCTATTGCGCTGAAAGGCAAAGGACTTTATTTGAAACCATACAGAAAAGGGGGATCAGGATTTTAAAAAAAAAAAAATGTCCAGCCGCTGACGGACTGGGATATATATAGATATGTAAAGCGTCTGCGTATACCTCATTTTCGAGGTGTATTCACGCGTGATGAATTACCTGAAAAAAATTCGTCATCATGAATGTGGAATAGTGAACTTGGACAGTACTGAAAATGCCGGAACACATTGGGATGCATATATAAAGTACAAAGAAGGTGTAGTTAAATATTTCGACAGTTTTGGTGACTTACCCCCACCATTGGAACTGCAGCGATACTTTTCAGGCAACAGAATACTGTACAATGTACAACGTCACCAGGAATACGGCACACATGTATGTGTTTAAAGTTCTTGTATAAAAATATTTGACATCAGTCATGCATGAACCTCGGTCAGAGTAACACCTGTCTGTGACACTCTGACTGTCTGGTAATAGCTCAGTCTTGAGTTGTGATTACTTTCTACCGATAGATTTGAGTCAAGACGAATATACAATCGGGCTAGTAGATTTTCAAACATACAACTCGATCCCGAACATTGACAAGTCAAATTGCAAATTTCATTACTTAAAGAAAAGGGTGATTGATATACCCACAGGATCATACGATATTGACGACTTGGCAAATTATTTAGTTAAACAGACAAATAACGAGAAATTGGTTTTTAGAGCAAACAACAATTCACTCAAGTGTGAGATACAAACGCCTGTGGAAATTGACTTCAGTAAACCAAACTCAATTGGATCATTGCTAGGTTTTTCGAAACGTGTGTTAAAACCTGGATTTCATTCATCAGACTACACTGTGCAGATATTCAAAGTTAACGCCATAAGTATAGAGTGCAGTGTGTGTACAGGAAATTACGTCAACGATAAGTTGGGCCATACACTACACGAGTTTTTTCCAACAGTACCGCCAGGTTATAAGATTGTAGAAGTACCTGCTAATGTCATATATCTACCGATCACGGTGAAAACACTCAATAATATTCACATTAGAGTTGTCGATCAGGACGGAGAATTGGTTGATTTCTGAGGAGAAACCATTACTTTGAGACTATATATAAAGAATGGGCGCTCGTTATAACAAGACGCGACAAACTCGTGCAGTTGACAGTCGTGAACCGACAGTGAAACGGTTAACACCTGCTAACGTGCTCTTCCTACAGTCGTTAGGCTATACCGTAAAGAATGGATGAACTACTTGATATAACTTCTAGTGTGGAATTTGACGAGTCAGTGACTCGCAAACAGTTCCTGACTCATCAACCGCATCCTCCATCCACATCCGCATCCTTTGCTTGTAAATTCTTAAGTTGTTTTGAAAGTATCACAATGGATACAAAGTGTGGAAACTGCCGAAGGATAGTAAAAGAAGGAGTGACATGCCGGGACTGCGGGCGCTGGTTTCACTGGGGGTGCAGCGATGTATCTAACAGTGACTCTTGTGTCAGTATTTCCTGGAACTGTCACTCCTGCAGAATTAGTGATCAGGAGCAGCGGATTCTGAAACTCCAGTCAGATTTGGCATCTGCAGAGAGGGATTTAAAGGCCCTGAAGACAGAAAACTCTGTTCTTAGGCATAGGCGGAACAGTGAATGGAAGGAAGTCAGCTCTGGCAGGAGAGGTAGGAGACGCTGTCTGTCTGATGGTTTCCAGCTGGAGACATCCAATGTGTTTCGGCCATTGGAGGATCTAGATGGTGACTCTGAGGACCGTCAGGTTGGACTGAACGATCTGGGTTCTTGCAAAGTAAAAGGGAAAAGTTTTCAGGGTGTATCTAAAAGTAAACGCAGGAAGGTACTGTTACTTGGGAGCAGTCACGGGAGGGGAATCAGTGAGATGGTTCAGTCTGACTTGGGGCCAGATTATGAAGTCTGCAGTATTTTCAAACCAAATGCAGATCTTGGAAGTGTGGTAGCAAATGTGAAAGACCTAGTTAAAGATTTTTCTGATGAGGATTGTGTTGTAATTGTTGGGGGACCAGGAAATAGCCTTGATAAAGACCTCAATTATTCAATTGAGGGAGACATTGCCCACATTTCCAAGAACACACGTCAGACAAGTGTGAGATTTGTTGGTTTGCTTGAGCGTTACGATAAACCCTGGATGTGGCATAACATCAGGCGTACAAATGCATCCTTGGAAAGGGTTCTCTGGCAGCCGGCTAATTCACACATTGGTTGATTGATGTGGCCTGCATTGGTAGGGACAGTTATACTCACCATGGACTCCATCTGAATGTCAGAGGTAAGAGGAAGCTTTCGCTTCTTATTGCTGATGAGGTCAGAGGATGCCAGGTGAGTGAAAGAGGTATTCCTGTGTTAAATGGAGTTAGGTCGCGGCCTTTTTTTAGGGTAAATAAAATAGATTTATTAAGATGTCTTAAGGAAATTAATGTCTCTGATGATCATAATTTGTTGAAATTAAAAATTCCAACTGATATACCAGTATGTAATAATAAAATAAACAATTCAAAGTCATTGCGTCAAAGTGTTCAGACCAGTATTTTCCACCAAAATATAAGAGGAATATTTAGTAAAACTGATGACATTACCTTAAGCCTAGAAGAGATTCAAAATTCCAGAAATTTTAATGTAGACGTTTTGTGTATATCTGAGCATCATTTGTCTGATACAGGAATATCTCAGCTGTCCATCCCAAATTATAAATTAAGCTCTCATTTCTGCAGATGTAAAATGGAGAAAGGGGGAGTTGCCATTTTTGTTAAAAATAATATTGAATGCAGTAGTGTAGTTGTAAGTAAGTATTGTATAGAACAACACTTTGAATGTTGTGTTACTAAACTAGAATATGATAAGGAAGAGCTGATAGTGATAGCAATATACAGGGCCCCCTCAGGTAATTTCAGACTGTTTTTATCTCATTTAGAGTCTTTGCTACTAAGTTTTACAAATAGCAAACAAATAGTATTATGTGGAGATTTCAATGTTGACTTTCTGAATCACAGCAATGATAGATTAGATATGGAAGCCTTGATGTTGTCTTTTAACTTAACAACACTTGTAAATTTTCCTACGAGAATACAAAATAATAGCAGGACTGCAATTGATAATTTTTTTATGGATATTTCACAGTGCAGTAATTACAGCATACATCCAGTAATAAATGGTATCTCAGATCATGATGCCCAGCTATTATGTATCGAGTCCAGGAACACTGTTAAACAGATAAAGAAAAGCTGGGTTTATAGAAGAAATATTAGTGAAAATAATATAAAACACTTCATAGATACCTTAAACACTGAAAACTGGTTAGAAGTATATAATGCGCAGGGTGTTAATGCGAAATTTGATTCCTTTCTGAATATATTTCTAACACTTTTTGAAGGTAGTTTCAAAAAAAGGAAAATTCTCAACACTCCAAACAATGAACTGGGCATGGGATGGATAACAAAGGGTATTAGAATCTCTAGTAAAACAAAGAGGGACCTTTATTTAAAAATGAGAGAATCAGATAACTATGCGCTGAAAGTTCACTATAAACTTTATTCTAAAATACTAAGAAATGTAATAAGGAAGGCCAAGAACAAGTACATATCGGCGAAAATAGAAAATTCAGACAATAAAATGAGAACAATATGGAATATAATAAAGACTGAAACAGGAAAAACTGTAAATTACTCTAAAGACATAAAAATAGAACAAAATGGACATGTGTATAGCGAAGTAGGGAAAGTTTGTGAAATATTTAACAAACATTTTACGTCAGTAGTAGATAAATTAGGCATAGAAAAGCAATCCCCACATAGTGCTCTAAGGCTTCTTGAGACTGCTTTCCCAAATAGCTTTGTGGAGATGAAATTGCCACCAGTAACAGTCTCAGAAATAAATAAACTCATTAAACAATTAAAACCTAAAAATTCTTCCAGCTATGACAATATTTCAAGTAAATTACTGAAAAGATGTTCAGACTGTATCAGTCATGTACTTGCTCACATTTGTAATGAATCCTTAATACAAGGTGTTTTTCCCGATAGACTAAAATATGCTGTTGTAAAACCATTATTTAAAAAAGGAGAAGTAACATGTGTAGACAACTATCGTCCCATTTCATTACTTTCAACATTCTCAAAGGTTTTTGAAAAAGTCATGTATAGTAGAGTAATAAAACATGTTACACACTATAATATCCTAACTAATTCACAATTTGGGTTCAAAAAAGGATCATCCATAGAAATGGCTATATATTAATTTTTAAATAACACATTTGAGGAACTGAATAATAAAATGAATCCTGTAGGAATATTTTGTGATCTTGCAAAAGCATTTGACTGTGTAAATCATGAATTACTTTTAAAAAAAATGGAATACTATGGTATTTTTGGGACCGAAGGTAAATGGTTTAAATCATACATTGAAAGCCGAATGCAAAAAGTTTCAATTTTTGAGTCTAAAATAAGTAAAGATGCTTCATCAGACTGGGAGAAAATAAAACATGGAATTCCACAAGGCTCTGTCTTAGGTCCCCTCCTCTTTCTGTTATACATCAATGACCTTCCTGGAAATTTATCCGACAAAGTTAAGAGTGTTTTATTTGCAGATGACACTAACCTGACTGTGCGTAAAACACCAAACAGTACTATAGAATTTAATGTAAATGAAGTACTTAGAGTAGTAGCAAATTGGTTTAAGGCAAATTCATTAAAATTAAATTTTGAAAAAACACATTATATTAGGTTTAAAACAAAAAACTATGCACAGCCAGATATTTGTGTAAACTATAAAAACAACACAATCTTAGAAACAGAAAGTATAAAATTTCTTGGTATTAAAATAGATCAGAAACTCTGTTGGCATGATCATATCACTACACTACTGGCAAAGTTAAGTAGTGCCACCTTCGCAATACGAACACTTTCTCTAACAGCAGATCTAGAATTAATGAAACAGGTGTACTCCTCATATTTTCATTCAGTAATGTCATATGGCATAATTTTTGGGGGAAACTCTTCACAAAGTAAAAAAGTTTTCATAGCACAGAAAAGAGCTATTAGGTTTCTATGTAGGGTAAAACCAAGAACTTCTTGCAGACAACTCTTTAAGAAACTCAATATTCTTACAATGTATTCTCAGTATATATATTCTCTCATGAGCTTTGTCATAGAAAATTTTAACCTGTTTACACCTAATTCACAGGTACACAGTTTCAATACAAGAAACAGAAATAACTTGCATAAAACACAAACATCTCTGTCATTAGTACAAAGAGGAGTTAATTATTCTGGGATACATCTGTTTAATAAACTACCTAATCGTATAAAATAGCTTTCAGATAATAAAGATGTATTCAAACAAAAACTTAGAGATTATCTTATTGGCAACTCCTTCTACTCCATTCAAGAATTTGAAGAAAATAATTAATTGTACTCATAATGACATTTGCAAAACTCGGTTGCAAAAATGTATGTTTATTATTATTTCTTGTATTTGTAAAATATGTATATATACAGTATATATATTTACTATGATATGACTCATATTATGTGTATATGTATCAACAATGACATGTTTCACATCCCAGAGGTACTTCCTCAGCAGGGATCCATGGAACAAGATTGATAAATAAATAAATAAATAAAATAAATAACAATGACGAGATTCTAATAACTATTCAGACCCAAGATACATATACAGTGCCGAGTGAAAGTTACCTGCATATTGAAGGTAGATTCGTCAAAGAAGATGGAACTGGAGCAACAAATTCACTTCTCACAACCAATGCTATTGCATTCCTGTTTGAGGAAATTCGTCTAGAACTTAATGGACATGAAATTGATCGAAATAGAAACGTTGGCATCACAAGCACAATAAAGACGCTAATTTCTGGCGATCCTCAAGAAATTGGAGTGCTGAACAATGCAGGATGGAGTCCGCGCGATCTTGGGGATGGTCACTTTGATGTATGTATACCATTGTGTATGCTTTTAGGTTTTTTGAAGACTATAAAAGGATACTTGCAAATGTAAAACAAGAACTAGTCCTGATTCGTGCTAGGGATGAAACAAATTCATACATACAAGCCAATGCAAATCCTCAAAACAGCAAATTCAGCCTTAGTAAAGTCGCGTGGGTGATGTCGCAGATGCAAGTAGGCGACAAAGAGAAACTAGCTTTGTTTAAGATTGTTGAAAATGGGAAACCACTACGTATTCATTTCAGATGTTGGGACCTTCTTGAATATCCTGTACTCCCCGTAAGCAAGACACAAGTTTGGAGTTTGAAGACAACAACCCAACTGGAGAAACCTAGGACAGATGTTCTGTGTTTTCAAATAAATAGGAAACGTAACACAGAAAAAAGTGCAGCTGAGTTTGACCACTGCCACCTCCGTAATTCCAAAGTTTTCCTTAACGAGGTAGCGTTTCCTTACGAGAACATGAATTTAGACTTTACAAAAAAAACAAAAAAAAACAGAACAACTGTACTGTATGACTAGTATGCCAGATTCAAGCAGTCTTACTATGAACATGAACATCCCTCGCCACTACTAAAACGTGAAGAATTTGATGCAACTGCACCTCTAGTTGTAATTGACTGTTTACAACAAAATGAAACGGTTAAGAAAGGACCTGTAGATATAGGTATGGAATTTGATAGCAGTGAAAATTTCCCTGCGTACACCTCTGCATACTGCTTGATCTTGCACGATCGTGTTGTAGAATACGTACCTCTAACTGGTGTGGTGCGGAAGCTGACATAAAATAGGATAGCACCCCGACGTTCCAGCTCATTAACATGCCGACCATCTTCCTGGACGCACAGGGCTTCAAGACGAATGACGGCGTCTTCATTTTCAAAGAAGTTGCTGTGTGTGTATTACGATCTGACAATATCATCGCTACACATTGCATTTCTGTATCCTCACCATCACGTGGATGTGATGAGCCAACAGACAGATGGTTGACAAATAATTACCATGGAATACCTTGGAACACTGATGGTGTAACCTTTAGTAAACTATGTACTATTCTACATGCAATCACCAATGAATATGACTCCATTATTTACGTTAAAGGACGAGAGAAGGCTCTATGGTTCCAGAAAATTATCCGCAAGAAAATCTGCTACAACATAGAAGATTTAGGATGCCCGCCACTACAAGAACTCAAGAAAAATGATTTGATCAAACTTTGTAAAGCTCATGTGCGCAGCTGAAAATGTATTTTTAATTGCCCAATGGTGGGTGAAATAAAAAGAAATAAAATAAAATAAATTATGTTATTTTGTTCAGACATTTCACATACAAGTAGTTTTTAGTCACATATTCATAGGTCCACAAACATCATAACCAGGCTCATAATTTTTTATTACAATATTTTTAACATCATCAGATACTAGCAAATTTTTATTTGCAATGAGTTCAAGTTTTAGTAACCCCATAATCCAATGATGAACTGTATGTCACTTGAGCAACACGAACATTATTAATATGCATATCAATTAACTTTTGCACTGTAGCCATGTGATAGTCACGCATCACTTTATTAGCCAAGATGTCCACAAACTCAGTGTAATATCGTGCAACCAAGTAGCCCCACTTCCGCTTGATGGTCAATGCACCAGTCACTGCCGGCTGCGCGTCGATGAGGTTCCTCCAAGTCGATTCGCCAAAGTAGACGCCGCTAGCAGGATCATCATTAGTGTAAAAACAAACAGTTTTCACGCCGGCAATCATTCTGCAGGAGACTGTGTGCTCACCGAATGGGATGTTGTTGGTGCCAGTGCTGAACAAATCCGACATTACGTCCAGTTACTGGATAAGGACGTTCCATTCTTCTTATGTGAGCTCAATTTTAGTGTGTCCTACTTTTTCGAGAACGACAACAGGTTCAAACTCATGCTTAGACGATAAACCTATCGTCAAACGTATGAGTCACCAGCGTTGAACTGATATACAGACGAGAACAACAACACTAGACGAGGCATAGCTGCAAACTGATGAGAAAGCGGTAGGCGGGTGGTATATATAGCGGCCTGCTCGCCAAGATAATGACGGTAAGAGCGGCGCAAGCGTGGCTGCAGGGGGCGTGGCGCGTGACCTACAAAGATAATGATGGTAAGGGGTGTCGTCGTGTCTGCAGTGTGCGTGGCGCGTGACCTACAAAGAGCCCCGGCAGGTAGAGGCGACAACCAAGATAATGACGGTAAGCAGCGCCATCGTGTCTGCAGAGGGCGGGGCGCGTGATGTAGAAAGAGCTCCAGCAGCCAGGTAGATAATGACAGGGCAGTGGCGTATAATTATAGGGCAGAGGCCGCACAGTCGGCGGCGCGTAATTATAGGGCAGCGACCGCAGGGGGCGGGTCGCGTGGCCTATTTAATAAAGAACCGGTGTTATTATACTACTAATGTCTAAGTTGCGTATGTACGGCGCTGGTGCAGAATAAGTGCGAAAATTAGATTGGGTATATATGGCTTTTTAAATTTACTGAAATACATCGTATATCATTAAAGTACACTGGTGACACGAATAAAACATGGTTCCACTCGGGAATTACGACGTCGTGATTTTACTGACCATGTATAAGTATCGTCTGAACGGCGCTGATGCAGAATAAGTGCGAAAATTAGAAACTAGGTGCTGGGCTATTATGTACCAGTTTATAAAAATAAAAATATATATATATATATATGTGTGTGTTTGGCTTTTTAAATTTACTGAAATACATCGTTTATCATAAAGTACTCTTGTGACACGAATAAAACATGTTTCCACTTGGGAATTACAACGTCCTGAATTTACTGATCATGTATAAGTTGCGTCTGATCGGCGCTAATGCAGAATAAGTGCGAAAATTAGATTGGGTATGCATGTTTTTTTTTTGTTTTTTTAAAAAAATTAACTGAAACACAACGTATATCATTAAAGTTTACTTTTGACACGAAGGAAACATGGTTCCACTTGGAAATTACAAAGTGGTTATTTTACTGACAATGTCTTAGATGCGTATGCACGGCGCAAAAGCAGTATAAGTGCGAAAATTGGATTGGGTACATATGGCTTTTTAAATTTACTGAAATACATCGTATATCTTTAAGGTACACTTGTGACACGAATAAAACATGGCTCAACTTGGGGATTACGACGTCGTGATTTTACTGACCATGTATAAGTTACGTCTGCAAGGCGCTGATGCAGAATAAGTGCGAAAATTAGAAACTAGGTGCTGGGCTATTATGTACCAGTTTATAAAAATAAAAATATATATATATATATGTGTGTGTGTTTGGCTTTTTAAATTTACTGAAATACATCGTTTATCATAAAGTACTCTTGTGACACGAATAAAACATAGTTTCCCCTTGGAATTACGACGTCGTGATTTTACTGCCGATTTATAAGTTGCGTCCGCACGGCGCTAATGCAGAACAAGTGCGAAAATTAGATTGGGTATGTATGTTTTTTTCTAAATTAACTGAAACACATCATATTTCATTAAAGTTCACTTTTGACAGGAAGGAAACATGGATCCAGTTGGAAATTACAAAGTGGTTATTTTACTGACAATGTGTCGCATTTCGTGTCACACTTCATGTCGTATTTCTTGTGTTCGGTCGTATTTATATTTTTATGAAGATTGTTGTTCTAGTTTATATTGCTTTTCTTCCGATGTCACCTTTCATTTGTAGTTCGTGCCGATTTGATTTTTACTTTATTAAACTTGTATTTAAATAATGAGTAAATTTGTCTGACGATTAATTAACATTTATTAAAGTTCAATCATATGCTTTAACTCCGAAGATTGCAGGTTCTTTTATCAATAACTTCACGTTCCAACTCGTGTCTATGCTCTCACGCTCGCTCTCGTTGATAGCCAACTGTTACCATAGCAACCTCTTACTGACAGAGAGTAATCTATAAACCCTTGTTCTTCGTTCTGCCACAACCCCTCCCAAGTTTACCATATATTTAAAAGTAAAAAATTATGGTAAACTTTATATGAGGTTGGACGTAAGAACTTTGCATTCTTCGGGATCTTTTTTACAGTAAATGATCACAATTTGCATTCTTATAACTAATAGCACACAGAACAAAACAAAATCCCAATGTCCTGTCACGGTCGCCATGTCGCATTTCGTGTCACACTTCATGTCGTATTTCTTGTGTTCGGCCGTATTTATCTTTTTATGAAGATTGTTGTTCTACTTTATATTGCTTTTCTTCCGATGTCACCTGTCATTTGTAGTTCGTGCCGATTTGATTTTTACTTTATTAAACTTGTATTTAAATAATGAGTAAACTTGTCTGACGATTAATTACCATTTATTAAAGTTCAATCATATGCTTTAACTCCGAAGATTGCAGGTTCTTTTATCAATAACTTCACGTTCCAACTCGTGTCTATGCTCTCACACTCGCTCTCGTTGATAGCCAACTGTTACCATAGCAACCTCTTACTGACAAAGAGTAATCTATAAACCCTTGTTCTTCGTTCTGCCACATATGTCTAAGATGCGTCTGCAGGTCGCTAATGCAGAATAAGTGCGAAAATTAGATTGGGTATATATGGCTTTTTAACTTTACTGAAATACATCGGATATCATTAAAGTATACTTGTGACATGAATAAAACATGGTTCCACTTGCTAATTACGACGTCGTGATTTTACTGACCATGTATAAGTTTCGTCTGCACGGCGCTGATGCAGAATAAGTGCGAAAATTAGATTGGGTATATATTGCTTTTTAAATTTACTGAAATACATGATATATCATTAAAGTACACTTGTGATACATATAAAACATGTTTCCACTTGGAAATTTAAAAGTTGATTATTTTATTGACCGTGTATGAGTTGCGTCTATAGGGCGCTAGTGCAGAATATGTGCGAAAATTGGATTGGATGTATTTGGTTTTTTTAAAATTAACTGAAACACCTCGTATATAATTAAAGTACACTTTTAAAACGAATAAAACATGGTTCCACTTGGAAATTACAACATCGTGAATTTACTGACCATGTCTAAATTGAGTATGCGCGGCGCTAGTGCAGAATTAGTGCGAAAATTAGATTGGATATATATGGCTTTTTAAATTTACTGAAATACATTGTATTTCATTAAAGTACACTTCTGACTCCAATAAAACATGGTCCCACTTGGGAATGACAACGTCGTGATTTTACTGACCATGTATAAGTTGCTTATGCACGGCGCTAGTGCAGAATAAGCGCGAAAATTAGATTGTATATAAATGGCTTTTTAAATTTACTGAGATACATCGTTTATCATAAAGTACTAATGTGACACGAGTAAAACATGTTTTCACTTGGGAATTACAACGTTATAATTTTACTGACCATGTATAAGTTTCGTCTGATCGGTGCTAATGCAGAATAATTGCGAAAATTACATTGGGTATGTATCTTTTTTAAAAAAATTAACTGAAACTGACAATGTCTAAGTTGCGTCTGCATGGCACTGATGCAGAATAAGTGCGAAATTTAGATTGGGTATATATTGCTTTTTAAATTTACTGAAATACATCGTATATCATTAAACAACACTTGTGACAGGACAAAAATATGGTTCCACCTTGGAATTGCGAAGTCGTGATTTTACTGCCGATTTATATGTTGGTTCCGCAAATCGCTAATGCAGAATAAGGGCGAAAATTAGATTGGGTATATACGGCTTTTTAAATTTACTGAAATACATGTATTATCATAAAGTACTCTTGTGACACGAATAAAACATGTTTCCACTGGGAAATTACAACGTGGTGATTTTACTGACAATGTCTAAGTTGCGTGTGCACGGCGCTAGTGCAGAATAAGCGCGAAAATTAGATTGGGTATATATGACTTTTTAAATTTACTGAAATACATCGTTTAACTCAAAGTACTCTTGTGTCACGAATAAAACATGTTTCCACTTGGAAATTACCACGTCGCGATTTTACTGACCGTGTACAAGATGCGTCTGAATAGTTCTAATACACAATAAGTGCGAAAATTAGGTTCGGTATATATGATTTTTGAATTAACTAAAACACAACTTATATCATGAACGTACACTTCACACGAATAAAACATGGTTCCACAATGAAATTTCAAAGATGGTGAATTTATTGACCGTGTATGAGTTGCGTCTACAGCGCGCTAGTGCAGAATATGTGCAAAAATTATGTTGGGTATATTTGGCTTTTTAAATTTACTGAAACACATCGAATATTATTAGACTACACTTGTGATTCGAATAAAACATGGTTCCACTTGGAAATTACAACGTCGTGAATTTTCTGACCATGTCTAAGTTTGGTGAAGAATAACTGCGAAAATTAGATTGGGTATACATGGCTTTTTAAATTTTCTGAAATACATCGTATATCATTAAAGTGCACTTGTCACACGAATAAAACATGGTTCCACTTGAAAATTAAGACGTCGTGTTTTTACTGACAGTGTATAAGTTGCGTATGCACGGCGCAAGAGCAGAATAAGCGCGAAAATTAGATCGGGTTTATATGGAATTATAAATTTACTGAAGTACATCGTTATCATAACGTTCTCCTGTAACACGAATTAAACATGTTTCCACTTGAGAATTAAGACGTCGTGTTTTACTGACCATGTATAAGTTTCGTCTGCACGGCGCTGATGCAGAATAAGTGCGAAACTTAGATTGGGTAAATACTGCTTTTTAAATTTACTGAATTACATGATATATCATTAAAGTAAACTTGTGATACGATTAAAACTTGTTTCCACTTGGAAATTTAAAAGGTGGTTATTTTATTGGCCGTTTATGCGTTTCGTCTACAGGGCGCTAGTGCTGAATATGTGCGAAAATTAAATTGAACTTATATGGGTTTTTAAATTTACTGAAATACATAGTATACCATTAAAATACACTTGTGACACGAATTAAACATGGTTTCACCTTGGAATTACGACGTCGTAATTTTACTGCCTTTTTATAAGTTGCGTCCCCACGGCGCTAATGCAGAATAAATGCGAGAATTAGATTGGGTATATATGGCTTTTTAAATCTACTGAAATACATCCTATATCCTTAAAATAAACTTGTGATGCGAATAAAACATGGTTCCGCTTCGAAATTTAAAAGCTGATGATTTTATTGACCATGTATGAGTTGCATCTATAGGGCACTAGTGCAGAATATGTGCGAAAATTAGATTGGATGTATATGGTTTTTTTTTAAATTAACTGAAACACCTCGTATATAATTAAAGTACACTTTTGACACGAATAAAACATGGTTCCACTTGGAAATTGCAACATCGTGAAATTACTGACCATGTCTAAATTGAGTTAGCACGGAGCAAGTGCAGAATAAGTGCGAAAATTAGATTGGATAAATATAGCTTTTTAAATTTACTGAAATACATCGTATTTCATTAAAGTACACTTGTGACTCCAATAAAACATGGTCCCTCTTGGGAATTACAACGTCCTGATTTTACTGACCATGTATAAGTTGCGTATGCACGGCGCTAATGCAGAATAATTGCGAAAATTAGATTGGGTATGGATGGTTTTTTTTTAAAAAAAATCTTCTGAAACACATCGGATTTCATTAAAGTTTACTTTTGAAACGAAGGAAATCTGTTTCTGCTTAGAAATTACAAAGTAGTTATTTTACTGACAACGTCTAAGTTGCGAATGCACGGCGCTAGTGCAGTATAAGCCCGAAAATTGGATTGGGTATATATGGCTTTTAAAATTTACTGAAATACATCGTATATTATTAAAGTACACTTGTGACATGAATAAAACATGGTTCCACTTGGGAATTACGACGTCCTGATTTTACTAACCATGTATAAGTTTCGTATGCACGGCGCTGATGCAGAATAAGTGTGAAAAATAGATTGGGTATATATTCCTTTTTAAATTTACTGAAATACATCGTGTATCAGTAAAGTATATTTGAGATACGTATAAAACATGGTTCCACTTGGAAATGTAATAGGTGGTTATTTTAGTGACCGTGTATGAGTTAGGTCCACATGACGCTAGTGCAGAATATGTGCGGAAATTAGATTGGGCATATATGGCTTATTAAATTTGCTGAAATACATCTTAAATCATTAAACTACACATGTTACACGAATGAAACATGGTTCCACGTTGGATTTACGACGTCCTGATTTTACTGACGATTTATAATTTGCGTCCTCACGGCGGTAATGCAGAATAAGTGCAAAAATTGAATTGGGTATATATGGCTTTTTAAATTTACTGAAATACATTGTATATCATTAAAGTATTCTTCTGTCACGAATAAGACATGGTTCCTCTTGGAAATTACAACATGGTTATTTTACTGACAATGTCTAAGTTGCGTATGCACGGCGCTACTGCAGAATAAGTGCGAAAATTAGATTTGGGTATATATGGCTTTTTAAATTTACTGCAATACATCGTTTTACACAAAGTCCTCCTGTGACACGAATAAAACATGTTTTCACTTAGAAATAACATCGTCGTGATTTTACTGACCGTGTATTAGATGCATCTGAACAGTGCTAATACACAATAAGTGCGAAAATTAAATTGGGTATAAATGATTTATTTAAATTAACTGAAACACATCGTATATCATTAATGGTCACTTTTGACACGAATGAAACGTGGTTCCACTTGGAAATTACAACGTGGTGATTTTACTGACAATGTCTAAGTTGCGTCCGCACGGCGCTAATGCAGAATAAATGCGAAAATTTGATTGGGTATATTTGGCTATTTAAATCTATTGAAATACATCGTATATCATTAAAATAAACTTGTGATGCGAATAAAACATGGTTCCGCTTGGAAATTTAAAAGGTGATGATTTTATTGATCGTGTACGAGTTGCGTCTAGAGGGAGCTAGTGCAGCATATGTGCGAAAATTAGATTGGATGTTATGGTTTTTTTTTTTTTTTTAATTAACTGAAACACATCGTATATAATTAAACTACACTTGGGACAGGACAAAAATATGGTTCCACCTTAGAATTTCGAAGTCGTCATTATAGTGCCGATTTATATGTTGGTTCCGCAAGGCGCTATGCTGAATAAGAGCGAAAATTAGATTGGGTATATATGGCTTTTTAAATTTACTGAAATTCATTGTATATCATTAAAGTACACCTTTGACACGAATAAAACATGGTTCCACTTGGAAATTACAAAGTGGTTATATTACTGACAATGTCTAAGTTGCGAATGAACGGTGCTAGTGCAGTATAAGCCCGAAAATTGGATTGGGTATATATGGTTTTTTAAATTTACTGAAATACATCGTATATCATAAAGTACACTTGTGACATTCATAAAACATGGTTCCACTTGGGAATTACGACATCCTGATTTTACTAATCATGTATAAGTTTCGTCTGCACGGCGCTGATGCAGAATAAGTGCGAAAATTAGATTGGGTACATATTGCCTTTTAAATTTACTGAAATACATCGTATATCATTAAAGTAAATTTGTGATATGTATAAAACATGGTTCCACTTGGAGATTTAATAGGTGGTGATATTATTGACCGTGTATGAGTTGGGTCCACAGGGCGCTAGTGCAGAATATGTGCGAAAATTAGATTGGGTATATATGGCTTTTAAAATTTGCTGAAGTACATCTGTTATCATTAAAATACACATGTTACACGAATAAAACATGGTTCCACGTTGGAATTACGACGTCCTGATTTTACTGACGATTTATAAGTTGCGTATGCACGGCACTACTGCAGAATAAGTGCGTAAATTAGATTTGGGTATGTACGGCTTTTTAAATTTACTGCAATACATCGTTTTACATAAAGTACTCCTGTGACACGAATAAAATATGTTTCCACTTAGAAACAACAACGTCGTGATTTTACTGACCGTGTATAAGATGCATCTGAACAGTGCTAATACATAATAAGTGCGAAAATTAAATTGGGTATAAATGATTTATTTAAATTAACTGAAACACATCGTATATCATTAATGGTCACTTTTGACACGAATGAAACGTGGTTCCACTTGGAAATTACAACGTGGTGATTTTACTGACAATGTCTAAGTTGCGTCCGCACGGCGCTAATGCAGAATAAATGCGAAAATTTGATTGGGTATATTTGGCTATTTAAATCTGTTGAAATACATCGTATATCATTAAAATAAACTTGTGATGCGAATAAAACATGGTTCCACTTGGGAATTACGACGTGGTGATTTTACTGACAATGTCTTAAGTTGCGTATGCACGGCGCTAGTGCAGAATATGTGCGAAAACTAGATTGGGTATATATGGCTTTTTAAATTTGCTGAAATACAACTTATATCATTAAACTACACATGTGACACGAATAAAACATGGTTCCACCTTGGAATTACGACATCGTGATTTTACTGACGATTTATAAGTTGCGTCTGCACGGCGGTAATGCATAATAAGTGCGAAAATTGGATTGGGTATATATGACGTTTTAAATTTAATGAAATACATCGTATATCATTAAAGTACACTTTTGACACGAATAAAACATGGTTCCACTTGGAAATTACAACGTGGTGATTTTACTGACAATGTCTAAGTTGCGTATGCACGGCGCTACTGCAGATAAAGCGTGAAAATTAGATTTGGGTATACATGGCTAATTAAAATTACTGAAATTAATGTATACCATTAAAGTACATTTGTGACACGAATAAATGTGATACCACTTGGGAATTTCGATGTCGAGATTTTACTGACCATGTATAAGTTTCTTCTGCATGTCGCTGTTGCTGAATAAGTGCGAAAATAAGATTGGGTATATATTGCTTTTTAAACTTCCTGAAATACAACGTATATCATTAAGGTACACATGTGATACGTATAAAATATGGTTCCACTTGCAAATTTAAAAGGTGGTGATTTTATTGATGGTGTATTAGTTGCGTCTACAGGGCACTAGTGCAGAATATGTGCGAAAATTAGGTTGAGTATATATGGCTTTTTAAATTTACTGAAATACATCGTATATCATTAAACTACACTTGTGACAGGAAAAAAACATGGTTCCACCATGGAATTAGGACGTCGTGATTTTACTGACGATTTATAAGTTGCGTCCGCACAGCGCTAATGCAGAACAAGTGCGAAAATTAGATTGGGTATATAAGGCATTTAAAATTTACTGAAATACATCGTATATCATTAAAGTACACTTTTGACACGAATAAAACATGGTTCAACCTGGGAATGAGCACGTCGTGATTTTACTGACCATCTATAATGTCCTCTGCACGGCGCTAATGCAGAATAAGTGCGAAAATTAGAGTGGGTATATATGCCTTTTTAAATTTACTGAAATACATTGTATTTCATTAAAGTACACTTTCGACACGAATAAAACACGGTTCCACTTGGAAATTCCATCGTCGTGATTTTACTGACCGTGTATAAGATGCGTCTGAACAGTGCTAATACACAATAATTGCGAAATTAGATTGAGTATATATGATTTTTTTAAATTAACTGAAACACATCGTATATCATTAAAGTTCATTTTTGACATGAATGAAACATGGTTCCACTTCGAAATTACAACGTGGTGAGTTTACTAACATTGTCTAAGTGTTGTATGCACGGCGCTAGAGTAGAATAAACGCGAAAATTAGATGGGATATATATGGATATTTAAATTTACTGAAATTATCGTATATCATTAAAGTACATTTGTGACACGAATAAATGTAGTACCACTTGGGAATTACGACGTCGAGATTTTATTGCCCATGTATAAGTTTCTTCTGCAGGGCACTGTTGCAGAATAAGTGCGAAAATTATATTGGGTATATATTGCTTTTTCAATTTACTGAAATACAACGTATATCATTAAGGTACACATGTAATACGTATAGAATATGGTTCCACTTGGAAATTTAAAAGGTGGTGATTTTATTGACTGTGTATGAGTTGCGTCTACAGGGCACTAGTGCAGAATATGTGTGAAAATTAGATTGGGTATATATGCCTTTTTAAATTTACTGAAAAACTTCGTATATCATTAAAGTACACTTGTGATACGAATAAAACATGGTTCCACTTGGAAATTTAAAAGGTGCTGATTTTATTGACCGTGTATGAGTTGTGTCTACAGGGCGCTAGTGCAAAATATGTGCGAAAATTTGGTTGGGTATATATGGCTTTTTAAATTTACTGAAATACATCGTATGTCATTAAAGTACGCTCTCGATACGAATAAAACATGGTTCCACTTGTAAATTTGAAAGATGGTGTTTTTATTGACGGTGTATGATTTCTGTCTTGAAACTGTATTTCAAAAGCGGGTGCTCCTACAACTTTCGTTTCCTGTGTGGCTGGTGGCGCTTTCTGAAGGTGGCAGGTAGGAACAATACTATGTGAAATCACAGCCTTCTAATCACACCGATTCTGGATGTATACCGCGGAAAGCTTGCATTTCGAGCAATCTAATCTTGGAGTGTCACTTGTCTTATAACAGCATTATAACAGCAATCCCCATTATCGTACCTATTATTGGGCAGCCAATAAAAAATCGTGAAATTGCTGTAATCATTTTGACTAGTCCTGTATAAGACCCATTAAAAATAAACTCTAATTACATACTGCCAATCCAGAATTGGTATTGTGTAACAACCATTAAATTAGTATTTTCTCTTCAGAATTCATTTTGTTGTAATGATACTATTATTTCTTCTACCATTCCTTGCTTTACATTCAAATTCTATTGTTAAGGGTGATTTCTGATATTAATGTGCCAACTGTAGGCTTAATTTCCTTTTTATTGTTGTATATCCTCATCTATGTTTAGGCTTTTGTCCTAAATTTGTTTAATTGTTATTTTTGCATTATTTAAGCAAATAAACTTGGTTTCTTATTTTTAACATTGTTTTGATGAAATGGGGACATCTGTTCTCCCAGCTTTAAGTATTTTACTTACAGATTTCCTGTCATTAAAAAATATCCTGCTTACTACATCATATATTGCAATAGGGGTATTTACTCTTAGAAGTTGTGGTAATGTCGTCTACAAAAAGGCATTTACTCTTTGGCTTTGCTACATTATCTGACCCCAATCAAACTTTCTCCCATTCAAAACACAATTCCAAAATATCTTTTCGTGGTTTGAAAGACAGCTAAAGTTTCTATATTACTACTTCATTTTGCATTTTTTTTTTTTTTTTTGAAAATATAGATACAACAGAAGGCATCATCATCATTATTATTACTCTGCGATTCAATAAACGTGTGTGGCTGAAGGTGCATTGCACCTATCCGAAAGGCTAATTGTTTGGAAGGGATATACAGGATATGGTAGTAGGCGCCCATGGGCTAATGCGAGGAACCATCCCAGCATTTGGCTTGAGTGGTCTGAGAAAACCATGGCAAACCCAGATCAGGATTGCCGGATTGCTTTATCGAAAGCTACTCCTGCCGGATTTTAAGTTTACTCGCTCGGTAAATCCTTTCCATTCCATTCTCTTATCGCTCGTGGGGAAAATAAGTGCAGAAATGAATTGGTTCTGGCCCTGATTTCTCTTATCTTATTTTCGCGGTCATTCCGAGATATGAATGTTGCTGGTGTAACAATATTTGCTTGCTGTCATTTCGACATACGTCAGTCGTGAATTTTCCAATTAGCTTCTGTCGAGAGCAACGCCTTCGGTGTTCCAGGTCTTCCCAACCTAACTCATTCAACATCGCACTTACGCTTTCCCTCCAACTATATATATACCTGTCACGAATCGGGCGGCTCTTCTTTGGACCTTCTCTAATGCCTCCATTAACCCCTTTTGATGGGGACCCCATACAGAACAACAATATTCTAAGTGACGACACACTAGTGACTTGTATACAATCGATTTAACTTCCGGAGTGAATTGATTTAAATTACGACCTAGAAATCGGAGCATACGATTTGCTTTCCCAATTACATTCTCGATATGCTCATTCCATGAGAAATTATTACGAATTGTTACTCATAGGTACTTAGCGGAATCTACTGTTCTAAGGACAGTACCATTAATTGTATATTCAGAGCTAAATAGTGTCACCTTTTTACTTATATGCATGACTTGGCACTTGTTAGCGTTTAACTCCCAACTGCGAATCTTTACACCATGCAATTATTTTCATAATATCTTCTTATAATAAAGCGAGGTCGTCCTGGGTTTTGATTTCACGATAAATAATAGCATCATCGGCAAATAATCTTTTCATCCCCCTTATTATGTCACACAAATGATTAATGTATATGAGAAACAACAGAGGCCCTATCACGCTTCCCTGGGGTACCCCGGACCGCACCTCGGTAAGTGATGAATAATCACCGTCGGGAACTACACAGTGTGTCCTGCCCTTCAGAAAGTCTGCAACCCAGTCTCATATTTGTCTTAATATAAAGAACTTATACTTATAGCATACCTTTAAAAAAATTATGTTACATGTATATGTATGTAATTTTTAATGTCCTATATTAATAATAGCCCCAAAGCCCATCAAAAGTGATTAGTTGAATTTAGTGTTCTGGCAATTCATTTTTTTTCAATCTGCTTAATTAAATAGAAGTGTTACAAAATAAAGTTCAATATAATTCCTCGTACCTTGCACTGTGCCAAAAATTTCCAGTTTTCATCCTGGTCCAGGTAGCATTTCAACCTAACCACAAACTACGCTAAAATTACAGCCAGAAAAATAATAATTCAATCACAGGAATATCAATACATGGCGATATAAACTTGATCAAAAATCTTCACTGGTACTTATACCTTCCTTTTTTGATATTCGTGATTCATATCGATACAAAACAGTTTGAATTACTGACAGAGTTAGATGCAGCTGATATATGGCATTAGTAAAAGCAAAGGAAATTAAAAATAAATCTTAATAACTTATGTCATTCATAACATATTATTAGTTTTAATTGTAGTCTATGCTGTATAGATCGTGATCAGTGTGGAACTAATTTAGTTAAGACGAAGTAATGATTTAAGTAACAGAACAATCATGAAAACAATTTAAAAGTTTTTCAAAATTTACAGATGCTGTTACCCGTGTACGAATACATTCATTGTATTCCGATCTAAACCTGACGTACTAGAAATATTTACATGTATCTGATACAGTTACATCAGTAATGAACGCAGTACGTACCTATATTTCAGTGTTTCAGTAAAACATTCCTTCTAATATATTATAAAAGTGACTTAAAATATCTACATTGGATATAAATAACTTGTAAGGCTGTAAAAAATGACATGTTGAATGCAGTATTTTAGCGATTCGTTTTGTACAATTTTCATCAAATAACATTCATTATCTAAAAAATGATGTAATGTAGACATTTGTTAGCTTTCTGTAACATCAGAATCACTGTCCAGATTGTATAAGAAAAATCTACATCGAACGAATTTTAATTAAGAAAAAGCAACTAATAATTAATATGTCGATTTCAACGGATTATATAATTTTCTTTCAGTGTTCTGACAGTTAATTTATTCGCGGATGCATTGCTAAATGGAACTGTTATTAAATAATCCGCTTGACCTCGTACCTCTCCATTCATTGTTTCTAGTGCAGCTGAGATGGAAAGCGTGACATCATGGCGTGACAGATGATGTCATAGATGACCAAGAGTTGCTTGTAATAAGTATAGGTACTAACTGGTGTTTGTAACTTCATTCATGTGAATAATTAAAGTGTTAACTTCTCTTAAATCAATATTCCTAGTTAACACATTTCCAATAGGGTTTCTAACTTAATTCTTCCAAATAATACAATGCAGCTGGTAAGATGAAATCACAAGTACACATTCTGACTGAGAAATAACTGGCTTTTAAATTGTACTAATTTGTGGATATTTTTATCCTAATATCTCCGTTTTTTAAGTCGCCTTTTATTTATCGTTCATGGCCTCTTACTGAGGGAGCAAGTCAATTTGATGAGATATTTCAAAGACACTCTCAAAATTCATCTTCTGGCTTTAAAAAATCACATCAGATTGACTTGCTTTCCTGGTGGGAGGCCCAAGAATTGTTTATACAATAGATAAACAAAAAATTCGGTCGTCCTTTTGAAACATACCTTATTCTCTTACTGATGCTAAGGGCTGTACAATATTTAAAACCCCCTCAAAATCCAACCATTAATTTTTAAATGAATCACATTCTTTCGAGAATGGGCGCTAATTTGTTAACACTTTTAAATTTTTCAAAATTGAAACACATTGTAATTTAGGCCCGGGTGCAGGGGCTGCACATTGTTCAAAATCTCACTAATAGTTTTTGTGTGAATGTGTTCATGCTCAGACACAAACTAAAAAATAATCTATTTTCTCCGGATAGTTAACCACGCCCCAAGTTTGTACAATTTTATTATTATTTTTAATGTCTTAAATGTACAAACTTTCTTCCAGTTAAAGTCTTATTATTATTATAGATTTTATTTACCACTTATTTCACATTTGGCAATTCAGAAGTGTTGTTATGACATTTCACTGTATATAATTGGATTAATATACGATTAGTTCCTTTTGTTGGTCCTATCTTAGAGCAACATGTCTGCAATGTTGGATAAATATAAACAAACTACATTCAGTTCCTTAATTTGTTTATGTAGGAAGAACTGATATAAATTCTAAGATTTCAGGGGCAAAAGGATTGCATTTAGACTAGTTGAAGAGCGATTGACAGGAATATCACATTGACTGAAGCAGATATTAAACTAAAGAAGACAACATCTGATGTAATAAAAGTTACATCACAGAATATGTTCAGAGTTTAATAGAAAGATCAAATCTTTATCTCAAAAGCAATTCTTATACAAGCGTAAATCGGAAAGTAACCTCCGTTTGGCTATAAAAAACATCCTTGGATAGTAAAATTTTTTTACTATACACATCTTAAAACTACAGCTTTTTACTATTTTTTAAACATATTCACCATTTAAATTTAAGCAATTGTGCTAGCCTTTCACTAATTTACAAATTCCTTCATCATAAAATTTAGCCGCCTGGGCACGTGCCACTTCTTCATATGAGTGAATAGATGAAAATCACTAGGGGCCAAGTCGGAGCTATAAGGGGGATGATCGAAAACGTCCCATTTGAATTGCTTAAGAAGCTCTTGAGTCTTACGGGCACTGTGAGGACGCGCAAAAACAGTACACAATTGACGATGAATGTCTGTTGCTGAAACGTTTTGCGCCAAAGGAAATCTTATTACAGATCGCACTTCGCGGGTTTTTCTATCGCAGTGCTCATGTTTTAAGTTTATAACAATACAATGCGCAAAAGAATGAGGTTCATACTGTCACAGCTGTATGCTTACTGAATCGGGGAACACGCAGATGTGAAAATGACAGCGCTCCGCGCACGACTACTAGCGCCACGCTAGAACGGAGGTTACTTTCCGAATTTCCCTCGTATATATTTTTATTTCAGAAATGGCTCCAACTATTTTGATGAAATTTCATATTTATATAATATTTTGAGTTAATGTAAATAGATGTCTTCCCCACAAAAACGAGCAAATCTTGTATTTGGTATTTCGGAAAAGGCATTTGTAAACTTTCAAGTACCAGTAAGGTGACTGTTGTGGGTTAAGATTCTCTTCGATTAGAGTGAGGAACCCTTTATATCTTTAAATGAACTACTCTTCATGGCCAGTCACTGAATGGTTATGCAGTAACTAAATGCAAGTATATTTATTAGTGAAAGGTATTTTATTTTGAAGAGTAGTAATAAATATCACTTTGATTTTAAAAAGTTATTATCATTAAATACAACATGTATAATTGTAAAACATTTAAAAAATAAATACAAGACAGGAGGTTTTCTCGGCATTTAAAATGAATAAAATTCTCTCAGGTAACTAGCTGAGCAAGTCCATCGATCAAATACGACGTTTCGGCGGTCACAATATCTGCCGTCATTGTCAAGTGACTGCTGCCAGCCGAGAGGAGCAGTTTACTGCCAACGCCGTAGGCGTTCGCTGGTCTTGTGTAGGGGTGCCTGTCGCACTCTTGCGACATTTTCCCCTAAATTGCTGTTGTGGTGTGGTGGTTTCTTCTTCATGGTTGGTTGTTTTCATTTCCTGGCGCCCTGCCAGGATGGTTCATTGTTGCTGCTTGCGCAGTCGCTGCCGCGATCATTTCTGGAAGCTTTGCAATGGCGTCTGTCACTGCTTTCGTCGACTGTCGGAGTTCAGCGGCCGACAATTCTTCGGCGGGAGGGGCTACAGGCACGGTAGTGCGCCGACCTCCCTGGTTGGGTGCTGCCGGGCGACTGGTGGTGGTGGCCGGTCGTCGTGTGGTGGTGGGGGGGGGGGGTGGCGCTTTCCGCCCCGCCTTATCTGCTTCCCGGCCGTCGGCCGACTGGCTGCTGTCGTCGCCTCTGGTGTTGTGGCCCCCTCCTGGGGCTCGTTGTTGGCGACACCCGGCTGCTGGCGTGGCGTCTGCTTTTTAACGCGGAGATTTTTCCTCACGATGCACCCACTGTATGATGCTGCATGACCTTGGCCACAGTTGCAACATTTGGATGGGGCATCGCGAGGAACGGTGCAGGAGGAAACTCTGTGGCTTCCCCCGCACCTTACGAAGAGCTCTGCCTCAGTGCCAAGTGCCCTCCGAACCGCTGACACCGGAAGCACTGGGCGAGCGCTAGCGGAGGCCTCTTCTTCCTCTCGAACCGAACCGGGTGTCCGAGGATCTTTTGTGGCCTGTCCTCCCGCCTCAGCGGCCTGTCCGGTTGGAAGACATAAAGCGGGAGACGCTCCTCGGTACCCGGTCGCCGCATCTGGTGGACGGCGGTGGCGACAATGCCGCCGTTCTTTAGATGGTGGGCAACCTCTTCCTCCGCAGTCTCCGTCGGCAGCCCGCGGATGACCATCTTGAGAGGCCGTCTTGGTTCTTGGAAAGTATAGTTGATGTCATTTCCATCCAAGAATTTCCGCAGTGTCTGCAGCTGGTCTGTGTGCTGCGGCAGGAAGCGAAGTCTTTTCTTGTTGGGAGCGCACAGAATGTGTGTCGACGTCGCCATGTAAAAGGCTGCGATTAGCTCCATGAAGTTGCCTTCGAATCGGGCAATGAGCGGAAGTACTGGCCCTTGCTCCATTGCCTGTTTGGATTCGTCTTCCAGGTCTGTCAGCTCGTCGTGGTCAGTCTGGTACTCGACATCGGACTCGCTGTCATAGTCCATGACCTCTTACTTGTGTTCGACCGGAAGGAGCATCCAGCCCTCAGAGCAGTTGTCTCTTTGCTGGCGCGGCGGCATGGCAGTTTCAGGTTGATAAGGTCTGCCCAGGAACTTCTGCATCTGGAAGGCGATGTGCTGGTCCATGTTGAAGTTTGGGTGCAGCGGTGACGGAAGCACCAGTGCTTCAGGCCACTCTGCACACGTGATCGGCATCATCCTCCTAGCGAGATGTCCCCACTTCCGGTCCGACAAGCACTTGTGGAAGGTGTCGAAATCTTCTGTGGGCACCATCCAAATGAACTTCAGATCGTCTAGGTGCGCCGTGATGTAAAGCGCCCACTCTTCAGGGGTGGTCTCGTCGAGACGGTACCTCCATGCTGCCAGTGCTTCGTCGCCACTCAAAGTCTCGAGGTTGACCGGGTACCATTTCGGGTCCGATCCGTCACGGCTGCAGGACGACTCCACAGTGAGGCGGATAGTCTGCGGGAAAGCAGGCTTGGTGCAGTCTGCGACCACCTCGGCCGGACTCTCCGACCTTCCGCTCTCGCTGCGCGAGGCAGAGTGAGCTAGATCACTCCGCGCAGGCAAGTCCTGGCTGGGCGACGGTGCTGCGCTCTGTCGCCTCGGCGACGCAGGCTCTGAGGAGACTGCCTGTTTGTGCCGGTGCTTACGTCCCATCTTGCGATATCGCCGTTGGGGGCCTGATATGCGCCCTACCAGTACCAATCCGTCTAACTGCTGCCAGTAGTTTTTTTTTTTTTTTTTTATTGGGGGAGCACCCAAAACCCGCTCCTCCAAGCATGGCGGCCTTCCTGTTAACTACTGCTCGCCTCTGCACATGCATTAAGTTAGTAATTCTATAGGTGATCACAGGAACGGGATTGTGATGTATTCCATGCGTCCAGGCGTCCGCCCGTTTACATGGGTCCATCGGATAAGATAGACAGAAACTTTTGAAAGAAGAGACAGGGCAGAGGGAAAAAAGTGCCAAGGTTTTACCCTTGGGAAAAAAACCTCTGCGATAGTTAGGTAGGGAATAAGAGCGGCTGGCTAAGATACTGCCAGTACCGCGACAGATTCTATGCTACAAGGTTGGATGTATGAAGGGTTTGTTAGTTTTGTTAGGATATGGTATCATGCAATAACTACAGCTGGTCCACACACCGCCGCTGAGGTTATCAGCTGGTGCCGCTCGCCGTCGCTGTCGTTGAGATGGTCCTGGAACATGCCGAATCGTTATATTAATAACAGCTGTGTGCAACAGGTGTTGTACGTGTTGGTGAGACGTGATTCGCACCGAGAGGGCGCCAGAGCGCAACCGCCGCAACGCGCAGAGCCTTTCCTCATCCCGGGAGTACACGGTAAGGGTTTCACCGACGGCGACAGCCACAGTGCTGCTAGATGACCACCCCCGACTTGCCCGGGCTTTAGGACGATGACGGACACCACCGCCATGACCACCCCCGCCAGCATGTGTCATCGCCACCGGGTAAGACAACCCCACCATGCTCATATCAGGAAATATTGGAGCAGGATGCATCGCGCTAGCCTGCCACGACAACCGTCGCCCCCGCGGTGTCTACCACGCCGGATACTGTGCTAATCCTGTTTGTGGATTGATTTCTTGTTGTATGTGGCTGCCTTCTGCACCTGCGATCGCACTGTAACCACTTTCCTTAGCCCAGTGATCACTTTGCAGGTTGGTTAGGGAATGGGACCCTAACCCCAGTGGCCCTTGATGCAGTAGACAGATTTCTTACTTGTTTATGCATTAGTTTTTTCCTATCTGTTGAGCAATATTTTCGGCCGTGGGTGTTTAAATCTGTGGTTGTGATCGTAACTGCCTATAGTGCGTATCAAAGGATTTCGCGACATTTGGGATTTACCGTACATGTTTATGGCAAGCTTCTTAATTACTTGCTGTATTGGCTCGAGTCGGAAATCTCGGTGTAAGTCGGTTGTTCGTGTTCCCCAAGGAGCATTTGCTATGATCCTGAGTACTTTGTTTTGGATTAATTGCAGTCTCCTAATGTGAGACTTAGCGGCGTACCCCCAAACCGGAGCTGCATACGTCATGAGTGGCCGAATGAGTGCTAAGTACATTGTTCGGGCATTACCTCGGTGTAGTGTGCTTTGTCTGTTTAGCATAGGGTATAGCTGTTTGAGTCTGATGTTTGCTTTATTAACCATGTGTTCTATATGGAGCTTCCATGTTAGCTTCGCGTCAAATTTGACTCCAAGATATTTAACTTCGTTCCGGAAATGTATTTGTTGATTGTGTAGCGTTAGCGGTCGACAGTGTTCGTGAATGCGTTTTTGCTTAGGTCTTCGTGTAAATAGGAGTGCCTCGCATTTAGCTACGTTGACTTTAATTCGCCATCGTGTGAGCCAAGGTTCGACTACGTTAAGCGCGTGCTGTAATCTACTGTTTACGTGAGATGGTTGCTGTGACTGTGCAAGATAGGCGGTATCGTCAGCATCGTTTTGACTGTGGTCGGAGCTTTATTGACGTATTCTGTGAAGAGCGGAGGGCCTATTAAACTTCCTTGAGGCACTCCTGCTTGTATCTCCTGAGGTGTGGAGTTCTTGTTGTTAACGCAGACGTGGAACGTTCGGTTAGTGAGGTAAGAGTGTATTAGGCGCACCAGTCCGTCCGGGAATCCGTCGTCACTGAGTCTACGAATGAGGCCGTTGTGCCAAAGACGATCGAACGCCTTCTCAATGTCCAGGAACACAGCCCCGGTAGACGCAGACAAGTTATACCCCCTTGTTACGTGCTCAACAACACGCATTAATTGTTGTGTTGTGGAGTGGTGCTTTCTGAAGCCGAATTGCTCCGGCTTCAGAATGTTATTGTCCTTTATGTGTTGTGTAAGGCGTCTGAGTATGACTTTTTCAACAACTTTGCTAAGGGAGTTCAGTAAGCTAATCGGCCGGTAGTTGTTGGGTGAAGATGGATCTTTCCCCGGCTTTCTGAACATTAGCACTTTGGCCTCCTTCCATCGGTCGGGGAAATAGTGGTTGTGTAAGATGGCATTCGCGATGTCTGTAAGGTACTCTATCGCTTTCCCCGTGAGCTGTTTAAGAACACGGTTCTGAATACCATCCGGACCAGGTGCTTTTTTAGCGTCCGAGTGCTGTATAGCCCATGAGATTTCGTCGGAAGTTGCCCTACGCGGATACTCGCGAACCGGTTGGGCTAACAGCTGTGTCACCATCTGGTCCGTTTCCAATGTAAACGCAGGATCGGAAGGATCTACGTTTGGTCGAAAAGATTCTGCTAGTGTTGTGGCCATCAGCTCCGCCTTGCCCTCGGAAGAATAGACAAGTCCGTCCGGCCCCTGTAGGGTGGGTGTATGATGTGCTTCACTGAGTGAAGTGACGAGCTAAAGACCACACGGAGCGGTCAGAGGTGTCGGTGTTCAACTCCGAGAGCAGACGCCCCCATTGTTGATTTTTGTACTCCTGGATTCTACGACTAATTATGTCTTTGAGTCTGTTGATATGCACTTTATAAATGGGACTCCTAGTACGTTGCCAGTATCTCCTGAGCCTATTCCTAGTTGTGATTAACCCCGTAATTGCCTCAGGTAGCGCCATTTGTCTCTGGTGTGGGGTTGATTCAGGGATGCTACTCGCCATAGCTTCCTGTATGGCAACAGTTAGAATTTCAACAGACTCGTTAATGCGTTGTTGGCTAATCTCGTGTCTATCCGGTATGCGACTATCTAACACCTCCTTGAACAGAGTCCAGTTGGCGCGTCGATAGTTTAGCATCCGTCGCTTGTCAGTGTTCTGCGGTGTACCTTCAGTATTGAGTATGATTGGCATGTGGTCTGACTCCAGATCGTTTACAACCTGTAGGTCGTGTGTGCGGGTTATACCCTTTAGGAGGGCTATATCTAACACGTCTGGATTTTGTCTCCGAACATGGGGAACAAACGTCGGTTCGTTTGGCCCTAGTATTAGATAATTGTGCTCTAGTGAATGTTCGTACAGTTTCCTGCCGTTGGAGTTTTGACGCTGCGAATTCCAACTACGATGTTTGGCATTTAGATCTCCAGCGACTATTACTCTAGGTGCGGTATTTAGCAGCCTACTGATATCACGCGTGCTAATATTATTGGGCCTGTTGTAGACTGCGATAAGATTAGTGTATGCTTCGTTAAACCGGATTTTCACGGCTGTGGCTTCGATCCTCTCTAGCTCGGGAAGCACTACGTTTGATTGCTCTATGTCCGTGTGTATAATCACGGCCGTGCCTCCACCCCGTGCGCCGTTCAGCCTGTCAGTACGGTGCACACGGTATTGGCTCATGTGGAAGTTATCTTTTGCGCCCAGGTGTGTTTCGTTTATAAGAGCAATACGGAGACCGTGCCGCTCCATAAACGCCGCCAATTCTGCTTTTTTGTTTTTCAGCCCGCGAGCGTTCCAGAAGAGGATACGCGTATTCAGAGGATTTGGGTTGTCAGGCATTGTTTGGTTTCTGGACGGACAAGTGGCCAATCTGGATTACAGTCCAACTGCCCCTATCTGGGGGAGTGGTCTTGAACTGTAGTAGGGTAGCTCGGATTTCTGGCTTTAGGGATGTAGGGATTGCAGTCCATCTCCCCCCATCTGGGGGAGTGTACAGGATCTGCAGTGGGGTTAGTGGGAAGGATTGCCGTGCAGTCCATCTCCCCCCATATGGAGGAGTTTCCAGGCGCTGCAGCAAGGTAGTGTATAGGATCAGGGTTAGGATTACAGACCATCTCCCCCCATTCAGGGGAGTGTTCAGGATCTGCAGTGGGGTAAGTGGATAAGGTTGGTCTGCAGGCCATCTCCCCCCATCTGGGGGAGTGTCCAGGTACTGCAGCAAGGTAATGTGTAGAGTAAGGATTACAGTCCATTTCCCCCCATTCAGGGGAATTTCCAGGAGCTGTAGTAGGGGTCTTAGGAGTTTAGGCAGCAGCGGATTAGTGGTGTGAGACATTGCTGGTGCCTAGGACGGACATGAGGCAGTTCTGGAATACAGCCCATCTCCCTCCATCTGAGGGAGTGGTTAGGATCTGCAGTAGGGCGCTTACGAATTTTGGGATGAGTGTCGCCAGGGAGAGGTCAACGGAGGGGAACATGGGTCGAAGGAGATCCTCTATTGTGTTTCGAATTGTTGCGAAGAAATCTATTGCGGGCTGAGTGTGTGTCTGCTCCGCAGGGGTAGCTGGACCCTGTGGAGGTGTTGCGTTTGTTGCTAAATTAGCTTGGGTCGGGGCAGACTCTACCGACTCCGCAGTGGACGGGCCAGCCGGGTTGGCGCGGGCGGCTACGTCAGATCCCGCCGGTGCGCGCTCAACCGACTCCTCGGCGGCCGAAGCCGCCGGGCCGTCAGGAGCAACCACCCCAGCGTTCTCCGCCGCGCGCCCAGTCACCCCCTCAGCGGCCGTCGCCACCGGGCCATCGGGAGCAGCCACAGCGGCCGTTGCTTCCTCGGCGGGAGGGGGAGGGGTTGTCTGGCTCCCAGCGTTCCTCGTGCGTGTCCTGTTATTTCTAGTACGCTGGGATTTAGGTTGTGATGAGACAGCTGAAGGCTGCGTCGTATGCTCTACAGTGCGTGCAGAGCCTGCTGTTTGGGGCTCTGCAACCTCTGTTGTGGTGGATGTGGTTTGTGAGCCTTGGGGTGCGGTTGACGTTTCATTTTGAATGGGTTGCGCCGTGTTCGTGATCGCGTTCGAAGCCGCGGCACTGTAGGACACATTACTCCTAAGGTGGGCCGGGTTCTGGATCACTTTACGCTGGTTTTTTTGTGGACGCTTGTTGTGTCTGTGATTGTGACGCCCCTTTTGCATTCTTTGCATTTCGCCGGGCTAGTGCGAGTTTGTACTCGGGGCAGCTTCTGTAATTGCTTGGATGCCCTCCCCCACAATTAACGCATTTGCGTTCATCGGGCATCCTAGCTTTGCATGTATGTGTGGCATGATTGCCGGCACATTTACGACAGCGGGGTGCCGTAAAGCACCGGTCTGTGGCATGTCCATACCGCTGACATTTGTGACAGACCAGGGGTGAGTAGGTTATAGAGCTGTTTATATACCACGCGTCGACACTGTGTAATTTTTTTTTTCCAGTCGGCCAATGGCTAGTGGTGGGAAATGTTGGCCACTAGCAGGAAGCTTTTCTATTAGTGGAAGACATTAGCTGCTGGCAGGTACCGTTAATTGCTGGTGCACAAGGGAAGTGTGTACTTTCCAGAAATCCTACTGAAGTCTCATTTTCTGGATTGCTAGGCTCTAGGGCTTACTTAACTGAAACCCAGTATCTCTGTTAACGAGGTCATCCAATATGTAAATTTCGATGGATTCAGAGAAAATACTATCCCACTAACTTCTCGTACGCGCGAGAGTTCTTGTTGCCTTGAAATTAAAGCCATGTCCCACGTCAATACTGTGCTAAGCAATCGTTGACTTGTCATTCTGGCTCAGGCAGATGTTTGGCGCATGTACGGCACACCTTTGGTTAATACATCGTGTTGTTTGCCCGATGTAAGCCTTTCCACATTGGCAAGAAATGCAATGTACACCAGGTGTTTATAACGCTGTATCATCCTTGGGTGACCGCAGTATATTCTTAATTTTGATCGGTGGTCGGAAAATGGTTTTAATGCCACATTTACGTAAAATTCAGCCAATCTTAGCAGTAGTCATTCCCACATAAGGAAGGCAAAGCGGCCCAGGTTTTTCTGCTAGCGTATTTTCCTTCTTCCCGCTCGTATGCAAACAGAGTTTATTAACGCTTTGTTGTAACCGTTCTTGCGGAAAGTTTCCTGTAAATGTCATTTCCGCCTACAAACTATCCTATCACATAAAGATCACGCCCTGTGCTCCAAGGGTTTCAGTACTGATCTGCATTGGGCCAATTGGAGAGGCTGCGCGCGTTGAGATAGAGGTACGTAGGTGTCTGTTTTCTATACACAGAATGACTTTCAGTGCCATCCGTTTTATTTTCAATCAAAATATCTAAAAATGTAAGGCGACCATTCCTCTCCACCTCCATGTAAATTTAATGTTTTCGTTAATGCCATCGAGATGATGTAAAAATTCTTGTAAACTGTCGATCTCATGAGGACATACAACAAACGTATCGTTGACATAACGATAGAAACAGACTGGCTGTTCAGAGCACTTGTTCTTCGAAATGTTCTATATAAAAATTGGCTATTGCTGGAGACAACGGTAAGCCCATAACAACCCCATCAACCTGTTCATAATACTCCTCGTTGAACTGAAAGTAGGTAGACTGGAGCACATAATGGAACAGTTCCACTTCCTTGGAAGCAAAGTGTTTCACCAGTAACGCCAATGTACCCTCGTAAAAAGTGACATGCCAACACAGCTGATCATGATGCCATCTGTCCGCAGTCGAAGTCCTTTCAACACGTTGATGAACTCAGCAGAGTTCCTCACATGATGGAGACATTTTCCCACGAGCGGTGACAGTCTACTTGTCAGATATTTTACTAGTTGGTAAGTTTCCAAGTCTATAGCACTCACGATCGAGCGTAAAGGAGAGCTATTCTTATGTATCTTGGGCAGCCCGTACAACCTAGGTGAACCGGAGCTCGTGGCCGGAGGCGCTTGCTTATTTTGGCATCTATTTCTGATTCTTTCAACAGCTTTATAGTTTTCCTCGTCAATGCAGAGGTCGGACTTAGTAAGTCTCCTCAAGGCGTCGTCATGTGATATCTGTGACAGCGTCTGACCGAGCGTGGTGGTGTAATGGATAGCGTTCTGGCCTCGCATTCGGGAGGACGGCGGTTCGAATCCCCGTCCGGGCATCCAGATTTGGGTATTCCATGGTTTCCCAAATCACTCTAGGCAAATGCCTGGATGCTTCCTTAAAAAAGGCCATGGCCGAATTCCTTGCCCCCATCCTTTCCCGTCTCTAAAGACCTCGCTGTTGAGAGACTTAAAGCAGTTAAAAAAAAAAAAAAAAAAAAAAGACAGCGTCTGCTTGTATTGATCTGAGTTGAGGATGACAGTCGAATTCCTTTAACTGCTGGGAGGATAATGAAGTCCATATCTTCCCAGAGCATTCGAAGAGCCTTGCGTTCAGATGTTTAAATATTTGCCTTCTTGAGCTTAGCCCTGCATAATATCCTATAAGTTTCCCTCCTAATTTCTTCAGCAGTGTTGGAGGGATGACCCCTGATGGCTTGCTCAAAGCTGCTAATGATTTCCCAAATGGGAATCCCATTCTGAACTGGTGTGAAGTTGAGCCCTTTGGATAACACGATACTGTTGCATCGTCAAGTTGTTTTTCAGAGAGATTCACTACAGTTTTGAGTTCAGACAAAGACTGAGAACATTGGCTCCCATATTTAGCGCGTTGGCGCGCCTTCACTCGTCTTAGGTGTATCTGGCAGCTGCTGTTGTAGCATCATCAATCTATTCCCAGGCGTCACTGGACAGTATTCCAGAAAAGCTTAGATGGCACTGAAGAAGAACCTTGGAGGTTTTGTCCAGCTTGAACCTCATGAAGTGAACTATTTCCTTACCGTAGCTGATGTTATTGGGTGACATAATAGTATCTCTGTGAAATGAGGCACGACATCGTTGAACCGGCAGTGCTGAAGAAAGGCCAGCATGGAAAGCAGCTTAGCCTACTTTTTTTAAGTTTTCAAAAAACCAGACGCTGCGGAAGATATCCTCCCCATAGAGATTAACTATATTATACTGGAGGTTTGCTCGGCGTTGAAAATGAATAAAATCGTCTCCGGTAACTAGCCGCATTAGTCCATTGATCAAACATGATGATTTGGGGGTCACAATCTCTGACGGTAGGTAATAGAGCCACTTATATACCATGCGAAGTCTATGCTATGCCATCCTTTTTCGGTCGGCCAGGAAATGTTAGCCACTAGAGGGAAGCTTTTCTATTGGCATAAGCCAATAACTGCTGGAAGGTATTGCTGATTGCTGGCACACAAAGTGGGTGGCACCGTAAGTCATTCTGTGTATAGGAAACTGACACATATGGACCTGTCTTAACGTACGCAGCCACCACCACACGGTCCAATGCAGATCAGTACTGGAAACCTTGGAGCACAGGGCGCAAACTCTGTGTGATAAGTAGGGATTGGATCTTTAGGAAAATCATATTTTTTTCCTGCCTTCTTTTTGAGCTGAAATAAACACTGATTGTATTTAAATGTATTTTATACAGCTTATAAATGCATATTTGGGCCATTTTCCTAATTCTGGTCATATTTCAACAATTTTTATCGTCATATGATCATATTTTGAGGAAAAATCTGGTAATTTTTGATAGAAGTTATAGACGAAAAGAAATTAAGATAATTATTCAAAGAAATATATTCCTGTTATACATTGGAGAAAGAAACTAAACTAATTGGCACTAAATTGTTCAGAATTCACCAGTCAAGAATTAAAGTTATAAATTATTGTCATTCTCTAAACGTTAATTTCCCACACGCTTTTTAAATTCGACTATGCAGCAGCAGTATGCCTGTGTCGAGCCGCGTCAATCAATGTCTCACTTGCGGCGGTATCGCGGGAGTTGAGTCCACTGCAGTGACCCACCGATGAGTTGAGAGAAATCAATTGTCTTCCTATGATTCAGTACGGCGAAACTACTGCTTAATGGGAAACCCCTCCCTACCAAGGTCAGGTATTCCCCACATACCAGACTCTCTGCGTGAAAACAAGCACAAAGTCCTCAGCCACTCACGCACTGTCACCAATGCTTTTGAAAATAATCCTGAAACAGTCTTAAATCTGCAGTGGATCAGTGAGTACCGCCATGCCGAAAAAAAAACTTTCTGAAAGTACAAAGCTATGGAGTTACGTAAAGGAATTTGGAGAGGAGTATCTTAGCACAGATGAAAGAGTTCTTTTCAGTAAATTATGTGAAACTAAAGTAAATGGAACAAAGCGATTTCATGTGCAGCAGCACTGCAATACATCAAAACACAAGAATAACGTAATACGACATTCAACTCGACAAAGCAAACAGCGACTTTTCTTGGATACATCTACAGCTTTGTCGTCAACCAAATTGTCACTTTTTTCTAAAGAACTCTGTGAAATGATGGTATCAGCCAACATTCTACTTAATAAAGTGAACAATGAGCATTTCAAATCGTTCTTGGAGAAATACACAGCACAGATGATTCCAACCGAATCAACATTGAGGAAGAACTATTTACCGTCTTGTTATGAAAATGTATTGCAGACAATCAGAACTAAGATAGGCACCAATAAGATCTGAGTATCAATGGATGAAAGTACTGATGCTTGTGGCAGATACGTTTGCCTACTTTCTGACAGACCGGGTAATATATATTTACCGGACTTTGAAGCTCTTGAATCAGTAAACCACTCAACAATTGCCGTCCGTTTCGACAATGCTATGAAACTGTTATGGAGCGGTGAAGTTAAGTACTATTAAGTTACTATTTGTGACCGACGCTGCGCCGTACATGGTAAAGGCTGGGAAATGTCTGAAGATGTATCCTTCGATGGTGCATTTAACTTGTCTCACTCATGGATTACATAGAGTTGCCGAGGAAGTAAGACTAATTTTCCTGATGTTGATAGGTTAATATCAAATATAAAAAAGATTTTTGTTAAAGCTCCAATGAGAGTGGCAAAATTTAAAGAAGACACACCTTCCGTCCCTCTTCCACGACAACCAGTACTTACTCGTCGGGGCACATGGCTCGATGCAGTTACTGTGAATATTATGAAAACATAAAGAAAATAGTTTCTAATTTTGATAGCAGTGAAGCATCTTCCATAATAATTGTCCAAGAACTCTTTTCCAGTAATTTTTTCAGATATTTGGCGTACATAAAGCCAAGTTTTTCAGGCATCACAACTGTGAATTTGCGTCTTCAAGAAATTGGTCTAGAACTGAATGAAAGTTTGGCGGTCGTTAAAAGTGTGGAAACTGAAATAGGCCAAGCAGGGGGCAGTGTGGCTAGTTTGCTGAAAACCAAATTTGATAAAGTGTTGTGTGGGAATAAGGGATATAAAACATTTTGTAAAATTAGTGAAATTTTACATAGTGGCGAATCTGTTTTGACTGAAGACGACCCACAATTAAATTGCAGTGACCTGACTCTGTTTAAGTACGCTCCCGTTACATCTTGTGATGTCGAACGAAGCTTCTCACACTACAAGACAGTTTTAAGTGACAACCGGAGAAAATTCTTCTTCGAGAACTTGAAGATACATATGGTGATATACTGCAATGCTGGCATCAAACAAGGATAAAAAATGGTATGTACACTAATTCGCAACAAATTTATAATAAATTTCCATTTTTAAAGGTAAAATTCTAGTAATCCATTCTTTTACAGGAACAAGAAAATAACAGTAAAAATAATAATAATAATTTCCCAATCGTACAGTGAGTGCATAGAAGCGAATTATGTTGTCTACATGAAAGTGACACAGCTACATAAAATAAATTATGTAGATTTGAGCATTCTTAAAGTATAATAAATTTAATGTTTGGTCATATTTTGTCTCTTTTAGGTCATATTTATCTATTTTTAAGGTCATATTTGCCTGCATATTTCTCGATTTTTTTGGTCATAAAGATCCGAACCCTAGTGATAAGCATAGTTTGCATGTGAGCAGAATAAATCATTTCACAACTCAGTATGGTCAGTACAATGACACATTGTTTAACCCTCAATTGGAGGGGCTGATGTACAGAGTACGCCAATGAGTCATTTCTGGCTGTGAATAACAGACTAACCCTTCCTAAGCCCTTATCCTCCATCTACCCTCCTAGTAACAATCCACAGAAACAATGCACCTAGCTGACCTGTTGAGTATGGCTTCTGACTTCCCTAATTAACCTTTTATTGTGAATGTGTCATATTGGTGAACACATTATGCTGCCCTCCTTTTATATCAAGAAAAAATTGTGCCTCCTGAAGACTGTCAGCAGTATTTACAAGAACTGTTTGGTGTAGAGGCACTCGGATCTGTCTACAGTGCTTCTTATATCAATGAATAAGAGTTCATTGAACATTACGATAATGAAACTAACTCAGAATTTGAGAGAGATGCTCTTGAACCTCATGTTTCTCTGACCTACGATGGTTCTACCGATGTTGAGATGGGGGAAGAGGGGGGGGGGGACATCCATTAATTATGTTACCTCAAAACAGGGAGTCTTGCAAAATCTCACAAAGTGGGAGAAAGGCAGGGTTGATAAAAAATCTCACCTCACCTATTTAAGATTTCCACTCTCCCTTCAAAGAACATTCTGCCACCCTCCACTGTAGAGTTAAAAAAAGTCACCACCTTGTCAAACATAATCTCATGTGGTGGGAGGGGGGTTACAGATTTCAGTAAAAAGACTTCACATAGTAAATGGACACCCACTGTCAGCAATTCAGGTAATGGCGATGTATTTGTAAAAATTATTTACGAACTGAAAAAGGTAAGCAGGAAGATTTTGAAAGAAGTATGCGAAATTCATGTATGGAAGAAAAGTCCTGTCATGCAAATTTGCAGGATCGCCTCGTAAAAATTTATTGAAAACTTCCAATTTCCAGAAGTTGTGTTGAAGTAACTGTCGAACTTTGTTTTTCCAGCTGTTATATGATTGATGCTCTCGTAGAGTATACAAATGTTTACCTTCAACAGGACAGAACCGCAGATGATCCCAAAAATTATATAAGAGAAGCATGTGTGACACCAATAGAACAGAATTATTGGCCTTTGGTGTTTTATACTTGCTAGTGTTCAGAAATCCAAAATCCATCTCGATGAAGACGAAGGTCGTAAAATTGATCTGGCATATTCCATACGCCGCTCCTCTGAAATCAGGAGTTAATATTATTTGGTGGACCTAGATGGACATTCTGACCTGTTGCTCAACACGAGGCCATGCTGGTGGCAGTATGAGTAAGGACATCTGAATTTAGAAGATAAAATAACACAGTTTGAAGGTCTGGCTGTGTACATTTATGCCATGAGAAATGAATGACTTTGTCGCAATACAGTAGGCTAGTGATGTTTTATTTCATGTAGTAATGAGTAGATTTGTCAAAATGTATCCGTGTATATCAGTGATATGTATGTAGTTTCAGTTCGTTTCTTCCATAGTTGTACTAATCTCACAGTACAATGGCTACAGTCGCAGGATAACTTTGACAGTGTGAAGTCGTGTTTCAGTGAGTATTAGAAGATGGGAAAATTAACTCTGGTTGTCGTCTTTGCATCGTTGTGCTAACCAGAAACTACAGAACTGTGAAATTATGTGCTAGAAGTACTTATACTGTGATTTTGAGTGCTAATTGTGGCCTAGACTTGTTTCAATTTGAACTTTTCTCCCGTAAGAGCTTGCAGTGTTCGGAATACAAATCTATCACAAATTATGTGTGTTTATTTACATAAATTTTCGGTTGGTGGTCGGTGTTATACTTTTTAAAGTGTGTGGTTACAAGAGTCCATCAACAAGTGTCCTAATTGTGACCAATTCTACCACTAATTATCACCTAGAAACTTTAATCATTGGATTAATCGTAAATTCACGCTCCATCCAATCATAGCAACTTTGTTAATATTTAAAAAGATAAAGAAGTGAAGTCTTGATACCTTTCCTTAGGCGAGTCAAATTTATTGAATTGTTCTATAACCATAAGAATTGTGCATATTTTTCCTCCTTGCAGTTCTCAAGCTTCCGATATAAAAGGATTGATGACGATCACATTTTAGATAAAAATCCAGACATTATATTTATAGCACATTATTACAATTATTTCTATACATTCAACTCAGGCATATACACACAATTTATGTTATTTGGCGATATACATATTCAAATTACTCCAGTTATCATCCATATCACAGTATTAATTTAAATGACTTCTAAATATGAAAATTATGCATTTTGTATGACTACAGAAGTAGTATTAACAACACATACAAATTCAAACATTGTAAACCGTATATTTCATTTACACATTTACAATTAACAAAGCACAGACACCACAATCACAAATACTGCACAGCTTTCAAATGTATAGACTGATTTTGTTCTTTCTTCATTGCTTACAATTTTAGTTTACATATGAACAAGACCAATTGCTGCAGCATGTGCAAGAAGTGTATTTGCTGCCTGCTGTGTTTCTAGTAATATTCTTGTTTCATTCATCCAGTCACTTGCAACTTTTCTGGATGCACCTTTCAACAAGTTCATGTAACGTAAAGTCTGGCGGAAGTTTCCTCTGTCTAGCCAGTATCTGTAAAAGACCAATCAAAGTTCCAATGAACAATTATCTAATTTTTTCATATAGCCTCTAAAATCTGGAATTAACTAAATACTCTCTACTGATTCTACATAATACATTATATACAAAATAGTTGCAAATTGACATGAAGAAATGTGAAACTTTCTTTCAGCAAGTCTCACCAACAAAAAATAATCTTGGTGATGTAATTGAAAACGACCAGCCAATTTTAGTACAAATTCAGGAAGGCAAAAGATTGAAGCTTATACTAAAAATATTGAACAGAATACAGAAAAATCAGGTTGAGAAATAGGTAACAGTGGAGCTTAATATTTTTTTTATATTCTTTATTTTGTTTTAAAATTTATTGTCCTGGTTATGAAATGCTATAAATCTATTTGAGTCAAAGAATCAAGGCTTATATTAAATAGGTCATAAAAATGCCATATAGTTTTTGTTTTGCATAGACTAACACCCCTCACACGAGTGTCTTTATCAATTAAATCAGTTCAGCTTATAACATGCCTGGAACAAGGTCTCAATTATAAGATCAGTCAAGTTCAGATGCCATCAAATAATCAAATATCATAAATGTACGAGGGGGTACTCAAAAGAAACTGAACTGATGTTGAGATGGCAGATTTTTTGTATTACTGGTTTTTGCTACTTCTAGCGTGTAGTCCTTCTGTTCCTGATTCAGTATACCAATTGTTGTCACAAGAGAAGGTTGTGATTGGCTGGTGTTATTTCTGCAACTGCTGTTTTGTGTGCTCATCATTTTTGCAATGGCTAATTCTCGTGAACAGTGTGTGGTGATTATGATTTGCTTCCTGCTTAGAAAAACTGGCACAGAAACTCTTGAAATGTTGAAAACAGTGTACAAGAATGATGCTATTAGTGTTTGAATGGTTTCCATATTTCAAAATAGGTGAAACGTCAATTAATGACCAACCTCGTTCTAGATGGTTTTCAACTGCCTGAACGGAAGAAAATGTCATGAAAATTCGGGACATCATCCTTAAAGATCTACACCATGCAGTCACAAACGTTGTAGAGCAGTCTGGAATGACTTGCACATTTTAAGTGAAGATTTCAGTATGAGAATGCTAGCCACCAAATCTATGCCTCGACTGCTGAATGCACAGCAAAAACAAGATCACTTGGTTGTGTGCTGTGCTTTGAAGGAAGAGCTCCGAAATTATCCAAACTTTTACTTCAAGACCATCACAGGTGACAAATCCTGCGGCTATGGTTATGACCCTGAAATGAAGCAACAATCAAGTCAATGGCACTCTCCAAGTTAACCTCATGGTGAAAAAGCAAGGCAAAACAAAGCCGATTTGTTTCTTCGACGTGCAAGGGGGCAATAGAGCACAGGCTCCGGTGGCAATTTACCTACACCCCCATCTTCCCCCTATCCTGCAGCAACCTACATTTGCCCTCTACAAATTTTATCTTTAAATTCTTTCAACGTTTTTGGTAAATTATTCATCATTTCTCTTGGTAACTCATTCCAATCCCTGACACCCTTACCTAAAAAAAGAGTATCTTCCCACACCCTTTTTCCTGAAATCGAGTGCCAGCTTGTGGTCATGGTCATCTTTTCCCTTCCATGCACTACTTTATATACCTGTCTTTACAGTTTGTTCCACAGAGCCAGGCAGTTAAGCAGACCTTTTACCTGGAGGTTTTTAATAGACTGTGCAACAATCTATCTATATAAAATGCTATTCTTGGTCACAATGTACCGATGTCTGTCACATTTTGATATCACACTTCCCACCTCCACCGCCTAACCAATAGTGACCAGATATGTTCGAGGTTATGCATGTTATTTAATAATTCTATTTTTCTGAGCATCCAGAAGTAAATGAGTTGCCAGCACGCTAAAAGAAAAGTATGTATCTTGTAAAAATTCAAATATTAATTATTAGTTGCTTTTTCTTAATTAAAATTTGTTCAATGTAGATTTTTCTTATACACTCTGTACAGCGAATTGTTGTCACAGTAAGCTAAGAAATATCTATCTATATTACATCATTTTCAAGATTATGAGTGCTATTTGATGAAAATTATACTTAGTTAGCAAAGAAACGAAGTGCTAAAACACTGCCTTCAACAAATCATTTTTGACGGGCTTAAAAGATATTTATATTTGGTGCAGATATTTTCAGTCACTGTTATAATATACTCGAAGAAATGATTTGCCAGAACACTGAAATAAAGTATGTACTGGTTAAATTTAGATCACAATACAGTGTATGTATACATGGGAAATAGAGTTAAGAATTTTGAACAGTAATATTATTATAATTTGTGGTTATGTCGAAATGCAGACAGATCCAGAAAGACAACCGACACAACTTTTTAAAGAATAATCCACAATGAACTTGGTTTCATAAATAATTTAAGCTGCTTACTGAGTTACTGAAGTTATTATTTCATACGGATGGCAGTAGTTGCATATTTACTATGCTGAATTAAACCTGTACCAGGAATAAAACCAATTTCACATGCTACAGCATAAGGATTGGAATTCCTAATTTATTTTTAATTTCATTCATTCCCTAATTCTGACATCATTAATTCAGTAGAAGTTCCATCTGTATTGCTGGGTAAACTAGAATTGAAATATGTAAAAATTACAAAATAAGGTTATAAGCATTAAATAACAACAATTCTGTTTATTTAGTCTATTGCCATCAGTTGCCAGAACAATCCTTTCTCCCGTGTGACAGGAAAGTCCTGATTTGCGGCAGTCGTGTGACTGCTTGTTGCTTCACGATAATGACCCTGCTCACACAACCCTCCGTGTGTGCCAATTTTTATCAAAAAATGCCATGATCCTTGTGCCCTGCCCAATTTACCAGATCCTGTCGCCCTGTGACTTCTTATTCTATCAAATTAAAGGAAAATGTTTTTTTTTCCAACGTAGATCATATGAAGAAGAAAATGACAGATATACTGTTAGGCATCTCTGAAAAGAAATATAAAAAATGTTTTCAACAATGGAATTAAATATTGGAGAAGTGTACCAGTTCCAATGGAGAATACTTTGGAGGGGATTAATTGTATCTTCTCAAAAAATTAAATACATGAATTAAGAAAAAAAGACTAGATTCTTTTTGGTAGCCCCTCATATGTCGGAAACAAGAGTAGGTTGGTGGCTACACAAACTGTTTAATTCCTTGAGTGTTTGAGGTAAATTATATATGTCTCAACTTCCAGGTGCACAAAAGAAAGCTTTTCAACTCTATTATGATTAAATTCAAATGCTAATTTGTCATCTCTTCCCTTCCGTGCACTACAACTATTTCATCTTTCAATATCCATCCAGACCTCATCTACAATATGTACCTTCAACAACCTCATGTCTTCTCAATCCAGTTCCTTTATCACATTAGTTACTGATTGGTTCAGTGGTAACATTGACAATCAAGTCCAGCTGCCCCCTTTTGCATCCTCCAACATGTGATACTGTGAGAGCTAAAATTATTAACTTAATTCAAAGTTGAATTCATGAAGCGAGGAGCAGGCCAGGCTGCTGACCGCTAGCCAGTTGTTTGCGGCTGTGGAATTTGCTGACGCGAATCGGCAATTTCCGAACTTCGTTGACGCGAATCCGAGGTTGCGAGGCCGGTCGCCACGGTTCGTGAGCTCTCTTGGCTTGGAAACATCGTAGTATTCACATCGGCTCTTGCATGGCGCCCCCTGCTGCCTAACTTTGACTTTGTCGTCTGCCTGGGGAAATTACCATTACTTGAAAGAGAAGTGGACCCGCTCCTCAGCCATCTCTTCTGTAACATTGGGGCCAATAAATAGAAGTTAAATATTTGTGGCGCTAATTCTTTTCTGCAAGATTTCCCGCATTCCAACCAGTTCTGCGACTGGTTGATTAAATCGCAGTGGTGTCAGGAAGTAATAACAGCAGAAGATTGTAAGGAGCGGCAGAAGAATCCCGAGAACGGCAGAGGATGTCATGGTAACGATTCACTGCAAGTTGGTGTGAACCCATCCCCACACGCCAAGTCATTCAGCCTCTTTGACAATACCCATAACATCAGTTCTGTACATTCCACCATACTCAAGCAATAGCATGACCAAGGTTTTGTAAGACAGATCCCTATCCTCCATGGTACATCCCCTCATCACACTCTCCAGTAACTGCAGAATTTTGAAACCTCTGGCAACCAACTCTTCAAAAAGACTTACCCGATTGATAAATCAAGATATTTACCCAGCACGTTGTCTCTTTTTGGCAATTATCCTTACTATAAGTTGACGTAACTTGCTAGATATATTGTCCTGACCCCATGACGCTGTTTAAAAGTCTTCTCCCAACAACCTAACTTTCACCTATAAATCATTACCACAATTATACATTGCAATAATGAACATCAATGGTCCCCATACACAATCCAGTAGTTTTTCACTTTTTTTTTTTTTTTTTGATTCTGCATTACCTACTGTAATTCCTACCTCTAACGAATTCTTCCACCCATCAAGTTAATTTTTCATCCATCTGCATAGCATTTACCTTATTTATCACTACTATATGGATCTTCCTATCAAATGTCTAGGAGAAATCCACTGTTACTCTCAAAAATTTAATGTGAAATATTCCACTAACTAAATTTAATATGAATAGGTAAAGGTCATGGAGTTCCCAAGTTGTCCTTAATTCCATATTGCCAATTTATAAACCAGTTTCCTTCCCCACACATAATTCTGATGTGATCACATATCAACTTACCTACCACTGAAGCCAAATTACTTGACCAATAATTTTCAACCCTATTTGTCTCCCGTGCTTTATAAATCAATATTATTACAGTACTTTACCAATTCTCTGGTATACTGTCTCCAGACGGAATCTGAATAATATCTGAATATTTGGTACAATGATATGGCCATCTAACATTAATAAATCTGTATCCACACCAGCCACTTTACAGCTTTCTACCCTTCTTTGTTCTCTCGTAATATCGTTAGGATGTATTTACAACTAGCTACTGTCCACGACTTGTTCATGTTTGTAAAAAATTTTGATTGACAGCTACCGACATGTAACCACCATAGTGAATGATGGGGGACTCAAGGCTAATACCACACACAAACATCAATGACCTGCGCACAAAATTTATAGCTGCAAATTGAAATATACAAGTCTTTGGTTGAAATATGAAAATGCCCACTGTTGACCAATTTCAACAACCATATCTCCCATACTCCATAGCTACCGACATGACACCACCATGGTGCACGTTGGGAGACTTGATGTTAATTTCACACACAATCACTAATGGACTATGCTAGGTTGTTTTGGCTGTGGAGTGAAATATAAGGGCACACACATCTTTGGTCAAAATACAAAAGTGCCCCAGGTCGACCACTTTCAACCACCATATCTCCAAATTAAATACATGAACTAGGAAAAAAAGAGTAGATTCTTTTGGATAGCCCCTCATATGTCGGAAACAAGCGTAGGTTGGTGGCTACACAAATTTTTCAGTTCCTTGAGTGTTTGAGGTAAATTATATATGTCCCAACTTCCAGGTACACAAAAGAAAGCTTTTCAACTCTATTATGATTAAATTCAAATGCTAATTTGTCATCTCTTCCCTTCCGTGCACTACAACTAATTCTTCTTTCAATATCCATCCAGACCTCATCTACAATATGTACCTTCAACAACCTCATGTCTTCTCAATCCAGTTCCTTTATCACATTAGTACTGATTGGTTCAGTGGTTACATTGACAATCAAGTCCAGCTGCCCCCTTTTGCATCCTCCAACATGTGATACTGTGAGAGCTAAAATTATTAACTTAATTCAAAGTTGAATTCATGAAGCTCATTTATGGAATAGCTACTGCTCAAATTTTCCTCTACTGTTGCTATATGATAGAATATAATGATACACTCTTCGTAACTTCTTTTTGAATACTTAGTTATTCCCTCTGTTTTTTAATATAGCATACAAAGTTCTTATTCAATCATTCAGCCATAAAATTCATGAACCCATATTTAGCTTTCCAAGTGCTCTTGGCTACCTTGATCTTTCTAAATCTGCTGTGTTTCCTTATATAGGCTTCTTGCCTCTCTATTATAGTATTTTGATTCTGCACTTTTATTTACCCAAACACTTCTTTTCCACATTCTTTTTTTTCCTTTTAACTGTTCCCTCTTCCTTTCCACTAAACAAACACTCTTCTTCCAGATACTAAATTTTTCCCTCAAATCTTTTTTCAGTTCTGAATCTGTTATGACTTTTTATAGTTGTACCTATAATTTACTTCAGTTTTAACCAGTGATACATTTAACACCAGAAATTCAAGATAATTTATTCCTCCTTTAACCAGAGATCCCCAACACGGAAATCTAATTATTATGCAAAAGTGTCCTTTCCTTGCCCAAAAATTTGTACTTATCTGTTTCCCTGTGTTTGCTAATCTTTTTTTGCTACACGTAGAAAGGCCATACAATTTCAGTCTATGAATTCCAACTATGAATTTAGTTGTTTTTTTGAATTCAATCTTCCTCTATGTTAAGTAGCCAAACATATATATAAACAATCTATCCCAGCAACTCATGACTGTCATCTATGATCACCAGTAAACTGCAGCATTCTTTATTTACCAGAATGATACCCTTCCACAAATTTCTCCTATGTCTGCGGTATATTCCATAATTCTGATGGAAACCCTTATAACTATTTATGTTTTGTGAATCTCTATCAAGTTACTTAACATTACTAATCTGCTGTTAGTGGACTATAGGAAAATAATTAACAGGGTTATAACTGGCTTTAACATAATATCATCATTTTTAACCCTTCTTATTATAACTTGACTTTTTATTGTTTAATCAATATTTCTTTGTTATTTTCTATTTTTCATCTCATGCATCTGTAAAAACCATCCTTTTGGTCACATATTTTTCTCCTCACCATCAGCCTGTACCCAATAAATGAGGCATTGTTCCAACCAAATCAAACTGGAAGCATACTTCAGCCAACAACTCATAGTATACTCTTCTATTAAGGTGTGGGCTAGTAAGTCTACCAAATCCAATGGCAACCACAGGCATCATCTCCATGACAAACCCCACTCCTTTCCCAAATAGCACCTCCATGATCACAGATGGGTTCATCTGAAGCCGACTATGGTCACTCAGACCACACCACTGGCTCATTCATGGCACTGACGTGGGGTTCACAGGTTAGAGTCTTCATGGTTGAAGAAATTTTTATTTAGGTGTTAGCGAGCATAGTAGTAGAGGTGGTGAGGCACAATTCCTAGTCACCAGATAGAGCACGAATGTCCTAAGTTACAATGGTGAATCAAAAAGTAAGTTGCACTTTAAAGTTATGGCCATTTAGGAAACCACCTATATATAGGCAACATGGCTAGGATAACATAAAATGAAAGTTCACTTTTCCGCATAGTCTCCAAAAGACTGTAAACAGTTCTCAAAACGGTAAATCAACTTTTTGATTCCGGATGCATAGAAATCACCTTCAGCGCTATGAAACCACCTGAAAGCATCTGCTTTAACCTCCTCAATATTTTTAAATCGTTGTCCACTGAGAGCCTTTTTCAACTAACCGAACACATGATAATCTCATAGTTCTAAGTCTTGACTGTATGGAGGATGTTGCCATCCTTCCGAATTGAAGCACTGCAGCAGTTTGGACGTTTGGCAGGCCGTGTGAGGTGTCACATTATTGTGCAACAAAATCACACCAGTGCTTAATTTTCCCAACTGCTTTTCTTTAATTGCTTTGCACAACTCGTTCAATTTTTGACAATACGAATCCGAGATGACTATCATGCCTATCGGCATAAAATCCATGTCAAAGAAAACTGTCGCCATTACCCTTCCTTGGACTTCTTTCGTTGTGGTGTGCACCTATTCCATCGATGTTCTCTTTGTTTCGGGGGTGATTCACCGCAGAAACTTATTGCCCTCCACAGAATACCGTTACAAAAATGCCTGTGACAATTGGAAACATTGTCCCTTTGAGCATTGGTGAGTAGAGGTGGGGGCCATTTTTGACACAGTTTACAAAATCCAAGGTGCTGGTGAAGAATGGAGAAAACACTGTCTGACAAAATGATTAACATGCTGGCAATTTCCTGCAGTGTTATGTGCCAATTCTCTATAATGATCCCATCCACACAGTCAACCTTTCCAATTGTACTGGACGTTGCAGGCCTGCTTTCGCGATATTTACCTGTGAGATCCGTGTGTCTCGCATCAAATTGCTTACACTACTTTACCTGGGCTAGAAATTGCATGCTCACCATATACAGCAGTGATTTCTCAATGAATGTATGTATGTACAATTGAGTCTTTTAGCCCATATAAATCTGATTGCTGCATGCACCTCGGATTTGGAATGAACATACAGTTGACACGCCATTGAGATAGCCAGCTCTGTACACACAACACGACAGGATACCACTAGTGTCTGAATGAAGGTCATTTTTTGGCCGCAGCTGAAGGTTCGGCTTTTGGGATAACCTTCGGCCATAGCCGAAGGTTCAAAAATGATTAGATATCTTAGAACACTGACACGAAGTATATATGACATGCAAATACTGAGCTGTTATTTTGTTCTACGAGGGTTGTTTTTTAAGTAAGGGCCGTTTTTATATTTTTTAAAAAGATACAAATACTTTTGTAAAAAAACTTTTATTTTTCTGATTCTACACACTTTTACCTATTTTTCTACATAGTTTCCTTGTTTATTTAAGCACTTGTCATACCGTACAACTAAGTTTTTAATTCCCTCTTCAAAGAATTTGGCCGCCTACTCCGACAGCCAAGAGTTCACGGCCGCTTTCACTTCATCGTCGTCATTGAAGCGCTGCCCGCCAAGATGGTGTTTCAGGTACCGGAAAAGGTGAAAATCGCTAGGAGCAAGGTCGGGGCTGTATGGTGGATGATCCAAAACTTCCCAGCCAAAAGAATCAATCAAATCCCGAGTCTTTTGAGAAGTGTGAGGCCTAGCGTTATCGTGCAGGAGCAAAACTCCTTTTGTTAGCATGCTGCGCCTTTTGTTTTGAATTGCTCTGCGGAGCTTCTTTAGAGTTGCACAGTAGGCATCTGAGTTGATTGTCGTTCCTCGTGGCATAAAGTCCACTTGCAAAACACCACGCCGGTCCCAGAACACAGTTACCATAATCTTGCGCTTTGACAGCGTCTGTTTGGCTTTGACCTTGACGGGTGAGGTTGTGTGTCGCCATTCCATCGATTTTCGCTTGCTTTCGGGAGTGATATGGGATACCCATGTTTCATCTCCAGTGACAATTTGACTCAACATGTCATCCCCTTCTTCCTCGTAACGAATCAAAAAGTCCAATGAAGTGGCAAATCTCTTCCCTTTGTGGTCCTCTGTGAGGAGTGTGGGTACCCACCGAGAACACAGTTTCTTAAACTTTAGGTTTTCAGACACAATTTTGTATAAAACCGATCTTGAAACTTGTGGAAATGCCAAAGAAAGAGTGGAAATTGTGAATCTTCTGTCCTCACGAATCTTTGTTTCGACTGCAGCCACCAAATCATCAGTGATCACAGAGGGCCGGACTGAGCGTTCTTTGTCATGGACGTTTTGACGGCCATTTTTAAACTCTCGAACCCATTGACGCACTTTACCTTTACTCATTGCATTCAAGCCTGACGATGAATTTCTGCAGCTGATAGGTTTCTTGCGGTCAAAAAACGTATCACTGACCGTATCTCACACGCGGCGGGCGGTTCAATAATCATAAACATTATAAAGTAGCACAGCGATGCGTACACGTCAGCTACAGAGCTGCAACTGGCATCAGTGTGAACGGGAAGGATGCCGGCAAGTGGCGCGGTGGATTGTTGCGGCGTCCGCGCGAACTACGGGACTATACGCGCGAACGGCCCTTACTTAAAAAACAACCCTCGTATATGTGGTATTTTTTTAATGTAAATTGCACCTTTACAATAATTATAAACACAGTTTTTAATATTTATTTATTATGATAAAATAAAACAGTGAAATAGTACCCAGGTTCTGAGAGATGCAATTTAGAAAAAATAAATGCAGTTATTTTTATTTAGCAATAATAAAAAGACAATAAAATTTAACAGTAACAGCCCAAATTAAATCAGAATAATTTATCTTGTGGATTAAATTAATAATTAATTTTTGGAGTTTAGCTTTGATAAATCAAATACATGTTAGCTTAAATATAGTAATACTGTCATTTTTTAGCAACAATAAAAACCAGTTTCAATCATCTTACCCAACATAAATCATTCTAGCTGTCTAATTTAGTATCACATATTAAATTTTCAGTTAAAATCGAATCAATACCAATATTTTTAAAGTAGTTTCACGTATACAGATTGATTAAAAATGTACTAAATGTAACCAAAACAAAGTATTTCAGCACTGGTAAAATAAGATTTAATAATCAAAGCCAAACAGCCTGATGTTATAAGCTAATACTAATAGTTTTCCAACATTTTCCCACTTAAATTAGCTCTTCTGCCGTCATAAATTTGACCAGCAGCACTGAACAATTGTTCGCTAGAAAGACTAGCCGGAGGAGCTGATAAATATTTGGTTGCTATCGCTCATAAATAAATATACGTACTGGTAGCCAAATATTGAAAAATGTTAGCGGTCCTCAGCAGCAAATGTTCTTTCAAATAACAAATTAAATGTTCTTCAAATGGCAGGTGACAGCTGTCCAAATATTCTAATTCATTCTCAGTCAAAGTCATTTTGGTAAGGGTAACCCATAAATCGTCTTATAGGGATTTATTTTCAGGAGTAGAATTCGATGTTGAACAGGAGGGTCAAGGTTCACCAACATCCACATCCAAATGACCCGTTTTATTTTTTATTGTCAGTGCACAGTTTTGATGTAGAAATACCAAAATTTCAGTCTTTGTAATTACAATTTCGTCGCTAGTCAAATACTTAATTCTAACCGTGGATCGATTAGAGCGGCAATCAACAACCGTACGGTTTTTCTTGCAAAAGCAGATGTCCTGTTAACAGACTTGAGTGGCTTTTGAGCAGTACTATATGATCAGCCTTCATCCTTCTGAGCAAGTTTTGAATTTAATATGTCAATAAATGATATAATTAAAGATACTGATGATGAATCGCTAGAAATATAACTTGTTGATTGATGAATACACTTCAGTACAGCTGTTATAAAATTGTTCATTTGTATTCATTCTTCTGCAGTTGAAATTTCTATTCCACCACTTTCTAACATATACAGATTTACTGAATTTTTCTGTTCTATTAATTAAGATATCGAGTGGCTTGTTACTGTTCTTATGTTTTACGACATTTTTTCACCATTGAAATTATAGCAATATCTTTAAAAATTACATAGTGAATCATGAGCTGTAGAGTGCGAGCAACACAACAAATAAAAACGAAGTTACCACAGCGCATGGTTGCATTCATATTTGTAGCATTATTACGTATACCCCTTTGGATATTTTCTCTTGTATTGTATTTGATAACAGTTTGTGATTTTTTATGCAACATATTATGCTGTATGATCTTCCAACACACTAACATCCAGTTTAATTTTTTTTCTTTTGGAACCTTTGGAAATGCCATGTGCCGTGACATTCAAAAATGTGTTTCCTTGATCACTTCATATGTTCGTGGTAAAACTGATCCATTCAGCATTTTTCTAAAAGCAATGCAACTTTACTGTTTACTTTTTCGTACGTAGCTGGCATTAAAGACTTTCTAAAATATTTCTCTCGCTTTTGTCTGTACTTGGGTCGAGTTTGAGAATCAGTAAAATTAAGTCTGGGAAGTACTTCTCCTTCAACGAGGTTTTACGGAAACATGTTGCGAGGTTAATGCTTCCTTTTGCCGTTTAATATGGCCCGTTATGAATTCTAAATTTAAACCAAAAATTACGAACGATAGCCGCCTCGCTGCTGATTAGTACAAACCATTATCTTGATAAATTTTATTCATTACTCATTAAATAATTCTTCTCTCATTTTTCCAACATTGATTATTTATTTCAGATTCAGTATTGAAATTCTTACAAGCTTAACAAATCTTAATTCAACGGCTTTCAAGTCAAACCTCTACTACTACAACATCCATGACAACCACCAGTCCACGAAAAACAAAACATGAATGCAGTCAGCGATATTCATTGTATATTCATTGGCATTACATCTTTGCCAACTTAAACATCCCACCATAGTATTTTTTACTATCACTTACACTAGTTATTTTACAATTAACTAACCCTATGGTTGTTATCTCACATATGCCCCCCATTTCTGAGCAGTTAAATCATTATTTTCAATAAACCGAAATGTTAAATAACAACCACAGTTACATTTACAAAAAAACATCTAAATTACATTTTATACCAAATTTTTATTCATTTTCCTATAAAAAAAAGTCTATTAAATTATTTTAATCGAAGTAATGTTCAGATTTTTACACTCGTCGCATTTAAGGATCAGTTTTGGATATTCTTTGTATTCAATTAATAAAAAAAATATCAAGGTTAAAATTATACTACCACTTAATTAGAACTCAATACATACATTATGTTATTAAAAAAACAATGCCTCAATTCAACAAAAAAATCGAACATGTATCGAAATATCTAATACCATACGTGGCCAAACAAAAAAATGCTATGCGACCATCAGTCATAATATTAGTGTTCCTTCGCGCTATAAAGCTTTAAATCTACTATATTCCGCATTCCAAATCTCTTTTTTGATACAGGGTAAACTAACAAATAAGCATTTGTATGACGTTTATCCTTGACTATGAAATGCTCCCAATATACATCAATAAATTTCTTACTTTCGGCATTAATCTCACACCAAATCACTGACATTAAATTCAGTCAGCATTATGTGCTTGTAGCATTTGTTTCTTTCTTTCTCTTCTTCCAGTTTCTCATCCCTTCTTCATATACATCATTCATTTTCTTCATTCCCTCGATTATGTATTGGCTTTCATCTTTCATTATACTTTTATTAAAATCTTCATTTTTCATATTTTCTTCGTTTTTCTCTATTTTCTTTTTTCTTATCTTCAGCAATTTTTCGTGACCTTCACATGCTTCCCATTCTTCTTACTATTGTCATCATAAACTTCTACTTTAGTTATTCCATAACTTGCTGCTGATACTGTCCTTACGTCGTCTGTTTTGTTAACTCTGTTTTTGACTCTCCAGGCACTAACAGACTGTCACATTCGTTTAACTCATCTATCCCGATAAAAAAATATTTAACTTCATCTTCTGTACCTTCCTTGGCTACTTCTTTTCCTCCTTCCTTATTAATAATTTCAGCTTCTTCATCACCCACAATATTGTCCATTCCTGAACATCCGTCTTCTTCACTGATTCCTCCTCCGACACCGCATCTTCTGAAATCAAACTTCTATTGTCCACGTCATCCACAACTTCCTCATAAGAAATACATTCCTTCTGATCATTTCTCCATTGATTTATCCACATCAAATCGGAAATTCCTTCTTCTGTCCAACTATATTTAGGGTTCTCCCTTTCGTCCCCTACTCTTAATTTATTCTTTTCCAATTCAAAACATTTCCACCAATGTATAGGAGCTTCTTCCTGTGTTTGCTTCACTTCATTAAAGTAACATTTCACTAAATTACAATTTTCTTCGTAATCGTCATAATCCTTTCGGTCTTGATCTAATTCACCTTTTAACTTTACTGCCTTAAATTCTCCTTTCTTGATATTAGTATCATTACATTTTGGTCCTGTACTCTTCCAATCCGAAACAGTCCCGCATCAGTCCCTGTTAACAGTTTTCCTTCCTTTCTTCATTCTGCCGAAATCTGCCTTCACCTCCTTCTCGTGGCTCTGCATTATAATTTGACCCCTGATTATATTCCTTGTTTGCTTCAAAAGAATTTCCATCATTTCCGGGAGTACTTCTTTCGAAATAGCCTCTTCCTCTGTATTCTGCCGGGTGTCTCACCATTTTACGCTTATTATCTCCGTAATTCCCTCTTGCAGTTACTTGGTTCATGTTAGAATTATTCCTCCAGTCGTACCTCCTTTCATTGTTACCATAATTATACTCTTTGGATTTCTCAACAATCTCTTCCCATGATTCTTGCCACTTATCTATTTTATCCACAGCGTCCAAAAATTCCTCTACGTCGTGCCACTGTTGTACTATCAGTTTGTCTTGCATAGTCCTAGGTATCTTCTGAAACAAAATCTCCAATTTTTCTTCTTTGTCAAACGGATCATCCAAAAAATCCACTTCCCTTAACATTCTTTTTAAAAAACCACGTACGCTTCCATCTTGCCTACTGTAGTACCTACAGTTTCTGAAATCGCGCTTCACCTTCCGCTGTTTCTGCTTCTACCAGTATTTGTTCAAGAACATTGCTTCAAATTCCTCACGTCACACATTCCGCACACGCATTACAGCCCCAAGCATACGCATCTCCAAGTAGGATGTTTTTTCACATACTTTATTTTACTAGTATGCTCCCAATGTGTTGGCAAATCGCTGCTATATGCTTTTACAAAAATGGCAGGATGAATTTCACCACCAGGTATAAATTTTATTTCAGGCAACTTGAGCTGATTATCCATCACACTTCAAGCAGATCCCCATTCAAACCTTTTCTGTTTCATGTTTTTCAGTTCCCTATATACTTTTTTCCAATGCTCCGATTGAATCCAATCAGTTTATTCTGCCCTCTTGTGCTCTCAAATCATTTCCAACTTGTGTAATTTCTTGTTTCATTTCTTGTGTCTTTTCCATTAATTCTGTTATTTTGGTGAAATGAGACTTCTTATGGTCCTCAATTTTAATCTTTAAATCATAGTACCCCCTAGTTTGCTGCTGTTTCAAATCCTCAATTTCTTTGTCCAGGCTTTGTTTTACATTATCGATACTCTTGTCCACCACCTTCTCCATTACGTTTTCTCGTTGTGCGATATGTTCATACACTGCATTTATTTGTGCAACCCCATTCATTTTTGATCACCATAACTTCCTGTCTCATCCCACTATGTAATTCCTCGTGCGATTTTCTCAATTCGTTTAATCCTTGCCACAACATTTCTTGTGTTTTCCTAGTCTCTTTCTCCATGTGTACAATTTTCTCTTGTTTCTCTTTTTGTGAGTTTGCAATTTGTTTTCTTAGATTTTCTTCCATTTGTTGTTGGGACTCCATCATTTGCCACATAAACACGAGTAATACTTCATTGCCATTCGGTTGCTTTTCCTGAATCTTTTCGTCAATTGTTGCACTATCATTCAAAATAGTTACTTTACTCTCAAATGATTCTGTTGTACCCGTTACAGTAACATTATTCATGTAATTACTTTGAATTTCCGACCGGCTGTCCAATGTCTCACATTTATCGCCTTCGTAATAACTGTTTAATCCAAAATCGTTTATCTCTGGCGTAATAACTCTGGAATCATTTTCACAGATATTGTTGTCTTCCCTGCTTTGAATTTTACTATCCTTATTATTCACCATTCTGGTCAAAAATCAAATTAAATCACTTACTACCAATGCCGAAATTATACGATGTATCAAACCTTGCAAAAATAATTGAGTGAAGAAAATTATTAATACAGAAAACAAAATACAACGTCGTAATGGAAAGTTACTTACTAATTGGAAATTGAATCAACAATGATATAAACAAAATATGACACACAGCAGTTCTGTTTGAAAACTTAGATTAATAACATACAAATATTACATTTCCATCATTTCCGGGAGTACTTCTTTCGAGATAGCCTCTTCCTCTGTATTCTGCCGGGTGTCTCACCATTTTATGCTCATTATCTCCGTATTTCCATCTTGCAGTTACTTGGTTCATGTTAGAATTATTCCTCCAGTCGTACCTCCGTACATTGTTACCATAATTATGCTCTTTGGATTTCTCAACAATCTCTTCCCGTGATTCTTTCCACTTATCTATTTTATCCACAGCGTCCAAAAATTCCTCTACATCGTGCCACTGTTGTACTATCAGTTTGTCTTGCATAGTCCTAGGTATCTGCTGCAAGATGTTAATTAAAACTTCCACATACCATAACTAATTGAATACTCCGACCTTGAAGATTGCAGGCTTGTTTTTGGAATATTTAATTTTTTTTAAATATTTACTTTCCTGAGTCCAGTCCACGGTAGCCAAATGCGAGGTTAATGCTTCCTTTTGCCATTTAATATGGCCCGTTATGAATTCTGGATTTAAACAAAAAATTACGAACGATAGCCGCCTCGCTGCTGATTAGTACAAACCATTATCTTGATAAATTTTATTCATTACTCATTAAATAATTCTTCTATCATTTTTCCACATTCAGTATTGAAATTCTTACAAGCTTAACAAATCTTAATTCAACGGCTTTCAAGTCAAACCTCTACTACTACAACATCCATGACAACCACCAGTCCACGAAAAACAAAACATGAATGCAGTCAGCGATATTCATTGTATAACTCTTGGCATTACATGTTTGCCGACTTAAACATCCCACCATAGTATTTTTTACTATCACTTACACTAGTTATTTTACAATTAACTAACCCTATGGTTGTTATCTCACAATGTTTACGATGACCAGGTCTACACGTAACACATTAATCCACAAAGAAATCGGATGATTATCGGGCCATGGTGGCACTACTTTTTTTCTACGAGATCGCGTAAAGTAGAATGTTAAACTTCCTTTTTAAAATCTTGGGGAGCATACAAGATCAGAGATTTAAAAAAAAATTAATCAAGCTTTGGCATTTAACACTGGTTTCACAATAGACTTCCCACTGATTTTTATGATGTTTTCCAAATGGTTCTTTATCTTGTGTCTCTTTTAGTGACTTTGCAATTTGTTTTCTTAGATGATGCTATCGTCTGTTGGCGCACTACGTTGACGGTATTCGTAAAAGTTGGTTCACTTTCGGTGGCTGGATGTAAAACTTCGACTTTGTTCAATAATTCGGCTGAATTTGGCCGAAGCTGAACCTTCGGTCGGACTCTAGATACCATACCAACCTTCGTATCAGACGTGTCAGCAGTTACTGTAGCTTGCTCCACACTGACCACAGCCACGACACACACCATCTTCTCGCGGCTAGCTAGTACAACTTACTTTTTAATTCGCTATTGTAAAACCCAAATCTCTCCACACGACGCATGGAGTGAAGGCATACAACACTGTTGATTGTGGTTCATAGGCAGCCCCTTTGTACTCCAGAATGAGCCAGCACCGGTTTTCAACCTCCCTCTTCTGCAATCTCTATTCACAACACTCTACACAGAACAAGCACACTATCACAGCCATTCACACTTACAATACAATGGGAAAGACAACAGGAACCCAGCCACGTTCATCTTCCCAGACATTCCCATGATAACTGCCTTTTCCCGGGCAAGGGCAGGGCGTTCACAATAAGAAGAATGGGGACTCAGGACCCGCATCAGTTCTATGACTATACTCAAGTCACTATCTAGAGTATGTCATTTATGCATTTCTCATATACAGGTACAAGAGCGTGTTTAAAAATATTTTATTTAATTTCTTACACAGTTATTATGGTACATTGACTTATAAATAGTTTGGTAGTTCTTGATATTTTCTGACACATAAACAGTTAAGTTCTGTGATTACATTTAAATATTATTGCAATGTTGTTGCAGGCCATGTTTCCACAGTTGCTTGATTAATTACCAGTTGAATGATAACGCCAATGCAACGGTTTAATTTATTTATTGTTGCCTCGTACGCGTTTCACCTCTCATCGAGGCATCATCTGTGACGATTCTGGGTTACAGTTTTTATATACAGTTATATATACATTTTTTTCCAATTATTACGTACATTGTTCCCACTCTTTTAGTAAAAGGAAAATTAAGGCCTTTGTAAGGCTTTTGAAGTCAATTTTTCATATTTTTTAAGGCTATATCTAATGTATATTAAAATGTTATGAAAAAACTAAAACGCAACTTCCAGCAAAGAAATTAAAATATACATGTTAAGATTATGATGAAATAAGCTTTAATTGAGTTTATAAATTAATAAATTTCTAATAAATTTACTTTCGTTTTCACACAATACAGTGAATATTGAAACTTTTCCCTTTTCATATATTAAACATAAAATAAAGAAAACTACTATACCCCAGAAAACTGACATAAGGGCAAAAAGAAACATTACCACCTTAGTAATAAGAAATACTAACATATAAATATATATTTCAACTTAATTTGTTTTTATACATTATAGCACATTAGCAATTACATCAGAGAAAGACTGCCAAATTGTCGCTCAATTACTTATTTATTAGATTTCAGGTATAATGTTGAATGAGGAAGACTCACCCCCCCCCCCTTTTTTGAAAGCTACATGTAAAAGACACGTTAAAGACGAAACATTTTCCATAGGTTTAAGAAATAGGTTAAATACAACTTTTTCAACATCTTTCGAGTTACAGCAGTAGTTCCTATTGGACATATTTGATCAAATATTTTCTTATGTGAGTAAAGTTTACTTACCAGATGAGCTACAACATATAATAAGGGTAAACATAAAACATACTGGTAAGAGTTGTTAATATGTATGCAGGTTAAATAAAAAATATACACTTTTTTAAATGATATTTTTATTTTTATTTTCACATTGTTTAAAAACAAAGGTCAATTCTCTTTTAAATCTTTCAATAGAGCCTTAATTTTACTTTCCACCTCCTCAAATTCAGCTTTTTTAACTTAGCGGTTTGTCGAAAACCTATAACCTCAGATTTATCTGCTAGTTTATCAGCATTATCTTCAGGATCTTTAATTGCAGTTTCTAGATAAGCCTTTTTACACTTCAAATCTTCCAAATCATCTAAAATAGATTTGCGTTTCACTCCCTGAATCACTGTATTCTTCGCATTTTTTTTTCTCTTCCAGGTACGCAATATACTTTTGACGAGTCATAGCTGCTTACATCCTTAACTCCTTAGTTATTAACAACTTATTTTTGCTGTTTTTGAAATGTTGACTGACTAATCTTTGAGCCACTAAAGACTCTTCTTTTAAATTTTCAACTTCCAACTGCTTGTTCACAGAGAAGCCTCGTTCAACATCTGCTTGTCCATGTGAAAACAGCAACAATATTTTTACTACTATATACTTAAGAAACTAGTGAGAAATTGCCAAGAAATGTAAGACGCAGGCATGAACGAAGCAGAACTGCATAAGAGAGGTTCTGATCAATGACTCTAATACTTGCTTGAAATATAAGCACTTTGACTCAAACTTGGTCAAGGTCGAGCCAGAGAGAAATCAGGCCGTCCAGATTAGACGCTGGCTGTGTGAGGCACGCTGGCTGCCGGATGGTTAGCCAGATAATAAATTTTAATGTGTGACTTTAGTACGAAAGTGTACTATTTTATTGAAAAGTGTTTTAGATTTATGTAATATATTTCAACTAGTTTCTGAAGAAGACCCCCTTAAGGTGGGTCGAAACCGGTCAATAAATTCATTGAATATTTGCAACAGGTTTGGCTGTGTTTTCATTATACAATTGAAGAAATACCGTTGCTGTTGATGCTGCCATGTTCAAGATTTTGAGAGAGAAATCTGCCAATCGGCGCTTCGCCGGGATAGTGAAATTTATTACGCCGTATCTCGGTGGTAAAAATATCAGGCTTTTTCAAAGATTTTAAGGCTTTTGAGCAAATTTTAGGGCCTTTTAAGGGCTCGTGGGAACCCTGACGTAACTATGAACATGGGATATTTTTTATAGCTAATAGTTACTTTCTATTTAAATTTGTTAGTATGGTATGCAGCAGAGCATCTCCATTTCCTTACACAAAGAATGTTTTGCCTGTATCATCATATTTACACAATTACGCGTTCTCATCATTCGTCTGTTGGGCCAGCTGGTTTGTTTATGTCTTGTCTCTGGCGCGCTTTCGCGTCCTTCGGTTGTCTGCTGTGGCCATCTTGTTTGTATATGTCATGTCTCGTGCCGATAGCGCGAGTTTTGAAAAGTGCGTGTATGCGTGATGGTCTTGTTAGTATGTTTTCTATTTATGTGTGGTTTATTATTATTATTATACAGTTTGTGTTCATTTTATTTTGTCTGTCGAGTTTGTGTATATTAGACGGAGTAACGTTTTATTAGTGAAGGCGATGGAGACAAACAGGTACTAAAGGACCAAATAAACCTCACAAATAAAACGTTACTCCATCTAATATACAAAAACTCGACAGACAAAACAAAATGAACACAAACTGTATAATAATAATCATAAAAAAAAACACACATAAATAGAAAACACACTAACAAGACCATCACACATACACGCACTTTATAAAACTAGCTGTTAGGGGATAAGCCATATCGGGGTACGGTATCGGCTTGTACACCTAAACTTGAAGTCTTCCAAAATGTTGCCAAAAGTTCGGGAAAAGTTCTATAACCGTGAAAAACCTTGGAAAATGCTAACTGTAATGGTGAAGACGGCCGCCACTTACAGATTAACCTCCTGTAAGAAAGGTACTAAGTTAGAAATAAAAGTTGAAGTCCGAATCACTGGGTATATATTCTTAAAAATTTTCACAGAATTTACATAAAGTCACAGTTAGCAATGGCAATCGGAGAAGATCATTTGCCGAAGATCACAAGTCATGAAACAGAACAGACCGCACCACCCCAAATGAAATTGAAAGTTAAAGTTCACATCGATGAACACATGTCGGAAAAGTTCAAATTTCTACAGTTGTCTATCCTGTTAGTAATGGCGTCAGTCAGTCATGCTTCCCAATTTCCGGCTTCCCATCAGCCACCGCGAGCCGGTCTCGCTCAAATCCGCGAAACCGCGAGCTACGTGCTCTATCGACAAGTTGTTCGAACAGACTGGGGAGAAACCATGTCTGGGCTTACTTTTATCAAAATGGTCTACTGACCTAAACAACAGTCTATCTAGAAAAAGAATTTGTTAATTTAGAACTTCCAGAAAATCACAAGATGAAGAGCGTAACGAGACAAGTGTGGTGATGTGGTTGGTTATGGTTTTAAAGCTTCCAGACCGGTGTAAATGAATTTTGAAATTTGGATAATCGGAAAGCACATTTGTTTAGAGTATTGCGATACGTCACATCCGAAATATGGATTTGCTAAAGTTTAAAATCTCAAGTTAATACTATTTTCAAAGTGTTCCCCAGCTCCTGCGAGTTCAGTGGTGTAAAAATCTTTTAAATCGGTTAAGGATATCAAAAGTTATTGAATTTCTAAAATTTGCTAATTTCCTAGGTGGTGCAAGAATTTATTCACTTTTTGTTTAAAGTCGGTTGTGGCCTGAAACTATTTTTAAACCAGACCTTTATTTTATTTCAGTACTTCAGAAAAGTTTTTAGTTCGTGAAATATATTAGTCAGAGAGAAATTCAATTTGCAAGTCGGTTTCTACGACGCCACCAAAAAACGGATTTTCATTTGTTTATATCTTCTGTTTATTTGTTGATGGCTATTGGAAACTTAAAGAATATTGGCTTGCCGGTTATTTAGCTTGGTTAAATCTACTTTTAAACCTCTGAAATTGCTTAGATGTGCTGGAATTAATTATTGACCTCCACCCATGTGATGATGCTTTAAAAATCATATTTACTGCTTTAAACCTGTCGGAAACTATGAGTTATTAGTGAATTTAATATCAAATGGTGAAATTACTATTATGAAAGTGCTTTAGAGTGGTCAATTACGTGGAATATTAGTGATATGGTTGTTTAACCAAACCTGTTTATTTCACTTCAGAATTATTATGGATTATGCTCATTTAGGTAAGTTTATGGTTTATATTTTACTAGAAACTTCTTATTTATGGTTGCTATGTGTTGTTTATTTACTTTTCTGAACCTAAAGTGTTATTTCGATTTCAACTATAGTATCATGTACTGAATGTTAACTTCAAACTTCGCCGGATTTTTACTGAATATTGAAAATAGAGAGTAAGGTAGCTTACATAGCGCTATCGGCACGAGACATGACATATAGAAACAAGATGGCCAGAGTAGACAACCGAAGGATGCGAAAGCGCGCCAGAGACAAGACACAAACAAACCAGCTGGCCCAACAGACGAATGATGAGAACGCATAATTGTGTAAATATGATACAGGCAAAACATGCTTTGTGTAAGGAAACGGTGATGCGTAGCTACATACCATACTAAAAAATGTAAATAGTAAGTAACTATTAGCTATAAAAATATCCCATGCTCATAATTACGTAATAATTGGAAAAAATGTATATAAAACTGCATATAAAAACTGTAACACAGATTCGTCGCTGATGATGCCTCGATGAGAGGTAAATCGCGTATGACGCAACAATAAATAAATTAAACAGTTGCATTGGCGTTATCATTCAACTGGTAATTAAATATTATAATTGCAGCATGCACAGATCAGTAAGTTTGGTAAAATCAATGGCAAACTGGCTGTTTTATTTGAGTTTGTTGAAAATGTGAGCAGAAAAGTGGATTCTCTAAATGCCCAAGGACTGCAACATTTGGAAGCTCAAGAATTTTTATCCATAGAGAATGCAGTGAAACCTTTCTATCTCTCATCAATAACAACATTTGACTGACCATCCGTCATAATGTAGACACTTGTGATAACTATATAAGCAAGCAGGAGTCTCTCTAGTCATAGGGTTGGTGAAGTTGGAGGTAGCATATAAGACAAGCTTTAACAGATCAGCTTATTTTTAAGAAAAGTTTTCTTCTTCTTCTTTTTTTTTTTTTTTTTTTTTTTTTTTTTTTTTTTTTTTTTTTTTTTTTTTTTAATGCAGAGATTATTATTAATCGAATAGTAGTTGCCCGAGATTATAAACTGCACTGAAACAAGTTCATTTGAGGGCACAACTGAAGAAAATCGTAGATATGTTGAATTTGGCCTTGGAAGAACTGTCTGTGTAGCAGAAAGTGGAATGTTGCTTTCCTTAGCAAGTGAATGGTTGTCGTTGCTTGTACTAATTGATATGTAGCACAGTGTTGTTTATGAACCATATCTGGTAGATAACTGCAAGATATTAAGACTGAGTAATGTTGCTGGCATGCTTGACAAAAGAATGACAGAACACACTGTAAGAACCTTAGAATTTTGGCAAATTCTTGTTTCCCTGGTGGTAAAATGTTCTATGGATCGATTTTGAAGTTACCGATGTTGGACTTAGAAATTTCGAGAAGAGTAGTTGTCAACTTAAAGGAATTTGCCTGTAATCTTCCCCATAGTTACAATCCACCATAAAAATCATTTTAAAGTGTATTTATCACATCACGAAATGTTTATTTTAGGAGATATTCCGCTTTGTTCAAGCTTTGAAACACACGATCATAGAAGTAGAAATTCTAAGATTTGTAATATCTTTAAATCGAGTAAAGCAACAGCTGAACTTTTATCACCAGCTATAGTCAGCAGTGTTCTGGATATTTTGGCAGTAAAATTAAATAATTTGGCAAAGTTTAATTAGCGATTTTAATTAAGAGAAAATAATGAATGTTTTAATTAAAAGGAATATTAATTTGAAATTTATATCAGTAGATAGCCCTAATTAAGACGATTCTGAACATATAGTGGTTTCGGTGAAAAGTTTTAGCATTTGTCTGGTAATTAAGTTTTTGAAAATAGATTGTCGTTGATTGTCGCTGTAAAAATTCAAACATTTGGGTTAATCCCCTGCTTTAGAGCTTTGTATCACCACGCGGAATTAAATAAAACTTTAAAACTAATTACTCTAAATTTCTCACTAAACTGCCGTTGGACTTCCAGTAGATAAGTCTAGACACTGTCAAAGTTTAAATATTTTTAATAAACTGGATCGTTAAATAAATTACACACACTTTTGATCTCGCGGAAGCGAAAAGATGTGATACCGTTGCTTACGTCACTGATTCTAGTGGTTCCTATAAAAAGACCCCGCCGCCATCATGTTTTTGTCTTTTCTGTATCCGGGGAGCATTATTTGAGTGAGCCTGCATCAGTCTGGTGTCGGGGCGGGAGGAAACCTGTTTAATGTTGCCGCCATTGAGTCAGCCATGTTGGAACTCTGGTGATTTTCTGCGAGTGTAATGTCGAGGTAGAACTTAGAAATCCAAAAGGGGTGCGGTCGGTAAAATTTCTCTCCACAACCTGCAATATTTGGAAAAGTCTGTTCGATTGCCTGCTCAACTGTGTAATGCTATTTTGAACTTGTGATTTCTTTTAAATAAACTTCAAATTTTTCGAGTACAGTGGAATTGTGATTTCATAGTAGACAGTAGACCTTTTCTAGATTTGTGGTTTAGTAACAGATCTAGTGGCGACCTTCGAGCATTTACGTTGAGTTTCTGTCAGGCTACATGGTCAAATTCAAATTATTTTATGAACTTTCCGCAGAACTTTGAATCCACATAAACTGTTAGTTGAGGCACTAAGGCGATACTGCAGCCCCGGTATCAGCCTTGGGTCTTACATGGAAACTGTAAGGCTCGCGTTTGAATATTTCAAACGGTGGACGAAGAAAATTTACCATCCTTTTGTGCTACGAGTGGAATTCGGGGAATAACCGACACCATCTCAACCTACTCATCATGTAATGCTTGCCGCCTACGATACCACCCGCTCACTGAGGCCAGATTCAGCACCCGCTACCAGACGAGCGTCACCTGCGCCACCACAATCAGACTTCACACTACGCCGTCAAGCGTCTGACCTCATCAGCTGTTCGCCGAGAGATGTGGCGGGATGCCTACTCCAACCTGATAACTTCCCAGACCAACTGCTGTTCCCGCGGCTCCGACAACGACAGAAGATACTGTAGACAAATACTGGAATACCTTGAAAATTCAAAAACAAGTAATTGCTACAATTCTTTTTCACCAACATTCAAGTCAGCAAGTGACTACTATTTTGTATTCTTTGCATTTGTGGGAGAATACACACTACTTCAATGCAAGCTTTTTCAGAGGAAAGCCACCTAGTAAATATTATTGTTGGCATTCCATGCATCTTTTTAAAACCAGGGTTTCCATTAAAATGATTCCACACTCCAATTTGCCTATTGATTGTCAACATAGGAAGGTGGATAAGAAGAAAACTTTTTCACATTCTACTTACGATTGTTTTGGGACGGGGATGGGGAAAAGCCTATTGCACCCTTACCAACAAAGAAAAAGAAAACTATTTTGAGTTACGATTCCTTTGGGAGGGGGACTAAAATGATAAGTCAGTTGAACCCCTTACCAACAAACAGAAGACAGATACTTTTCTCAGAAAGGAGGAATGTACTTAAGCTTAAAATCACTACACCTAACATGGTACCAACACAATTAACCTACCTTTTGAGGATTTGTAAGACATTTCATGTCATTTTCAATATTTTTCTATTTTGTATCATTTCGGTTTTTAGTATTTGTATATTTGAAGCTATTGCACAGCAAATTTTGATTTTGGATGATGTAAGGGAGCATAAAGTGTTGCTACCACTTTGCTTTTCTATTGTGTACTATATGATAACAATTTACCATCTACCTTGGGAAATCATACAACAGTTTGAACCAGATAGGATTTCTAAGGCATCAGGGATGGAACTAATTGAAGTAGAGATGAAGTGTCGAAGAGAGGAAGTTATGTGCACAAAAGAGGAAGTAGATGCTCTTATTAAAGTATGTGTGAGGATGCGATTTGTTTTTCTATGTTTATGGGGGCGGCTGGATGAGAAGATAGTAACATTTTGGGGGAATGCAATATTATTATTTTATTAATAGGACCAGGAAATAGAGACTCACCTACGAATCCCATAATTAATATTATTAGGGCCAGGAAGCAGAGACTTGCCTGCGAATCCCATAATTATTAGGGCCAGGAAGCAGAGACTCACCTGAGTATCCCATAATTAATATTAGCATTACCACCCTTTAGGCATCACTCCACAGAGAGGATGACCATAATTCAAATGTACAAAACATTCAAGTAACACACAGGGCGACCAAACAATTAGTGCATGACCCAAGACAAATAGACTTCCTCCACAGTAAGGGCATGACACTCACATATATATATATATATATATTATATATATATATATATATATATATATATATATATAATAACAATGAGCAGGAAAAAGCTTTAAGGCAATAAAATTAAGGAAGGATAGGGAAATATGACCCAGCACTTACCACAGATGAAGGCGGCTGGGACGACGAACAAAAAACAAACACAAGAGAAGTGCAATATTTCGGCCTACAGCAGCCTTAAACGTGCAGAAGGTGAAGCCCCAGGCGGCGTCACATGTGTACACATAGACAGCCGACTGGTGAATGGCGTCTCAGGCACGGATGGTAGTTTAGGTGGTGGGAGGGGGGGGGGGGAATAAGCTCAAATATTAGATCGATAAATAACATATCGTTATCAGTATCGATTATCGATCTAATATTTGAGCTTACTCCCCCCCCCCCCTCCCACCACCTAAACTACCATCCGTGCCTGAGACGCCATTCACCAGTCGGCTGTCTATGTGTACACATGTGACGCCGCCTGGGGCTTCACCTTCTGCACGTTTAAGGCTACTGTAGGCCGAAATATTGCACTTCTCTTGTGTTTGTTTTTTGTTCGTCGTCCCAGCCGCCTTCATCTGTGGTAAGTGCTGGGTCATATTTCCCTATCCTTCCTTAATTATATATATATATATATATATATATATATATATATATATATATATATATATTGGAGTTTGTATTATCTTAACTGTTTATTTTATGTACCATACAGAGTTTTGGGGTCAGTGATACCTATTGTTTCATATACTGAAGAGATTAAGATATGTTTTGTAATATGATGATACACATACTTTCAACATTTATAATATTAAAATTCTTTGAAACTTTTAACTTCATTAAGTAATTTGCTATACACATTGTCTTATTTACCCAACTGAGGTTGAGGAATTTTTGTGCTTTGATGCACCTTAGGCACTTCATAATGGCCTTAAGCAATGATATTTGAGAGGATTTGGGATTTGTTTAAAGAACATGTGACATAATTGGCAGCCATGAGCTGACCTAGTAAGAATTACCCTACAATATGTTGACTTTGTACCAGTGTACTGGTACCATCAAAACTTCGTTGTGTTACTTTAAAAATGAATATGGATATTTTGTAAACAGCAGTATACTGCTGAATGGAAACTACGTTTCCTTTCTAATTTTCCACCAACATACCTTTAGGATGTTTATCTTGTATTTCTTATAAAATTTGTTGTAAATTATTATACTGTATGCTTACTATTGTCATTGCAACAATTTCGTAGATGTAAGGGATACATAAGCTTGGCATGAACCAAGTTCAACTTTTCTGTGTTTAATTGGATATATATGCTTGTACTTTTTTTTGGTATGTTTCACTATTTTTTCTTTTTATAAGTCTTGAAACATTGCTTACTTTCTTAGTGAAGACATACAAATAATATTTTTGTTTTCTTTAATTAATTCTTACTATTTGTGACTACTTTCCTTTGCTAAGGAAGATCATTACTCAATACTATATTTCATTTACCCAAAATATGGGAACATTTAAGTATTTGCAGTTCTAACATTGTACATTTTCCTTTTATATTTTTCTTTTATGAATATGTTAGTGTTTAAGAACAGTTTGACCACCACTAATTCCCACTATTTTTTCGGTTTTGTGTGATTCACAGACAAGCTAGCTGACCGAGATCCCCAGGCCACTCCTGCTGCGTCAGGAACCGGGGATGATGGACGTTTCTCGGCAGACCTAGCTACAAGGCTATTGCTTTATATAATTTGCGAGCCTTAGAGTCTGCTCCTGTTACAGAACTTGGGTTTTCACCCATTATTAGGGAGTTGTGTGATAAGTGACAAAAGGGAAAAGTGATAGTTTCAGGCCAAAATAAAACAAAATAATATTTAAATAAGGATGTTTAGTACAAACGAAAGACTTTCTTTTAATGGGATTGCATAATACAATTTGTTTATACTTACTAAAACACAACAATTTTTTTTTATTTCTATGTTTGTAAAATCATAAACCTGACTGTTTGTTTTTCGGAAAACAAATTTGATATTCTATATGTTAATATTTTTGAATGTACTTTTTGAAATTTGTGTTTCATGTTTTGATAATTTGTCTATGTTTTGATATTTTTGAAATAGGTTATTTGTTACGTGGCGATACCGCATGCACTGGCGACGGCGGACGTGACGTCACCGCCACGTACAGTCAGTGCGTATAAACATATCTCACTAACGGGACTGCACGGAAAGGAGGGGTTTGATGGGTGGGGAGAAATTACAGGAAATAAATGTGCACTCCATGATACCAGGAGAAGAAAATCCGCATGTGAGAAATGTCACTAACGGGCACGCACAGATATACGGGGTTTTTGTGGGCGGGGAGAGCAGAGATGTGCACTCACGGTATCGATTTGTAAAATATTTCCTATCCGCGAAATAGTATTTTATAATACCACCCGTATGGAAATACGGTGTTTTAGAGAAATGAGAGGCAAATAAGCGGTTTCCTTTTGTACAAATGTTCACCCGGGGTATCATTTGGTACAAAACAGCCTATCTGCGAAATTGTATTTAACGATACTACGGTAATGCAAATACGGAGCAATTGAACGTGCATTCACAGTATCATTTAGTACAAAAGAACCCATCGAATAGGCACAGGCTGTTTTGTTTTGTACAAATGTTCACCCACGGTATCGTTTTGTACAATACAGCCCATCCGCCTAATTGTATTTAACGATACCACGGTAATGCAAATACGGAGCAATTAAACGTGCTTTGGTACAAATCAGCCCATCCGCGAAATGGTATTTTATCACACGTATGGAAAGAAGAGGTAATTGATGGAAAGTAATAGAAAATCGCCACATTTGAAGACGTGAAGTTAACGCGGTATCGTCTTGTACCACAAAAGTTCCATCCGCGTAATTGTGTTTCTATTTTAAATTCTTCCATGCTAGTGGCATACAGTACCACTAATTGTTATAAACTGAGTGCCTGTAATTGTTATAAACTGCCGGGACAAAGCCGTTACGTTCACTTTGCCGGCATTAGTGGCAAGAGTTACAGTTTCATTGTGTGATGGAGTAAAGCCGGACCAAGTCGCGAAAGATCGTCGTCTGAGTCTTCCTGGTCGGACGATCTAGAGCCACGGAAACGTCGCCGATTTTCTGTTAGTTCTTTGGACGAAAGTGCAAGTAGCGGCTCCTCCGAAGTACTCGACGTACCGGATGTAAATCTCTCAGACCTAGCGGTGATGGCCCAGGATCTGCAGAGAACGATCAATTTTGTGAGGGAGCATGGCCTCATATCTGACAGATATATGTGCCCTACCTGCGGAGATAAAATGAGGCTAGTGACCATATCTCAGAAGCGCTCGGGAGATGGAGTGGGTTGGCGTTGTCGCAAAGACAACATCTGGCGCTCGATCCGTAAGGGCTCGTGGTTCAACCACTCAGAACTATCGTTAATTGACATTCTGAAATTGTGTTACTGTTTCTGCCATATGTTTAAAGTAGAATCAGCAGCACATGAGGTTCGGTGCACAACAAAAACGGTCGTGGATTGGTATTCGTTCTGCAGGGAGGTTTGCGCCACCGCTAAGAAGAGGGTCGACAAACTAGGAGGACCAAGCCAGATAGTTCAAGTCGATGAAAGCTGTTTCGGCAAAATAAAATATCACAGGGGCAGGGCGGGCTCAAATATATGGGTTTTTGGGGTGGTAGAGGAGGGGGGGGGGTAAAATTTTGCTCAAGGTAATTGGAAAAAAGGATAAAGGCACACTGCTCCCTCTTTGCATTAGACACATCAGACAGGGGTCGATTATTTACTCAGGCAAGTGGCCTTCATATGGTGGGCTCAACAGTGCTGGCTTTGTGCATGCCTCAGTCAATCACAAGCTGCAATTTAAAGATTACCTGACCGGAGCATGTACAAACGCCATAGAGGCGCAGTGGTCAGCAATCAAAACCCACATTGGGAAGGGGAAACGGCGAAAAATTCCCTTACAAAGCCACCTACACGAGTACATGTGGAGAAAGAACGTGGCTTATGGACAGTGTGTATTTCGGGCCTTGCTCAGGGATATCATCCACCCGCGATGGGGATACTTCGTAAAGGTAATCGGGTTTATTTGTTTTGGGGGATACTGCTGCAATGTTTTATAGCCTTGTCAACTATGGTAACTGTGCTGTAGGACCGTATTATTTCCATATTTCTGTTTTGAGGTAATAATGTGCAGTTAAAACTTGTCGCGAGGCTTAACATTTTGTATCGGTATCCCAAACCGCATTGTACAGTATTTTTATTATTATTATTTTCACATTAATACCTACTTCTGGTTACTTTTTATGTTCATTTTTACATGTGCTTTTTCGTTATTAATGTAACGTACTTCAATGTAGTAGACCGTTAATTTTTGATAGTGTACTCCGTTTTTTATTATTATTATTATTACTCTGGCGAATTTTGGGGTTGTTCTTTGCAAATTTAATTATTTTTAGGTTTTATTTCCTTAAAATAGGGGATTAGTTTGTGGAACCTGAATCACGAGCCCTGATTAGTGCGCCTTTAACGTAGGGTAAGTTTTCCACAATTTCTTGCAACGTGAATTATTATAACTTAAAAATCATTTTAATTTAATTTTTTAATTTAATTTAATTGCAATGGAGCACAGGCTCCGGTGGCAATTTCCCTACACACCCATCTTCCCCCTATCCTGCACCTACCTAAATTTGTCCTCTACAAATTTTATCTTTAAATTCTTTCAAAGTTTTCAGTAAATTATTCATCATTTCTCTTGGTAACTCATTCCAATCCCCGACACCCTTACCTAAAAAAGAGAATCTTCCTACACCCTTGTGCCTGAAATCGAGTGCCAGCTTGTGGTCATGGTCATCTTTTCCCTTCCATGCACTACTTTTCATACCTATTGCAATATCTTTCCATGCCTCATCGCCAGTATATGCCATGTACACTCCCATGACCCTCCTCATTCTCCTCCTGTCTTGCAATGAATCCCATTCCAGCTCCTTTATTATATCCGTCACTGATTGCATTCTGCGATAATTTCCAGAAACAAATCTAGCAGCCCTTTTTTGCACCCTCTCCAACTCCTGTATTTGATAAGTAAAATGAGGTCCCATACTACATTACCATATTCGAGCAATGGTCTGACCAAAGTTTTGTAACCCAATTCCTTGACTTCTCTTGTACATCCCCTCATCACTCTCTCCAACAAGTGCAGAACTTTGAAACCTTTTCCTACTACCTGTCCTGTGTGTCCTTCCAGTTAAGTTTGTTATCAAAAGTAATTCCATCATGCTCATCATGTAATAACCTAAGGGGTTTTTCAGGAAATGTGTTAACAGCCACTGCATAAACAACAAAGAACTATGTCAATTCAATATCTTCTAATGTGGTGAGTTTCAATTGATTACGAATATTAACTCTCTTTCAACATTTGGTGGTATCGTATTGTGGAACTATGCGGAGTGAAAATTAATTCCGTGTATCATTACGTGGTATCACAATGGGCTGTTTTGTCTAAAACGATACCGCCGGAGCATATTTATTTGTCTCTTTTTTGCCTAAGGTGTTTTTTATGAACACCCATTTCCGTGGTATCGTAAAATACAGTTTCGCGGATGGGCAATTTTCTACTTAACGATACGATGAATCCACGTTCAATTGCTCCATATTTCCATTCACATGGTATCGTTGAATACAATTTCACAGATGAGCTGTTTTGTAGAAAAGCACATGTGTAGAAAGCGAAACATCCTGTTCAAGTTTAATTTTTTTACTTTTTGTCTCTTCTTTCTCTCAATCACCGAATTACCATTTTTGTCTAAAACGATACCGCCGGAGCATATTTATTTGTGTCTAATTTGCATAAGGTGTTGTTCACAAATGCCCACTTTCGTGGTATTGTAAAATACAGTTTCGCGGATGGGCTATTTTGTACTTAACGATACCATGAATCCACGTTCAATTGTTCCGTATTTGCATTTCCGTGGTATCGTTGAATACAATTTCGCGAATGGGCTGTTTTGTAGAAAACGATACCGCGGGTGCACATGTGTAGAAAGCGAAACATCCTGTGCAGCTTTAATTTTTTTACTTTTTGTCTCTTATTTCTCTAAAACACCGTATTTCCATTCACGTGGTATCTTAACATACTATTTCGTAAGTGCATGTAACATGCGCTTACTTTTCATTCCTTCCTCAGCTTTCCCCGCCCTGAAAACTCCACTTTTCCGTGCGGTCCCATTAGTAACATGCACATATTTTTCACTTTTCTCCCCACCCAAAAAACCCCACATTACAGTGCGGTCCCGCTAGTGACATATGTTTACAAGCTGTGACTGTACGGATCGTTGCATCACGGTGTCGTCACTTCCGCCGTCGCCAATGCATGCGGTTTCGCCACGTATCAAATAACCCTATTTATGTTTCATGTTTTGATAATTTGTCTTATGTTTTGATAATTTTGAAATTATTCATGATACACATTTTAATATTTGTGATCATTTGACACTTCATATTTTGCTTTTTGGTCATAATTTGTTTGACATTTAATAATTTTTCATTAGTAATGATACTCAGAGAATGAATGAATGAATTTTTGTGAAATTTTGTAATAATCTTGAGTGAACGTTAAAGATTTTGATATTGTTAAAATAATATTTTCTTTTGATTATGAATGCTGGAGAGAAAGAGTCGAACCGACACGTGATAGTTCATTTCGTTTGGGGATATTAAATTTTTTTGTATTTTTCTTTTCTATTTTCAAGATGTTCAGTTAGTTTTCCATAGAAAATAACTTCAATCTTCAGGGGGCATTTTGGCAAATTCTAGTTTCCCTGGTAGTAAAATGTTCTATGGATCGATTTTGAAGTTACCGATGTTGGACTTAGAAATTTCGAGGAGAGTAGTTGTCAACTTAAAGGAATTTGCCTGTAATCTTCTCCATAGTTACAATCCACCATAAAAATCATTTTAAAGTGTATTTATCACATCACGAAATGTTTATTTTAGGAGATATTCCGCTTTGTTCAAGCTTTGAAACACACGATCATAAAAGTAGAAATTCTAAGATTTGTGATATCTTTAAATCGAGTAAAGCAACAGCTGAACTTTTATCACCAGCTATAGTCAGCAGTGTTCTGGATATTTTGGCAGTAAAATTAAATAATTTGGCAAAGTTTAATTAGCGATTTTAATTAAGAGAAAATAATGAATGTTTTAATTAAAAGGAATATTAATTTGAAATTTATATCAGTAGATAGCCCTAATTAAGACGATTCTGAACATATAGTGGTTTCGGTGAAAAGTTTTAGCATTTGTCTGGTAATTAAGTTTTTGAAAATAGATTGTCGTTGATTGTCGCTGTAAAAATTCAAACATTTGGGTTAATCCCCTGCTTTAGAGCTTTGTATCACCACGCGGAATTAAATAAAACTTTAAAACTAATTACTCTAAATTTCTCACTAAACTGCCGTTGGACTTCCAGTAGATAAGTCTAGACACTGTCAAAGTTTAAATATTTTTAATAATCTGGATCGTTAAATAAATTACACACACTTTTGATCTCGCGGAAGCGAAAAGATGTGATACCGTTGCTTACGTCACTGATTCTAGTGGTTCCTATAAAAAGACCCCGCCGCCATCATGTTTTTGTCTTTTCTGTATCCGGGGAGCATTATTTGAGTGAGCCTGCGTCAGTCTGGTGTCGGGGCGGGAGGAAACCTGTTTAATGTTGCCGCCATTGAGTCAGCCATGTTGGAACTCTGGTGATTTTCTGCGAGTGTAATGTCGAGGTAGAACTTAGAAATCCAAAAGGGGTGCGGTCGGTAAAATTTCTCTCCACAACCTGCAATATTTGGAAAAGTCTGTTCGATTGCCTACTCAACTGTGTAATGCTATTTTGAACTTGTGATTTCTTTTAAATAAACTTCAAATTTTTCGAGTACAGTGGAATTGTGATTTCATAGTAGACAGTAGACCTTTTTCTAGATTTGTGGTTTAGTAACAGATCTAGTGGCGACCTTCAAGCATTTACGTTGAGTTTCTGTCAGGCTACATGGTCAAATTCAAATTATTTTATGAACTTTCCGCAGAACTTTGAATCCACATAAGCTGTTAGTTGAGGCACTAAGGCGATACTCCAGCCCCGGTATCAGCCTTGGTTCCTTACAACACACACCTGCCACAGATACAAAGCCTAAATATGACTGCACATATAGTATGAAATGGAGTTACTGTTAAGCAATAGTTGGAATGATTAGGACATTTGAATTAGTTTGACTATTTGATAGAAAAATGTAAAAATAACTAAAGCATTCACATTGGAATAACTGAATATCACAATATGGCAATTTAAATTTTCTCTCTTTCTCAAACTTCTAGATAATAAATGAGCATTAAGCACAGGGTGTAGTCGGAGGGCAAGTAAGACATACAGTTTAAACCCAAAATTTATTTGTTAGTGAGTGACTTATGACTTGTTAATTAACTTATTTATTTCTTTTTCAACAAAATTTGTTTCATTTCAGGATATTTTCCGAGTAGTCATTTTGTTTATAAATATTTCTCAGGCTTGAGATTTCTGAAGAATTGTCCAAAACTAACAAGTATCATTTCATTTTCCATGTGAGCCTGCCTTCGTTTTATCAAATGACATGCCTGTCTTTACTCAAGCCAATGAATGATAATTACAGAGAAAACTCTTAAACTCTCCCTCAAATTTGGAAAAAAAGGTAGCGAGAAAAGTTACATACCGGGCCCTCTGCAGAATGTCGTATGTGTCCAGGCTGGAGATGTCAACTGGTTCATCTGCCAACTCTGCTTGAGGTATAGGATTAACTGCATTAATTAGGAGGAAGCTCTGGAGATATGAAAGAAGATACATGGGTAATGATCCTCCAGTTTCTGGAAGAAGTGCTAGCCTCTGAGCTACACGTTCCACCTTTAGGAAACGTTCCCGAAGAGCATCTTCTGGGTATATTCCTCGTGACATAGCCTCTTGAGGTATACCAGCCACAACTACTTGCACTAGTTCATCACCTTTCACTGAAAAAATATATATAGGAAGAAAATGGAATAACAGCAAATGTATACATAATAATATATCCCCTTTAGAATATAAGTTTATTTTAAAACACACAATTACCCTGCTAACATTATTATACAAATCATCTTTCTTTGATCATTATTATTCCTCTCATAACAACAGAATTCATTTTAAGAAAATAAAATCTTTTAACTATGAGCCATCAAAAAATTCCTTTTCTTAATCAAATATTTTGTTCAGTCTTACGAAATCTGCTCATTCTGAATGGAAAAAAAAACAGCAATTTATGAAAAAAAGTGCATAGGTAAACTTATTTGTATCATTGACCTGCTTAAGACATAGGGCTTTTGTGTTTCTTGAGCAATGTATTGGTAATAGCTTTGTTACATATAAAAATATAACTGAATTGAATTCCGCAGATGGGCACTAGTTTACAAAAAATATCCTTGACACCAAACATCCTCCAAGCCTTAATCTCTGATGAGATCCTTTCATTATTATTCATTACACAAAATACATAAATGTTATTTTATTTCGTATGGCAGAAGAAATACAGAAACAGTAACTACATTAAATTACAATAAATATAATTACTACTACAGACTGATGCCCAATGATTGCAGCCATTCAATTGCTTCTGTGGTTGCTTCATTAATATGATGGATTGTCCACTGATTCTCCTAAGAGGGCATTCCATGGCTATGTGGTGAATGGTTTGCTTGTAGTTACCACAGTCACAAGAAGGATTCTCTATCATCTATCCTTGTGGTGCACCCATGGGCAACATGGCAAAGCCGCGGCTGAATAGTCTACATCTCAATTGGCTGCTGGACCTAGAGCTTTAGCTTCAGGATATCCCAGCAATTAGAGAATACAGAACAATGTTATCAACTTCAAATGGCTCTTCTCAGAGCCCAGTAACTACTACTGTGACGAAAGAACTTCAGCATGCACTCCAAATTTTACAACTAAATATTGAAGGAATAAGCCAGTCAAAAAGTGACTACTTGTTCATAAATGTTAAATTTCTATTAATATCCTGTTACATTTATTAAACTGGTGATGTATCCCCACTTTCTACGATATCTGAAGAATTATTGATTCAGTATTGTAGTGTATCGCTACACTACATGGTGTATTCGTGGTATGCTGGGCTATTGGCTCAGGCAGATGGACAAGTGAGACAAAGGGTGACAAGTCTGCTCTGGAATGCGATCTCGAGCAGGTAGCGAGGGCCGTTAGGTGTGTGTGGAGATGACAGTTGGCTGCAGGGAGTGTGGTTGCGTGCATGGCAGCCGAGACATGAGTGAATGTGATGTGCAGCGGCTAAGGTTAGCACGTGCTGCTGTGGTGTTCTTTGTTGCAAGTTGCCTGCAGAGCGAATGAGGCAACCAGCGAACGTACAGATAGGTCGTCGCCGATGGAAGACCTCTGGTAGCCGACTCGGCGCCTTCGAAATATGGTAACCATAGAGTGATCTTGGTAAAAACCCCGAAGTGTCGTATTGATGACCAAACCTGCACCCTAGACATTCTCATTGACCCATTGTGTTTAGTGGAAGGACACTTAACAACACCTGCGGAATGATATGTGTAACTATTATATGATACGTTGATTGATGCATTGTATTTGAAAAGGAATTGTTATAATAAATGTCAATGTTAGTTGTACGTGAAACGGTGTTGCCGACCTGTTCAGCACAATTCCAATTCCTCTTTTCATTAATGTCAGATAATAATAATGGTTTCATTGTTGATCAATTAATTAAAAGAAAAAGTAATTTAAATTAAAAAGGGGAGTATTTTCTCATGACCCTCCACCACCACCCCTGCAACCCTGCCTTCTCTACTCAACGGACTTCGGTGTGATCACATCTGACCTCCTAGCTAAGTCTCCCATTTACTTGCAAAAATAAGGTTTAGTATGTCGCATTTCTCTCTCGATCTGTGCACACTAATGCCCGTGGATGATAGGATTTAACATATTTCATAGTAAATGTTTGAAGAAACAGTGATTCTGCCTTCCAACACACTTTACCATGTCAAGGAAAATAAAAAAAAAATAAAAAAAATAAAAATAAATAAATAAAGGGAATAACAAAATTACGTTTTGAATTAACAGTTGAAAGTTTATTTAATGTTCCAAATCCTGCCCACACCAGTCGTGATCACAAGGATCATCAGACTTCAATATATTTCCGAGGTTGTAGAATCCTTTTCCAAAACGGCCCACACCAACAATTCTTTATAACTCTCACATGCATCTAACTTATGTACATAATTATATACGAGAATGGTGCCATTAAAAGTGTGAGTTGAAACTCCTGCACACGCTTAACATGGCTGATCAACACGGGAGCTCCAAGGAGACTGTTGGGAGCTGGTTTTCACATGCCACATGTCAGTTTCGCAGGTGTTCTTAACTGACTTCCAGAAACCAACGTGCATTCGGAGTCTTCCTCGGTACTCACATGGACCCGCGGAAAATTTAACTATACAGATCTGCATGGTGGTATTTCAAATAACATACCTTGTTCTTATCTCCTGGTCCATTGGTTTTGAAAATAGTTCATCACATATGACTATGCTAAAAGTACTCCTACTGTCACCCATAGTAAGCACTGGGTTGAATTTCCCCATCTGCCTTAATATAATTGATTTAATTTTTTAATTCTATCATGGTGACTTGGAAGAAAGTGTCCTTACTTATAAGCAATTAGTGCAACACCAAACTTAAATCTGCTGCTTATTCTGCAAATGTGGTCAAAGCACATCTATTATATACAGTTTCAATGCAACTGACAGTTCACATTTACCACAGATAATAAGGCTTTCCCTAGCATCAAGGGCTAGGAAATTAGGATAGATAAGTCACTGAGCTTAATTCAATCTTGATGGCACTCCATGAGAATACAGAAATATCCATCTTCAGGATATGTAGAATATTATATAATTATGAATTTTGGCAGTGGTGATACTTTCTGCATGTTTGGATGTGGCTGAAAACTGTGAGAGTACAACTGAATAGAGTGTTATTGATAACTGGCTGGATAGCTTATCCAAACTGTGTGTCAAACTAACACACAAAAGGGATATGATGTACTGTCATGTGTCTGATACAACAGGCACTGTTACCACCCATATTTACATAAATCAGAAAGGCAATAGTGCTGCGAAATATACAATCATTTTATGTCACACATAAAAGGTCGAAGTACCTAACCCAGACAGTCCAAACTGCTCTCACTTCTCAATATAATCTACCTACAGAAATAAACATTTTCCAAAAAATTGATGCCTTGATTGTATGACCAATAATTGATTGTTTAGGGATCTATGTTGCCTACTGGAAAATATGAATTTACAGAGTGTGCCCATTACTATAAAACGGCAAACATTTGCAGAATGACGATTCCTTCAGGTTATTCTCAAGGAACATTTGCTTTTCAGTGAACTTTCCTTAGTATCTTCTCCAAGGCTGCACAAGTGTAAACCTTTCTAAATTTAATAACTTTGTGATAAGTTACAGTAGACTGAAATCTAAATTTGGCATCTGTGTAAAAGAATATTTAGAGGATAAAATAGTATCGAAAAATTTGGGGTGCAAATTGATTCATTCATTGTTTCACTTGGGGAAATAAAATTCTGACCCATTTGCCAAAGTTTGAGACAGTGACATGCCCCTTCTTTAAATATTTCAATCTATTAATTGTATATACCAACAGAGAAATCTGATTTAATATATTAAAATTTAGTCAAAGTAAAAATTTAAGGGTTTTTTGCATTTCTTCAAAACATTAAAATTTGGGAGTAAAAAAATGCAATGTTATTATATATCCTTGTTTCCACTTCATTCAACTGCTTAAAACAATGTAACATGACTTGTTAATCATACCAGTCTTTGTAGATTATGTGAAATGGTTCAGAATGAGAGTGTACTAATTTTATGCCTGTATCTAATTTGCAATAACAGGACATTAATATGCAATGTTGTGCCAGCTACCACAGCATTTAGAAATTGTTTATTATGATCGAAGTAATGTTAAAATTATTTGAATTGATTGTAGTCCTTACTTCTATTATGTTAATTTAAAGAAGTATTAAATGAATTTTAATTGTTTTTAGTAATAACATAATATTTGAGCCATTGTTTGGCATTCTGAAAGGAGTAGTGGTGCCTTTGCAAGAGTTAAGGACCCTCCCTGATGGCAGGTAAAATGTTTCCCTGCACACCAAAAGATTTACTCGGAATAATGCAAAGAGGTAGCTAAACAAGTTTGTTATTTAATGTTCTATAGTTAGTACAGAGGAGTGTCTAATGTATTATTTTGAAATTGTTTCTTCGATAAATGTAAAGTAACTATACATATAAAGCTTTCTCATTTAATACACTGTGTGGCCATTAAAGTTTGGGAAACTTAAATACATTGGTGAAAGTATAAATCAACTAGTGACAAATTAACTGAAAATTTTTAATGTAACTACACATCAAAGTATATTATTCAGAGCTACAATACACATGACCCGTTAAAATCATCGAAATCCTGGGAGAAAGAACCTGTTGCTGAGACAAGTAACTCAGATATACAGTTAGTCAACTGAGCAACTGATGGAGTAAATTAAGGAATCTGAGAAAAGTTTCAGTATCTAGTTGACCTTACAGCTGCGAAAGAGTACCATTTGCTATAAGTGTTTAAACTGATGCAGTCTTATGGGACAAGTTTTGATGGCTTAGCCTTAATGGCTCCAGTGCATGTGGAACTATTGGATGCAGTATTGTTTTAAGTGAATCAAGTTCCGTGTGTAGTGTTAAGGAAGTGATGCTTATGAAACTATTGACAGAATTTAAAAGAGCTGGATAATGACTGTTCACAATTAGTGACTATTAGATATTTTTAGTTTACAGTATCTATTTTTGCTGGTTTGCTTGTTTTTTGTCAATTAGTATCTTACTGCATAAATATAGCTGAAGGTGTGATTATCAAGATTCACAATCTTTTATGTCAATGTCTGTAGCACAGATTAATGATAAATTTTCTATTTTTGGTCAGAATTTTTGTCAATTCAAACAGGTGATATTTACAATTTAAATTAACAAACCTTAAAATCAGATGACGTTTAACAGCCATATTTAAATCCTTATTTTGACTGTTTAGTAATTATTTATTGTGTAAAAAGTGCTATTGAAATTCTTAAAAATCATTTTAGCTCCCTTTAAAATTATTTCAATTTGGTATTATTGAGCAAATAGCAGCACCTTTGTTGCTAGTTAAAATGTCACTATATTGCCATCTATAAGAGTTGCTGGGTATATTGCTAAGAGGCAGCAACAAACCAGTCATTCAAAGTGCCTTGCTTGATCAGTGCAGGGGAGAGTCCAATGTATTATTCTAAAACAATTACTTCAATAAATGTGCACATCAAGCTGTGTTTAAAAATCTACCTGGTTATTATAGTTTCGTAAAAGAATAAACCTTATTGAGACTAACTTAAAAATTTGTTTAAGAATTTACAGAATCTTGAGGTTATTACACTAGGAAAGGATGGTGGGTGGGGGAAGAAATTTGGCCACAACCTTTCGAAGGAACCATCACCTGAAATGCCAGGCCTGAGTATTACCACTCATCTACCACACTCGGTGAATATCAATGTTTAAAATTAATTTTATTTATCTAGGCGTAAAGCTTTTTGGCTGTTGAAATAACACCTTCAAATCAGGGGTGTTACAGAAAAATGTTTGCCAGCCAATACAAACGGGGAGAGGGGGGGGGGGGACATTAAATTTTGTCAACAAACTGCTGTGTGTTTACCAACAGAAAACAAAATCAGTAATTCCAGGGGTGAGACCCTCCCCCCCCCCCCTCCAATTCAAAATTCCCACCTAATACTGTCAAAAATTGGAAATAAAAAGTATGTTGCTTATTGTAACAAAGAAAACAATTTTGCATATTGTGTTGTTTCTAAAAATTGAAATATGTGGGTAGCTACTGCTACAGCTTCATTAATTGTACTTATACTGGGCATGTCATTGTGCCCTAACCAATTTAAAGAATTCTGGATTAAAAACTAAAATCACATTATTTTATCTATGATAAAATCAACACAGAGGGCGAGATTGGGTGAAAACTGAAAATTCATATAATCAGTTTCCAAGAAATAACTCAAAATCATGTTTACTATGAGAAGGAATAAAAAGCAGATTACTCTTAACTTTCAGAATTCATTTGTTGTTGCATTACCTTAAAATTTTGATTCCTCTCCCCTAAATTCTCCTTTTTGAAATACAGTAATTGTGAGGTTTGTATTACCCAGTGAATAATTAATTTTTTTTTTAGAGATTTTTCTGTTCATGTATACAATTTTCAATGTGGACATCTATATTTGTTTCTGTATTATCTAATAAAAAAATACCTTGACAATTTGAACTTAGGGTACCATTTCAGTCCCAAGAATATATATATATATATATATATTCCAGATGAACATAGATATTTCATACTTAGATTTCATTCTACTCTACATATAGCAAAATCATTACAATTTTTGTTGGCAGGATCTGCCACAAAATTCTTGTTTTTCAAAGAAATACGAAAACCCTTAAACTTTTATTTCAACTGTAGCATAAGATTATTTTTTCTTTGAGATTTTACTGCTGGTACTTACAATTTTCTGATGGAAAACTGAGTAACGTAGTTATTAAATCCGATTGATTTTTATGTAGTATATGAAACATTTTCAATTTACTCTCCCCAATTATATATAGTTACTACGCTTAACTTTGACCCACCAGCATTATGGCTCAGTTTGTTAAAGCATCAAACACTCCATACGAAAGGCAAAATGGTACCAGGTTCGGTCCCAATCTCCATGCTGCAACAGACCTCAAAACCATGGAAGCAGTAAAAGAGTGGAGGCGAAATAACACTAAATCTGTGAAGCCTCTCCTACTGTGCATGTGTGGCAGCCATAATAGAAACCTCAAAACATTTAGCTGTTTTCAATGTGTTTGCTGCTATGAGTATGTCATTTTCTAATATTTCAAAGTTTTTTTTATGATGCTCGCTTATGTTGCATATGGCTGCACAAACAGATCAGATAGGTAACAAAATGGAAAAACATTTCATACATTAAGTCATATTGCAATTATTGATCTTGAAGCATTTAGCAGGTAACTGCAAGAGTAAGGCCCACTGCTATAAATGTATACATTGTTCTCAATATGATGATATCATTCTCAAATATTTGTTGATGTAGTGTAGACAATCAGCATATGTTATTACTGTGCACATAAAAGGCTAGCCTTATTGTAAACGAGTGTTCAAAGTCTAATTTAAGCGGGTCAAGTTTACATCACGATACAGCGAATATGGTATTCTGCACGCTTTAGTCCAGTTTCAGTTTACACTGAAAGTATACGATGAAATTAATTGTGATAGTTTGTGCCCTGTGAAGATGACATGATGAAGCAAACGTTGTGGTTCGTGATGCATCTCATGTCTTTAGGTGTGTATACATATGAGGGTGGCCCAGAAACTAATGCACCACGTTTTTTCCTTCTTCAAAAATTATTTATTGAACAAAATGAAACTAATACACAAGAAAGAATGACGTTTCTCCTACACTCCCTATTTTTCCAAGTATTCTCTTTCCCGTTATATGGCCTTCCTCCAACGAAACACAAGAGCATGTATGCCCTGGCAGTACCACTCCTTGTTCTGTTCACGAAGCCATTTTTTCACTGTACGAATCACCTCTTCATCATCCTCAAAATGTCTCCCACGAATGGCATTCTTCAATGGCCCAAACAAGTGAAAGTCTGAGGGAGCTAGGTCAGGACTATAGGGTGGATGGGGTAACACTGTCCAACTCTGGTGATATGTTCCAACACCCTCAAACTTGTGTGAGAGTGTGCGTTATCATGTTGAAGCAAACAATCACCTGGGTTGTTATGGCGTCCAAGTCACTGAAAGCGCTTCTTGAGTTTGATTAATGTGTTCACATATGCTTCAGAATTGATGGTGTTGCCTCTTGGCATCACATCAATGAGTATGACACCATCACAGTCCCAAAACACAGTAATCATGACCTTACCAGCGGAAACAGTTACTTTGAAGTTTTTATTCTGTGGAGAGTCAGGATGGTGCCATTCCATTGATTGCTGTTTTGTTTTGGGCTCAAAATGGTGAACGCAGGTTTGATCACCTGTCACAATCCGCGACAAGAAGGCTTCTTCCTCAGCTTCAAAACTTTGCAGCAACTCAGAAGAAATGTTTTTTTTTCTGAGAATTTCTGTTCCTCTGTAAGACAGCACATAACCGATCGTGAACACTTTTTTGAGTAATCAAGAGCACTGACGATTACACCCACACTTCCGTTGCTGATTGACAGCTTCTGGGCCAACTGCTGAGTCATTATGCATTGGTCCTCACGAATGAGCACATAAGCATGCTGCATCTTGTCAGATGTTACAGCCTTCCTGACCACTGCAAATCTTGGAGCTCTGCAGAACCGCTTTCAGATGGCCTCACCCTCTCTGCCCAGTGACGGACCATTCTTCTATTGACTGCTGATGCTCCATAAGTGAGTGTTTCCAAATGTTTCTTGCTCCGCATTGAGAAATTCAATGATGACACACAGCTTATAACACACATCACTCCCAGATGCCATGTTGAACCATTGCTCCAAGTATGCTACCTGTCAGAAGAAACGGAAACTTTGCGCATGCACTCTGAAAACTTCAAATATTTCATACCTAAAGTTTGCATTCGTATCATTGATGGGAACTGAGAAAAAAAAAATGTGGTGTATTAGTTTCTGGGCCAGACTCATGGTTTGATTTGTAGCAGCAATATTGATGGAAATATGGGTAGGTTGAAATGCAGCCTGTACCAGAAGGGACAAACAATTTATTTATTATTAGTTAGTAATTTCGTGAGCACCAAAGTGACACAATGTGTATCGCAATGTAAACTACTCCCATTTAAGCTTCTGACTTTAGGAGACAGCATATCTTGAGAACTAAGCGCAATATCTGTCTCATTGTATTACATAAGAATCTATCGTCAAGTTTGTAAATTTTCCTACGAGAATACAAAATAATAGCAGGACTGCAATTGATAATTTTTTTATGGATATTTCTCAGTGCAGTAATTACAGCATACATCCAGTAATAAATGGTATCTCAGATCATGATGCCCAGCTATTATGTATCGAGTCCAGGAACACTGTTAAACAGATAAAGAAAAGCTGGGTTTATAGAAGAAATTTTAGTGAAAATAATATAAAACACTTCATAGATACCTTAAACAATGAAAACTGGTTAGAAGTATATAATGCGCAGGGTGTTAATGCGAAATTTGATTCCTTTCTGAATATATTTCTAACACTTTTTGAAGGTAGTTTCAAAAAAAGGAAAATTCTCAACACTCCAAACAATGAACTGGGCATGGGATGGATAACACAGGGTATTAGAATCTCTAGTAAAACAAAGAGGGACCTTTATTTGAAAATGAGAGAATCAGATAACTATGCGCTGAAAGTTCACTATAAACTTTATTCTAAAATACTAAGAAATGTAATAAGGAAGGCCAAGAACAAGTACATATCGGCGAAAATAGAAAATTCAGACAATAAAATGAGAACAATATGGAATATAATAAAGACTGAAACAGGAAAAACTGTAAATCACTCTAAAGACATAAAAATAGAACAAAATGGACATGTGTATAGCGAAGTAGGGGAAGTTTGTGAAATATTTAACAAACATTTTACGTCAGTAGTAGATAAATTAGGCATAGAAAAGCAATCCCCACATAGTGCTCTAAGGCTTCTTGAGACTGCTTTCCCAAATAGCTTTGTGGAGATGAAATTGCCACCAGTAACAGTCTCAGAAATAAATAAACTCAAACAATTAAAACCTAAAAATTCTTCCAGCTATGACAATATTTCAAGTAAATTACTGAAAAGATGTTCAGACTGTATCAGTCATGTACTTGCTCACATTTGTAATGAATCCTTAATACAAGGTGTTTTTCCCGATATGCTGTTGTAAAACCATTATTTAAAAAAGGAGAAGTAACATGTGTAGACAACTATCGTCCCATTTCATTACTTTCAACATTCTCAAAGGTTTTTGAAAAAGTCATGTATAGTAGAGTAATAAAACATGTTACACGCTATAATATCCTAACTAATTCACAATTTGGGTTCAAAAAAGGATCATCCATAGAAATGGCTATATATTCATTTTTAAATAACACATTTGAGGAACTGAATAATAAAATGAATCCTGTAGGAATATTTTGTGATCTTGCAAAAGCATTTGACTGTGTAAATCATGAATTACTTTTGAAAAAAATGGAATACTATGGTATTTTTGGGACCGCAGGTAAATGGTTTAAATCATACATTGAAAGCCGAATGCAAAAAGTTTCAATTTTTGATTCTAAAATGAGTAAAGATGCTTCATCAGACTGGGAGAAAATAAAACGTGGAATTCCACAAGGCTCTGTCTTAGGTCCCCTCCTCTTTCTGTTATACATCAATGACCTTCCTGGAAATTTATCCGACAAAGTTAAGAGTGTTTTATTTGCAGATGACACTAACCTGACTGTGCGTAAAACACCAAACAGTACTATAGAATTTAATGTAAATGAAGTACTTAGAGTAGTAGCAAATTGGTTTAAGGCAAATTCATTAAAATTAAATTTTGAAAAAACACATTATATTAGGTTTAAAACAAAAAACTATGCACAGCCAGATATATATATAAACTATAAAAACAACACAATCTTAGAAACAGAGAGTATAAAATTTCTTGGTATTAAAATAGATCAGAAACTCTGTTGGCATGATCATATCACTACACTACTGGCAAAGTTAAGTAGTGCCACCTTCGCAATACGAACACTTTCTCTAACAGCAGATCTAGAATTAATGAAACAGGTGTACTCCTCATATTTTCATTCAGTAATGTCATATGGCATAATTTTTTGGGGAAACTCTTCACAAAGTAAAAAAGTTTTCATAGCACAGAAAAGAGCTATTAGGTTTCTGTGTAGGGTAAAACCAAGAACTTCTTGCAGACAACTCTTTAAGAAACTCAATATTCTTACAATGTATTCTCAGTATATATATTCTCTCATGAGCTTTGTCATAGAAAATTTTAACCTGTTTACACCTAATTCACAGGTACACAGTTTCAATACAAGAAACAAAAATAACTTGCATAAAACACAAACATCTCTGTCATTAGTACAAAGAGGAGTTAATTATTCTGGGATACATCTGTTTAATAAACTACCTAATCGTATAAAACAGCTTTCAGATAATAAAGATGTATTCAAACAAAAACTTAGAGATTATCTTATTGGCAACTCCTTCTACTCCATTCAAGAATTTGAAGAAAATAATTAATTGTACTCATTATGACGTTTGCAAAACTCAGTTGCAAAAATGTATGTTTATTATTATTTCTTGTATTTGTAAAATATGTATATATATATATATATATATATATATATATATTTACTATGATATCACTCATATTATGTGTATATGTATCAACAATGACATGTTTCACATCCCAGAGGTACTTCCTCAGCAGGGATCCATGGAACAAGATTGATAAATAAAAAATAATAAATAAATAAATAAATTGACTCTGGGGAAATTTTTCTTCTGAATTTTAACCCAAAACACCTCACCTTTGAGACAGTATATCTCAAGAACTAAGAAGATATCAAAAAATTTTATTCTTCAATTTTAATTCGTCTTGTCGACTCGCATAATAATCCATCATCGTACGATTCCTGAGAGATGTTTGTGAATATTCCCCGTGTTTCTAGGGGTATCCAACATGGCGACCTCCCCACCCCACTTCTCTCTACCCGACTTCACTCCAGTGCGTGGTGAAGGTTCCTTGCGTTGCCTCCACTCCCTTCCTTCCTCGATGCTCAGAATAAGCCTTTTTATGACTTTTAATCTTAGGAATCAAGTGTAGAGAGAGAGGGAAGTGATTAAATAAGAATTTGTAAATTTTCCATGTGAATGAATATTGTTCTTCTGGAAAGAAACTATCTAAGATTTGTAATTTGATCAGAAGCAATATAATGAGTGAAATATTAATTGAATGCTATAAACGTTGTATAAGCCATGGCATTTTGAGGACGACTTTCAGCTATTTTTACCGTTTTATGTTGACCATTTTATGTTTAAGTGCCTGTAAATAACGTTAATTTCTATTTTAAAGTGTTTCCTAATGATTCTGTACTTGTATGATTTTGGTTATCAGTGGGATGGTTAGTGATCTAGAAACATCTGACGACACTCTCTGTTATGTTCTGAATGTTTCTATGATGCTTATTTAAACATACGGAGAAGGGCTCACTGTCAGAAATTTTCGTAACTATTTGTGAGTACTCAAACAATAACATTCACTGAAGTTTAATTGCCTTATCCATATATGTTTGTTGTTGAAGATTTGAAGGGAATAAAAAAAAAAAAAAAAAGAGTTGAAAAGTGATTTAGATGGTCTTGCTATTTAATTAAACTCCTTAGTCAATTGAGAAGCTGTGATAGTTACCATCCTTTGATGAGAGGTAAAATCACGTGGCAAATGGACAGTAAAAAGCTGTTAATTAAAGAACTAATTAATGAAGTTGTAATCGGCATTATTTGAAAGGATTATCTAGCCAAATGCCTGACAGGGCTTCCACGACAGACCTGAACGATAAGAAATAGTAAACACTGAGATGTTGGTAGTGAACAGGCCTGTTATTTTGGAACATTCGCAGGCCTACAGATGCCAAAACATCAAAAGAATCTGCAACTAAGCCATATTATATGTAGATTTTTGGAGTTTGTTAACTTGGCAATGGATCAATATTTTTGACTTGAAACAACCTGAGAAATGCGATGCAATTGGAGGAGTGATGTAACCAGTGACTACTCGAAACCTGATTAGTTCAGGAGTGACAATGAGAACAGGAATCCACTGTGGTTTCCTGACCAAAAATTTGCAGCCGAAATTCCGGTGTTAATCAGAATTTAAGACAGTGGATTTTGACGTGGGAAGTGTAATTAGTAGGTGTGTGTAATGTTTTAAAAAGTAGTGACAAGTGAAGAAAATAATGATTAAAAGTGTGTAAAAAACAGTGCTTCAGGATTCAGCAAACACTGCACCGTGAGTACTGAGTATTTAGATATTTGTTTTTTGTATATTGACTAATGGAGAAGTGGGAAGAAATTCGGCCATGGCCTTTTTAAAGGACGGAACCCGGCATTCACCTGGAGTGATTTGGGGAAACCATGGAAAACCCAAATCTGGATGCCCAGATGGGGATTTGAACCAGTTTCCTCCTGAATGCGATGCCAGAGTGCTAACCACTCACCCACCATGTTCACTAGTAGCATCTCACCTATTTAACTAGATAAGAGTAATGAATGTAACAGTCCAATCTTCAGTGTTGTAAAGTATAGTGATGATCACTTCATTGGTAGTGACATTGAAAGTAAAGACATTGCTTCAAGTAATGCATGTGGAACTAATGGTGAAGGTATGAGCAGTTAAGTAATTAGCAATTCATTTGACAGAGACTGTGTTCATTTAAAAGCCGATTCTGACAGTAAAAATATTTCAGTGGGTGTGACCAACGTTTATGAATATGACAAAGATATTGGCACTAACATGGATAGTGTGTTAAATACCAACTGTGTGAGCTTTCAAAGATATTTTGACGGCATTCAGTCTGCTGGGATTAGTGACCATACAGCTGAATAGTAGACAGTCTTCTGAAAAATTTACTAACATCCGGGATATACCCCCTGCAGCTACAGGATTTAGTCTTTTGTTATTGAAATATTCAGAAGACACATGAGCTGGGGCAGGGAAGACCTCATTGCAGATAAAGTAGGGATGAACGTGTGTTGTGCAAATGAGTGATTAATCACTTTGCTGTTTCTTATTTCAGCCTACAGTCTTGTAGATTTGGGGTCCATTTTTTGCTAAAGGAAGTTTAGTGTGATTGGTACTGGGTCAAAAGAGAACTATCTCAAACTGGTGAATTAATTACATCTGAAGTGATTTTTTTTCAAGTATTAACAAACTCTTTCCATGTACACATTTCAATCTTCACTTAAATACAGAATGGCGGCCATTTAATTAAAGGTCTAACAATATTTTAATCTTACAATCCGGTTCCACTTATATGGTCAAAATTCACAATTACACATTGTGTGGAACAATAACCCAAAAGTGAGCTCGCAGCTAGCTATAAGCAGTACAAAAACATTAAGGGATAAAGGATAATTTTTCACCACAACATACTTATAATCACAAATCTGTGAAGTTGGTTGATACAGCACACTTGTACTGAAGTGGCAAGGGATTCACAAAAACAAAACCATGTGATCTGCCAGCCATTATGCTGATATTTCAGTCAGCTGTTTTTTGTTATTAAATATTTATGTGACTTTCAGTGGATTATATAGCTGTAGATATAAAAGTGTGGTGCTAGAGGTGCATTTGAGGGTAGAGGAAAACTGGAAGGTTTGGGATAATTTTTTTTTATTACAGTTTCCGGTTTGTGGGGAAATCCTATTACTAAATTTCATTGTAAGATATGGTAAACTTTACTTATGTCAATTACTTTTATATTTAATAGTTTTTTGTAATGTACTGTATATTTCAGGGAGGGGTCACTAAATATATGTAAATGATTTTGTATTAAAAATTAAAAAAGTGTAATGAAATAATTACTTAAGAAAATGAAGTGATGAATCCTGGAAGTCAATAGTTTTGCAACAATACGAGATTTGTAAAATGTGGACAGATGTTCCATGGAATGTTTGGTTGTATATTTTGATTTGTATAGTTGCAGTAAGGACTTTTAACTAATTAGGTATGATTTGTATGTGTTAACCTTTTGTGTTCAAACTACTTTAATAATTTCATGAAGTATTCCCTCAATTTTAACTATGTAAAATCAAATGAATTTTGGGGACAGGTTGAAACAGCCCTCAGACACAGATTTTTTTTAAATAATTTTTTTAGCAAATGAAAAGACTGAGGTAATTAAACAAAAAATTTGTATGTTTTTCATGTGAATATGTGCTATTGTTGATAATGATTTTTATCTATTTTGAATGTTTTATATCTAAATGCCTGTAAATAGCTTTAATTTTGATTTTAAAGTGTTTCTAATGATTGTAACTAAAGTAAGGAAACTGCTTTATGCAATATAAATAGCAAGGAAAGTGAAAATGACTCATCACTAACCAAAGTTGAAGGCAGTGACGGGAGAAGAACATATATCATAAACACACAAATACACACAATATTTCGATTATTAAACCTTATTCAAGTAGGAGAAAATGAGTCATGAGGCTCGGGAGGTGTGCACACGCCGAAGGTTGCTACATGACTGGGTGGATTATCAATATGGCGGTGGGACTGAGATTTTGTATATAAATATGTAAATCACAGATGGTGGTAGAAATAATAATATACCAAAAGGGGGGGGGGAATTATGTAAATAAATATTGACGGATAAATTTTGAAAAAATAAAAAAATATATATATAAAAATAAAATAAGGTAATTAGTTAAACGACAATGATGCTACTACTAATACTGCTAATAATGAGTGATGCGTCAAGGAAATGAATATTATCCATGGTTGAGGCCAGGTGGATGTCTGGTATCTAGGATATTTTGGTAAGCAAGTTTCCATCTGCGAAGTAAGAAAGTTGTTGTGAAGTCAGGCCTATATAAGAACTCGTGCAATGGTGACAAGTTAGCTGGTATATGATGTGCGATGTGGAGCATGACAACTTTCGACCAGAATGAATGGCCACAGACAAACAGTTCTCACCCGCAATTTATATCTTCCTATACCAGAACATGCCAACTACCACAACTCCAACAACCTCAATGACTGTTTCACCGTGAGAGCAATCAGAGTTTTTCCCCGAAACTACCGCCGCCTCAGAACTTCGCAGATGGGAACTTGCTTACCAAAATTCCTAGATACCAGACACCCACCTGCCCTCAACTACCGATAATATTCCTTTCCTTGATGCATCACTCATTATTAGAAGTATTAGTAGTAGCATTATTGTCATTTAACTAAATACCTTTTTTTCCAAAATTTATGTGTTGATATTTATTTACTTAATCCCCCCTCTTTTTTGGTATGTTATTATTTCTACCAACATCTGCGATTTACATATTTATATACAAAATCTCAGTCCCACCGCTATATTGATAATTAACACAGTCATGTTGCAATGTTCAGCATGTGTAGACCTCCCAAGCCTCATGACTCATTTTCTCCCACATGAATAAGGTTTAATAACCGAAATATTGTGTATATTTGTGAGTTCGTGATATATGTTCTTCTCCCATCACCGCCTTCAACTTTGGTGAGTGATGAGTCATTTTCCCTTTCCTTGCAATTTCTAATGATTGTAAGTGATTCCGTATTAGTTACAATTATTTTTGTATGATAATGTTGGTCAGTGGGATTGTTAGCTCCCTGCATAAATCTGTTAGTACTTTTTGTTATGTTTTGGATGTTTCTATGGCACATGCAGATGGTGAGCAGAGTCAGTTGTCTGTCAATATCAGAAGTTTTAATAATTATTTTTGAGTGCTCAAGCAGTAATATTCACTGAAGTTTGATCACTGGGACATTTTTGTAATGAATTTTTGGATGAAGTTATTGCCTTATCTGCATTTGTTTTATATTGAAGATTTAGATAGAATAAAACAGAGTTGAAAAATGACTTTGATGATCTTGTTTATTTAATTGAGCTCCTTCGTCAACTCAGAAATTGTGTTAATTATCATCCCTTGGTGAGAAGTAAAATTACCTGATGACCAGACAGTAAAAACCTGTTAATTAAAGAACTAATTAATGAAGTTGCAATCAGCATTATTTGAAAGGACTGTCCAACGAGATCCTTGACAATGTACTGGTCATCCTGATTGCTGTTTTAGGTGGTTTCCAAAAATTATCTATGCTAATTGTGGGGCAGTCATCAATATTTGTCTCATAAACATTTCACAAACAAAAAATACACTTATAATAATACAGAACACAAAAAAATTACAAATTTTGCGGACAGGTGGCAACATAGATCCTTCCTTCAGCTGTACGTATCACCTCGTACATGATTAAGGTTACCAACCAAAATATTGTGAAGTGTGGTTTTTAGTGTTTTATTGTATGCATGTGGCCCTCCTGCCTTCCTCTATGGTAAGCGAAGTGTTATTTTCTCAATGTCTTATTTTCAGTGCTTAGTGGTAGTTTCACTGTCAGTGTTATCTAATCATTGATTTTAGCCTACTAAACCTAATCACAAAACTATTAAAATTGGAAGAGCACACTTTGAAAACCTTCCCAGCCAGTTAAGTGACCAATATTAATTGGCATCGTTCAATGCAAGTAGGAAAAATGTATGACAACCAAATGTTCTTGGAATATGAATGTTCCCATTGTGAGTATTCAGAAAGCTGGTTAATCCAACAATTGTCAAGTGTATTTGAGAAGTAGCTGACTCATCTTTTAAAATCTGACCACGGTATATGTCTTCTTCCATCCCTGCTGCCCCCACCCTTTTTCCACACACTCAAAAAGCTCATATCTTGAATAAACCTTGCACAATTCCAAATTGTATATTTTTGTACAAAACAATGTACACACAAACTTATTCAGGAAAGTTTCGCAACAGCATTCTTGTTGCTAAGATACCAACTGTTTTACAATTTACTGTTGTACTTGTAAAATGTTGTACAGTGAATATGAGAAACTGAAACCAACATTGGCTAGCATAGTGTATTTTCCTCACTTTACATACATGTACTACAGCAACATTTAACAATATAAGAAAGATAAAATAATAGACATATCTTCCATAATTTGTTGAAGGAACTGACACGAGTCTTTTCTACTCACATTCGCAATTCATGTGTATTCAACTCCCAAGTTGTATCATTTACACCAGTTAACTTAGCTATGAAAGAAGCTGGACCTAAAGATTTTTACTGGATTGAGAGACTTTTGAACAGATTAATCATGGGTAAATAATATAACACTTAGCTATCACAACTTGCAGCCTTATACATGAAAATTTCAGAAAAATGGTGTGGTTCAGTACACACTGTATTTAAAGAGTAAGTTAACAGTAGATTCAAAATTAAAAATGAAGGAAAGGAGTGTAAGGTGAACAAGTGTTGGGATTTTATCAAAACTATAAAAAAAAAAAAAACCACACACACACACACACATAAATAAAGAACTAAGAGTGTGATGACAAACTTAATAAACCGGCTACTACTCTATCCATATTTATAAAATGAAACCCATACGTACCTGTTTCAGAAAAATTAAAAAACTACTAAACAGATTTTGGAGCGGTTTATTTGTTTTAAAGCACAGAATCAGATTGGAAATATATGGTACATATTGTTTTTCAACATTACGTGACACCAAAGCAGTAAATGAAATTCGGAATGTTCTGTGAGAAACACCAAAGATGCAATACCAATCAGATGTTACATAAGGCACAATATCATGAAGGTTGGAATTTGCTTTGGAAGACTTTAAAGTAACCAAATTACTTTCTTCATGTAAAAACAAATACTGTAAATTGTTTTTATTATTTATTTATAATGCCACATATGACAGACCATTAAGAAACTGAGTCATTACATTTATTAGAATTTAAAATAAACACAAACATTCATTTCAGGAATGTGTCCCTAGGTAAAAGTCCAGTAGAAGAAAGCAATCAGAAAATGCAAAAATAACACTGAATGCTCGGTAAGACTTATTACACCCCTTAAAAAACTCATATTTCCAGTAGTTGCAAAATAAAACAATACTATCTTCTAATACAAACATAAGTTTAAACTTTGTCTGATGATGAACATGTCATTTTAGTTATTGCACTAATTACTAAAGAAAACAGTTCAAAGGAAAAACCACAGGTGAAGCAAGGGAGCACTCCCATCATTAAGATTGATCAAGTTGGCAGTCACCTAATTTGCCTCCAGCAAAATAAGTACAATTTCATAAGAAAGTAATTTTTGATTGTATATTTAATCACTGTACATCAATACAGCATAATTTAAGGAACACATCTAAATAAGTATATTGATAATAAATTATGATTTCAATGGCATTTGCAAAAAAGTATTTCAATGGACTTTTTGTTGTCATTTTAAAATATTTTTTGCACTTAGTTATATGCATACATATCAAAGCCGCAGCAAAGATAACTGCGCCTATGTCATGCAGGCATTTATTTTAAAATGTCATATCAGTAACGGTCATTCCAAGAACATTCTTAGACGTTACATGTGTTCCCGAAATGACTGACATTTCCGAAATATCTCTTCTTCAGTACACCTAAGGGATCCATGAAACAATATTGATAAATAAATAAAAAGAAAATCGTTAGAGTTTTAGCACTGTATGTATCTAAAACTGTGGAACATATTATGGAGAGAGAGAAACAAATGATAAAAATTACAAAAAGAGATGTGAATTTGAAAGTTGAAAATTCAATTATCAAAAGAAATTGCAGTAATGAAGAAAGATTTTTATGATATCTACTACAATAAAGAAATGAAAAAGTCTTAAACAAAGTTTTATTGAAATTTTATTAAAATTTATGAGTGGTTACATTTTTAACATATGTGGACGAAACAATGCCAAATTTTTAAAACTGGAGTCCAAAGATATTCGAATCATTATATTTAAAAATATAATTTAAATTATACCACCTCATTACTAAAAAAGAAGAAAACTTAGTATTATGGTATTACTTTGAGAATAATATTGATATATTCGAAAAAGCCCAATTTTTGTCATAAGGCCAAATTTTATAATTTCATACAAGAGGTGTAAACATTAAAGCTGCCAATGGGAAACCTCTTTTAACCTCAGGTGATAGAGCTAACTGATGGAAGGAATAAACTGTGAAACTGTATGGTGGGGTTGCCTTCAACAATGGCATAATGGAAAAGGAAGGCAATGTCGACATTGATGAATTAGGAGATCCTGTTTTTGAGGATAGAATTTAATACAGCTCTGAATGACTTGAAAGCAAATAAGGCAATAGGAGAAGAATAGGAGAAGAAAGAAGCAAAACATTATTCAAACTGGTATCAAGAAGTTATGATCCGATTTAAGAACAATAAAGACACTCAACACACAATATAAGCTCTAAATAAACATTTTATAATAATAAAGAACCTTTAAACTAACCTGGAACAGGGTAATCCATTATTATCCAATTTGTAAACAATAGATTTTGGTTACGTGATAATTCCAATAATTCTTAACACTTTTCGATGCAGTAAAGTAATTTTATAATAATAATAATCCAAAAGATTTTTTTTTTTTTTACTATGGCTTTACGCCTCGTTGACGGCTAAGGAATGGGAAGGAATTCGGCCATGGCCTTTTTGAAGGAAGCATCCCAGTATTCGCCTGGAGTGATTTGGGGAAACCATGGAAAACCCAAATCTGGATGCCCGGACGGGGATTCGAACCGCCGTCCTACCGAATGCAAGGCCAGAACGCTAACCGTTCACCCACCACACTCGGTTTCAAAAGAAAGCTAAATTCACTAATATTCCGTAGTTTCAGGCAGTAGAAACTAAAGTAAATAAAATTTTAAACATTTTGTTAAACACACTTTCAATTTAAACATTTTTAACCATATGTTTTCTACAATTTCACGAACTAAAAAGTAAATTTCCGGAAAGAACTAAAAATCTAGTATAACATAGTAAAGTTTCAGAACATTTCATGCAGGAGAACAGATTTTAGATCAATTTTAAAGTTTTTTTGTCACTAATCACAACATGGTAATTTTGAAATTTATATGCGAGTAAACCAAGCCACTTCAGTAATCAAAACAAGTTAGAACACGTAACTAAATTCAAAGAAAATTCAGCTAATAACATTTTTTCGATATAAGTAGCACTTCAATAATTATTAAACATAAACCAGATTAAACCCAATCTTTGTCAGACTCATAACTTTGCTATTATACCACCAATAACAATAAAATTTACATAATTGGAATCGGGAATAAACATAGAACACGATAACACTAATTTTATCATGATAATTTGTAATTTAGCAGGGTCACCTAAAAAGTGCTCAAATTAAGATAGAATTCGGAGGTTCACCAATTAATTTTCGGAATTTTTTTAAAATTGCAAACGCAAACTAAACTCATTTACAAGGAAGCTAGTCATTTGAGAATTTTCACTAAACACTTTTTATAATCCTTGAAGGCCAGGCTATACACGATTAAATTTTGAACTCATTCTATAAATTACACCTTTTTACACTATCTTTGGAAAGCGTCCATACACAGAGATCATCCGGCTAAGGGTATAAAGCTAGCTGCTCAGGGCGTCTGGCTGTCTTTATTGTTTCGTCTTTATCTTTCATCTGTACCTGGGAACGTTGAGCGTATTGAACCTGCGCCGGCAAGTTTCGTGTGTCGGTTAGTAGCCGGAAACCGATAAGCCAGGTTAGGAACGTGTATTGACAATGACGATTTTCTTTACCAAGTTTTGTGTTAACAACTATAATGAACTTATAAATTTTCTAAAGGGGTCTGTCGATAAATTCTCCTCCTCATAATCTTTTGGAAATGTTTAGTTCGATTTGCCGGTTCAAATGTAAATGCAAAATTTTTAAATGTGACTTTGAAAATAAACTTCAGATTTTTTTCAAGTGAATTTTTTGTGTGTTTTCGTGGTAGACTGAAACCTTTCCTCAGCTATTGGTCCAAATAAGCTTTGTGGTGGCCGTTAAGGTTTACAGTTGATATCCAGGCGGCAACATGGTCTATTTAAAATTATAGATGCAAATTCAGAGAACATTTTTCTACAAGGTAAACATTCAGCTAAGGTACCCTAAACCTATACTTTCTGCATTTATTTCGTGATTTTGCAAATCTGATAGTTTTTCTGTAAATTCATTAATTTACGGGAAAATAACCAAAATGGCCAAATTCAATATAAATGAATTTTAATTTAAAAAATTCCACACGGAACATAATGCACATTTTACCTGAAAGAAACTTTTTACGTTATAAATATTCAATTTTCCATAGATAATCACTAAACTTATCAGCAACTCTTGAATATTTTCAATAATTTTAATCTAGCTAATAACTAAATACATTTATCAAAATTAACAACAATTTCTTTCATTAATAAAGTTTTTATTCAGTTTTTGAAAACTGTTCCTAAAATGATATCTATGATATTTTCAACATAAAATCACTTTTATTTATGAATTCAAAATGTTGTGCTTATGAATAACATGTAAGCACTAATCTCGTAATTTATCTGAAACAGATTTTACAATCAAAGCATGAAAGTATTTTTATGAAAATTTTGACCTTCGAATTTCTCACCTTGTTGATTTTGTGCCATATGTTTTATGTTGATGAAATAATATAGCATATACTTATTCTTTTCTAAAATTTTTTTTATTGAAGTCTCTAAATGCCAAATATGGTCATACTAAATGTGAATAGAAAACTATGGAAATTAAGAATTACAATAAATAAATAAATCCAACAAAGTTATCTCAGGCAAGGAAGCTACAATCTCTTACTACTAATAGTAACCTATGTGTAATTATTTCTTTTTGTATGAAAGCGGGCGGGCCTAAAAGCAATTTTGAAAAATAATTCCGAATGCTTGATATTCATCTGTAAAGGGGCAGAGCAGACTTTAATATTGGGATACAGTATCAGATGAATAAACATAATGAGTATTTCCAGCTCCAGCAGTAGATGCGGCAGCATAATGAGACATACCTTATGTTTGATACTAAGAAAACTCTGTCAAAAATGACTAGGCAGTTATCAAGTTATGTCAGATTATTCATAAAATAAATCTATGTTTACTTATATATTTGTCACAAAATTGTGGGTAGCAGAGGGAGCTTTGTACCAAACCTAATCTCTACTCTGATCATTTCAACCCTGAATGGCGCAAGAAATAATTCATAAAAGCATCAATGCAGCACTCTACTCATCTCATTTTATCCCTTCTGTTACTGCAGCCCACATTGGCTGTTGAATGAAGTATTTCATCGCACCCCTAAATGAAAATGAATGTACGCATGTTTATTAATAAAATCAAACAAAACCTCTGTCATCTGTCTACCAGAGAATCTCATCCCAATCTATAAATCAATTCTGTGACACATGTGTAACAACTTTGCCAATCAGCCACGAATCAAGCAGTAGTTCTCTGTACTGTGGATCACAAACAAAACACTAGTAGTCACAATCCAACGACAGCTCTGTATGCTATTCCTTTCTTGTGTATTACAATTTTTCAAAATCTGACTTATGAATCGCAGATTAGAATTAGCTCTATCTACAACCAAATTAATGTACAGGTCCAATTTCGTGTTGCTCTGTACTGTTATCCCCAAATACTTCTGGTAATCGACTATATCAATAACTGAACTGTTTGCTTTGTACTCCTCAATAAATTTTTGTTTTTTTTGTTTTGTTTGTTTTTTGCACTTTATAGAATTCAGTGTAAGCTGCCATTCATCACAACACACCAAACTAACATCCAATTCACACTGAATTTCTAAACAATCAACCGTATTCCTGACTTCTCAATAGATGACTGCATCTTCAGCGAACAATCTCAAACTGCTATTCCCACTGTCTCAAAGATCATTTATAAAAAATAAGTGATTGTATTATACTTCCTTGAGGAATTTCTCTGTTAATGACAACGTACTGTGACCAACCAGTTTGAAAAATTTCTTAATCCATTCATAAATATGCAACAATATCCCTCGAATCTTTGTTAAAGAGTGGCTGTGAGGTACAGAACCAAAGGCTTTTAGAAAATGTGTCAACTCATGAACCTGCATCGGTGACTTTCATTAATTCATACGTAAATAGGACCAGCTATGTTCAACACCCTCTCTTCTTCTGAAATCTGTGTTGGTTCAGTGCAAACAAATTATTTTGTTCTACAAAATGCAAAATGTTCAAGGATTTAATATTTTCCAGAACTCTACTGCAAACAGATGTTACAGATATGGGTCAGTAGTTTCTATGATCTCTTCGATCTCCTTTCCTGAAAATGGGAGTTACCTGTACAATTTTCCAATCAGTTGATTCTTTTTACAAAGGATTTACTGTACAGATCAGGCTGAAATGATCCAATTTAACTGCATTCTCTGAAAATCCCCTTACCATGATTCTATTGTGACCTACTGCTGTCGCTCACTTCAGGAGTTTTAATTGCTTTACAACCTGTTCATAGCAAATCCATCCTTAACTGCAAATGACATTCATCAATGAATGATTTTTTTAAAAAAGAATATTAGCTTTGGCATGGTTTTAATTAAACTCAAATCTGTTGTAAATTAGTATAACATACTGATGTCATTCCAACTGACTTTTCTTACATGTGACCAAATTTTCTTAGGGTTATCTGCAAGGCTCTTAGAAAGAGTGTTGCAAATGAAATCATTAAAGGCCTCATACATCACATTTTTAACATGTCCTCTTCACAGCTAAGATTTCCAGGCTGCTGCAACACTCCATCTTTCTCATGCATGCCTGTATCTTCCTATGCTTTTTTAATACTCTTTCTATTCCATTCATATACCGCACTATCTTTCCCTATCTTTCATTTCCTATTTTGATGTATGTATGTCCATACTTCCCTTGACAATAAATTTGATCTCTTTAATAATGCCTCTTGTTAACTTGAATATATGGTAATTATACAACAGGTATATTCTGAAAAACTTTTAAGTTTGATGCTACACAATATTTATAAAACTCAACAGCAATTATATTGTAATTATGGAACAATATATATACATACTTAAGTGGTCAAGGCCCACAGCTGATGAGGTAACTACAACCGGATCGCCAGCCATCACCACTATAATGTGACATCGAGGTGCTCCAACCAGGGAACCGCCTTTGTCATAGCCAAATTTAAATTTTCGAGACTACCAGCAAGGGCGCACAGTGGGCAATCCTGCACAATGTGCGACACAGATTGTGAAACCTCACCGCAGTCACAGTACAGACAATCTGCCCAGCTCCAGGTGTGGAGAGTTGAAGCAGATCTTCCCAGATTACATCTACTATGATTTAATTTACACCAAATTTACTGCGATAAGTTGAATCCTGGTAGTTTTAAGCTAATTTGCACAATGCCCTGTAGTGTTGACAATGCCCATTCTGATGTCCATCTATCTGTAGGGCTGAAGGAATTAGACTGACAGCAGTCTTCCAGGCAGGGCAACGTGACTTCAGCCATGTTTTGTATTCCATAATATCTCCATGGGTGGGAAGTACCTCTTTCAGATCTCTGGACCATAGTTTAATTAAGTCCTTTTGCTTTCCTATGTGAGTGGCTGGGATGTTGCTGAGCACCGGCAGCCACTGCATAGATGTATGTAGAAGTGTGCCAGTTAAGATGCACTTTGTTTGGCGAAGCTGAATATCCATGAACTGGGTGTGAGAGCTTTTGAGCCACACACTAGAGCATTATTCAGCTATTGAGCAAACCAAGGCAAAGGCTGTTGTTCTTAATGAATTTGAATTAACTCCGCATGAAGTACCAGCCACCCGCTGAAGTAGACAGTTCCGTCTTTTAAGCTTGGCAGCCGTATTCTGAAGGTACCCTTTGTAAGTGAGGACCTGTCTAATGTAACACCCCGTTATTTTGGCCTACTATTATTCTTCAGCATGTGGTCTCTGAACACTATCTTTGGCTGGTAGTTCATTTGTTTGTTGCTAAGGTGGGATGTAGCTATTTCTGCAATATAATCTTCCCAGATGTTCAGCTGTATCTATATCTATAAAACGAAAACCGGATATATTTGTTATATAAAAACTCGGAAACTATGGAGCAGATTCCAATGGGGTTTTCACTGTTTTAAAGCTTAGAATCTTAATTCACTTGTCTGGCATGTCTTATGTTTCAACGTTAAATAATGTAGAAGCATTAAATGAAATTCTGAACGTGAGGAATATCACAGGAGGAATCACCAGATGCCGCATACTTCGCAATAAAAACTCGATTACAATACAATATCTCCGACCACAGCCTTTAATGAGCAATTTACAAAATAACCATTTTTTCACACTCCACACTGAACAAAACTTGAAATATTGTTTCCTTTAATACGAGGTGTTTAGTTTTTAAACACATCGATGGCCGTATTGAATGCGAGGAATTAATAACGAGAAGTCAGTAGAGATTTTCTTTGCCCACGATTTCTGGCGAAGTCTTTGACCACGAGCTTTAGTATTTGTTTCTGATATCACTCTTAGTGTTCTGTTAATCATAAAAGCAATTATTTACGATAATAATTTTCTGGATAAATTGCGTTCACACAGGTAATTAATTCTTATGCTGATGGTTTTTTTTTTTTTTTTTTTTTATCATTTGAAGTTTGTACTCAACCTTTAGTGTTAGGAATAATAACGGCATCAGGTGTTTGGAGCTGATAGATTCATTCCGTTTGCAGTAATTAATAAGTACTCTGATGTTTTTTTTTATCAATAGGAGTTTGTATTAAATCTTTAGTGTTGAGAATAATAACGGCTTAGGACAACTGAACATTTTTTGGTATTAGGTTGCAATTCTGCGATACACGCGCGTGTTTCTGACGTAATTTAGCTTTTATTCATTTTATATTTTATCGCGTTGTTTAGTAATGCAATGGTTTTTAACATAAACAGCAGTTTATGTTATGTCTATACTGTTGGAAAGTAACCTATTATGACAACTGAACGTTTTTTGGCATTACATTCTGCGCTGTACACTTGAGTTTCTGACATAATCTAGCTTTTATTATTATTATTATTATTTTATCTGCTTTACGTCTCTCTAACAGCGAGGTCTTTAGAGACAGGAAAGGATGGGGGGCAAGGAATGGGAAGGAATTCAGCCATGGCCTCTTGAAGGAAGCGTCCTGGCATTTGCCTGGAGTGATTTGGGAAACCATGGAAAGTGAATTAAGATGGCCGCTGCATCGTGTCGCCAGTCGGGTCGCTCTCACTTTTGATCGCGATACTTGTTGAAAAACGAAACTTTAAGTGTTTGGTATAAAAGACATAGTTTAAGAAAGTATTCTAAGACCTGTGCGCGAAGGGATGTAAAGCTTTTCGAAACGTTGAGTTTTTACCGAGTGATAATCGATTGATTGGTACGTGGCTGACATGCGAACAGTTCCTCGCCGCGAGCGCTGTCGTTTAGCTGAGTCGGCGCCTTCCAACCTGCCAGCGGTGCTCTGCCGAGTCAACGGCTACGCGCGGCGCACACGACGCGCCGGACACCTGATGCCGGCGATCAGGAGTCACTACAGTAAACAACTTTTATGCTGCCGCCAACATGGGGTCACCAGAAGAAAACTCTGACAGGGTTTTAAACCAGTGTAGTGAAAAAATTGGAAACGAGTATGTGGAACTGGTCAAGCATCTAAACGATTTTTGTGGCCAAAAACTCACTGAAGTTAGAGAAATAAAAGCTAAGCTAACCTGTTGGGCAATAAACATCACCTTCTTGGAGGGCCAGTTGTCTCAGCTAGGAAAGGAAAATGAAACACTCAAAAAAGAAAACGAGCAACTCATACAAAATAGAGGAGACATAGTCCCCAGCTATGCTGCAATGGCAAAATCTGGAGGATCGACTGGTGTGAATTCCAAAATCACTCAGTCCACAAAAAGAGCGGTTTTCATTACTTCCAAAGGGGGGGGGGGGGGGAGAACCCGAAGCAAGTGGCTGAACAAGTTACAAAAATAATAAAACCTGGGAGGGATAAAATTATAATCAACAGAATTCACACAACTAACAATGCTATTATAGTGGAAACAGAATCTCCTGAGGATTCGCAAAAAATTCTAAATAACAAGGAATTGGCTGATAAGATGCGATGCGAACTCCCTAGAAAACGAAGGCCACTCATGATTTTTTATGACATACCAATAACAATTCATGTAGACAACCTTGCTGATGCTGTCTACCAGCAAAACCTGGAGGATAAAATAGAGAAAGGACAATTTATGGATGGTTTTCAACCAAAATTTAAGACTGGACCTAGGGAAAGAGCAACAGTTCGTCAGGTTGTGGAGGTGAGTCCTTCTGTTAGGAAACTTCTGTTACAGCAAAAGAAAGTCTTCATAGAATTTTCTGCTATAGCAGTGAAAGACTACGTTGTCGTTCCAAAATGCAATAAATGTTTGGATTTAGGACACGTCAGTAAGCATTGTAAGAAGAACAATAGTTCTTGTTCACACTGTGGAGAAGAAAACCACCAAAGGGATCAGTGCAAGAAAAGTTCTCAACCTTCAATATGCATACCGTGTAACAGACGGGGAAAAAGCTGCAACAAGAAGGGCAAAGAGTGTCCTACCTACCAATTACTACTCCTACAACGAGCTGTAAACAGGACTGATTATGGATGGTTTAATACAAGGAATAGATATGGGAAACGACATATACTCTCAACTGGCTAATATAATTAGGAAAATAGTTGAGGACACGGACGGACGACCACCTTATTACAGATTAACGAAATCTCTTCGAGTTCCGCCAGTCATCCCCGGAACCCTTATGTCAAAAGGATTGGTCTGGGTTGGAATAAAGACAGACCAAATTGGGTTGAACATTACTCACGACCTGTAGCGAGTCCAAAATTGGTGGAACAACCGCTGAAGATTGGAAACACAGCAGACAGACGCAGTTCTATAAACCCTAAAACAATATACAGTGATTTTGAAACTAATTTAAAACTCGGTCGACTGGAGGAGGCGCCGAATCTCAATGTGGCGCTGAGGCATCTAACTCGAATAGCGCATCCGGCCAGTAAATATATAACCTTCCCTCAGCTAGAAGCGATTGATCGCATACATCTAAAATCTATCAATCTTCCTACAGAGACTTCTCAGCTTCTATCTCTTGTGCATAAAGTCTTCGAAAGAAGGAATGAAACTTTTGATCCCGATCAAATATATAAACAGTACGTATTAACTCATGGGCGTATAGTTTTAGATTCAAAACTCCCATGGTCACAGTGCAATATCCACACCAGACATCCATAAAACACAAAATGTCTTGTAAGCTACGAATTGCACAACTAAACGCCAGGAGAAGCAAGTTGGTTTTGCAAGAGGTGAGGAAGCTGTCAGAGGAACATAAATGGGATGTCATATGGCTTCAGGAGACACATTCATGCTTCGGGAAGATTCCTTACATGCCGGTATCGTCACAGATAATCTCAACAGGTAGAAACCCTATGACAGCAATAGTAGTGCTATCCAGACAAGTTACTGTAACTAAGATAGTGCAGTTCTGTGATGAACATACGACATGTGTGGAGCTCACTGCTGACTGGGGTAGTGTAATTTTCGTCAACATGTATTTTCAATATAGTGATCCCATTGAACCATACATTGGGAAGATAAGAGAAGTGTGCACTGCCCTAGACAACAGACCAATAGTGATAATGGCTGACGCCAATGCTAGATCCGAACTCTGGCATAGCGGGGAGACAAATATGAGAGGCGAGCTTCTAGTGGAAGCTATTAGTGAACTGAATCTAGAAGTAAGAAATCTACCACATAAACCCTACACATATAGCAACCGAGCAGGAGCTAGGTCCAACATCGATGTAACATTGACCAATCTGCGAGGTGGGAACTTATTGAGGAATTGGAATGTTTTAGAATTTTTAACTACCAGTGATCACAATGTTATTACTTTTGAGTGGGTCAGAGGGAGGAACGATTTTGACACATCGGAGGCGCAGACTTCCAAGGTGCATTACAACATCCGACAGGCAGACTGGAACAGGCTGAGGGAAAGTTTTACACAACAAGAAATCCTATTAGATGATAATGATGTAGATCGAGCCGCAAAGGACCCTACTCGGGCACTCCAAATATCAATGAGGAGATCTATTCCTCTTAAGAGAACCATTTGCACAGTCGACAGACCTTGAACTGATAGACTGCAAAGATACGACAAAGGATGCACAAAGCAAGAAAAGATTACCAACGTTGCCTCATCTACAACGTTAGAGGACAGCTCCTGGAAAGATATAGACAAATTAAGAGTGAATTCCGAGAACTGTTAATACTAAGTAAACAAAAGAGTTGGGAAACATTTGTGAAAACAAACTTGTGTACAGACCACTGGGGTATCCCATACAAAATTGCAGCAGGGAAGGTAAAACCCCCAACTACACTGTCTACTGTACAGAAACAAGATGGAACCATGACTACGAGCTGAAAATCTTCTTCAGAAGTGTTACTCCAGGAACTCCTTCCAGATGATAAAATGGAAGATGACGAGATGGAGCACAGAGCGCTCCATCTGGAAATTGACCAACATAGGCAAAGTACCACCGACACTCCTGATCTTGGAGGTAGTACAAGCAATAAATGGCTTGTCCAGGAATAAAGCTCCGGGTCCGGATGGTATTCCAGCTGAAGTAGTACAAGAACTGGTAGTGCCAGTAGCCCCCACTCTGTGTAAGCTCTATAATGCATGCCTGCATCAGGGAAGAGCACCAAACATCTGGAAGCAGCGTGAGATATTAATCATCAAGAAGGGAGATGACAAGGATCCAAAATTACATAAATCATATCGACCCATCTGCTTGCTAAACGTGCTGGGAAAAATACAAGAAAAGGTGCTGTGCAAGAGGTTACAAGAACATTGAGAGAAGGAAGGGATGAATCCTAACCAACATGGATTCAGAGCGGGGAGATCTACAGAAGATGCAATCAACCGGACAATGAATCTGATACAGAACTCAAATCAGAATTACGTGATAGGGGTTCTTGTTGATATATCTGGGGCATTTGATAATCTATGGTGGCCTGCACTTTTTGCACGGCTTAAGGAACTTAATTGTCCAAAGAACTTGTATAACACCTTTAAAGATTACTGTAAGAACAGATATGTTAAACTTAGGTGTCCTGGAGTATACATTGATAAAAAACTAACAAAGGGTTGCCCACAGGGATCCATTTTTGGTCCGATATTTTGGAACATTGGGCTTGAACCAGGAGTGGCAAGGCTGCAAAGAATGCCGGAACTCCTGGGACTTGTTGCATTTGCAGATGACCTATTCTTAATTATAGAGGGTAAAACCAGAGCCGAAATTGAGGCTAAAAGCGCAAAGGTTCTACGTGAACTCAGTCGATGGTGCAGACAAGTCAAACTAAGATTAGCACCTCAAAAAACCTGTTATATGATACTGAAAGGCAGATTACAGAGCAATCCAACCATTAAAATAGACGGAGTTACAATAAGAAGAAGTCCCTTCAGTCGATACCTTGGTGTGAAATTAGACGAAAGTCTAAATTTTATGGCCCATATGGAGGAAGCATGTGGGAGAGCCACCTCAGTCATGAATAAATTAATCATTATGGGACAAAGGCGTTTCCAACTTTCACCGCTTGTTATTCGAATATACCACAATACAAAATTAACTTCAATTGTAGGGTATGCAGCCAGCATCGGGGCAAAACACCTCAGAAAAGTAAAACCCAGCAAACTTTTGAGGAGGACACAGCGAAGTATTCTAATCACGCTGAGTGGTGCTTACAAAACAACAGCAACTGATGCCCTTACCGTGGTACTGGGGGTGTGGCCTCTGGACTTGGAAGTTCGCAAGCGGGGAGCATTATACTGGCTCAGGAAAGGGAATCCGGAACAGGTAGAGAAAATCACGGGAGCACCAGCAACAACAGCTGCAGAAGTAAAGAAATTGTTATTGGAAGAATGGCAGCAAAGGTGGAATGATAGCACAACAGGAAGAAGGACATATGATATGTTTCCAAGTGTCTGTGAAAGGCTCAAAATGTCGCATCTTTTCCCATCGCCTGGGCTGGTACATTACATAACAGGTCATGGCCCTTACAACAGTGAATAGCAAAGAAGAGGAGTAGTGGACAATGGTAGCTGTGACTGCGGAAGCGAGGGCACTCCGGAACATGTTGTATGGGAGTGTATTTCAACAGCGGAACAAAGAACCCCATATCAGCAAATATTACAGGGCAGGCGAATTTTTGACAAATTGCGTGAACAGGAATTGTGGTACTATCTTGATGAAGCTTGCAATCTGGCCTCACAAGCAGCCAAAGAAAGGTTCTTGGCACTTAGAAATCGTTTCAACCGACAGCGACCGAGCAGTGATAATTCCCGAATAAAGAAACTCCCGATGGGTCGAAGGAGGACGCCTCTACTTCCAGAAGTCATCTCCTGAGGGAGGTAAGTTACTCCGAAGTGGCTGTGCCGGGAGTAAATGTGTAAAAGTGTCGTAAATATACAAATTGAGAAACAGTGGGACAACAGTGAAATAAGTGATTTGTGTATGTGAAAGTTTCTTTGTATAATTATATATAGTAGAATTGTGTGTGAATGTATGTTATTCAAATTACTAATTTACAGTATATATGTATATATCAAAAAACACTAACACATATCATATACATTCTTACACATTGTTAATTTAATTATGTAACAAATTTTTGTGAAATTTGATAAGTTTATGCGTTACTAACTTGTTTTACATCCTGAACAATATTTAACTATTAGCTGCAAACTATAATTTTATCTGATGTACCTCTTGTAATATATTGGAAATATGGGCCCAGAGTAGAAACTAGGGGCTGGGCTATTATGTACCAGGATATAAAAATAAACCAGGGAAAACCCTTTATTAATTTCATAATTTATTGAATTGTTTGGTAATGCAGGTTTCACGTCAACCGTTGTGCCGCAATTTGATGATGAATTATTATATAACTCAATGAGACAGATAGAAAGTAAAAAAGATACACATCTCGCTTATCTCTCGAGATATAGAAAGTCAACTTATTTATAGGTATAGTTTCTTTTCCTTTTGACAACTATTTTCTTCTGCTTCAAACTGCATTTCAACTTAACCACAACCGCTAGAAAGAAAACAAAACTCCCATTGTACATGTCCAGCTTGTAGTACCGTGTGACTGGATTTTTTTGGGTCCAGGTTGTATTTCAAACTATCAACCTCAATTGAGGCACTTAGAAGCCAAGGGGTATAAGTGACAAATATGTACTTTTGAGAAAATCGAGTCCAAAGTTTAAAGAGTTCAGAAAATTCCATGTGGTCTTTAATAATGCAGCCATGGTAGGTTCTTCTTTTTCATACTTTTCCCTGTTTATGCAGGAAATTTGAACCCATATAATGCAATTCCAACTTAGTAATAATTATTTTTTTTGCATAAAGTGTCACTTATACCTCTTGGCCTCCAAGCGTAAAGTTGACGTTTGGTTAATCAAAAACACATGTACATTGACAAAGACCTTTATTTTGGTCACATATTAAGATTACAAACATGAATATTAATGAAATTTAATCAGAGTCACTATCATAAATATGATCAGGTTCATTAATAGTAGGATCATTATAATATCGTTGTTCTTTTCCATTATGAGAAAGGTGAGGAAGATCTATATAAAACTTGTGATGTATGGGAGGGACATAGGGAAGTAGTTCTTGAAGGTTTTTGTACTTCAGAAACTTCAGCTTTGGTTTCTCTTGGTTTGGGATTAGCTGTGGTAGTTGTGTACAATTCCTTCCAACGCGTGCTGCTTTCTTGATGTCAGTAATTTCAAATTCTTTTATTGTCCCACTGAGACTTTCTTTGTAAAAAAGTATGAACGGTTTGTCCTTTTGAAAATTAAGCCACTGCATTTTCTGCAGACCTCTGACAGTATCTTTGAAGAAGGGTTTTAGTACATCCAAGGACACAAAGTCTTCATCCTGCATCTGTATCACACAAAATTTTTTGCTGGATTTAGCAACTAAGTTTGACCATTGCTCTGGTACAAAAATTTGATTGCTTCTCTTCTTTGCCCTCTCAATCACGCCAAAATCACTGTCACACTCCATGAAGGAGTGTCCTGACACAAAGAACTTGTGATCAACTGTCTCTATGTGTGTGTTCATTACAATATAGAGCCAGAATTTTATAATTATTCGACCTTTATTTTGCCCTCCAGCATTATCACTAAATGCTGTGATGTGGGTAACTGTGTGGGGCAAACTCTTGATGTATTTTAAGAGACAGGAAGCAGTTTCCTGACATCCCCGACGAGCTTGGCCCTCATGCCACATGAACATTGTGGCATCTCCAGTAAACCAAGTTGTGAATGTCAAAATTGTATGTCCACAACTGACGGGCATAATATGCTTTACTGCATGTGAGGTGTGGTGTAGGAAGTGTTTTCTGCAGATCAAAACACACAGCAATACGAGTTGAGTCACTCTTAGCCTCTATAATACTTTCATTTTTTGCAGTTCTTGCAGTGTCTGCTTTGCGAAGGTGAATTTCTTTCTCTATGCTGCACCTGTTTTTTGCATCAGGTTCACCATGATCTATCATATTCTGAAGCTTATCGCAAGTACCACATGTATCAGAATTGGGTCTGTGAAAACTCAGATTAAAGGCAGTGTTAAATATGTGCCTATAGAAACTTTCCTTAACTGGAGGTAAGTTTCTTTCAGCACAGAATTCTTTACAGAGTGTATACATGAGATGAACATTAAGATTTTTATCCAAATACTGACGTTTTGGATTCTTTACTCTTGAGTAATGGCTGCTGTATTTCGGAAAAGAGTTGATGTGTTCCTTTATTACTTCGATTCTTTCTTGTGGCATTTTATTTGCAGGTTCTTTATCACCCCTTTTGTCTTTTGGTGAAAAACCAGTCACAGAAGCCCTTTTCTTCTGAATAACATTAAACACTCTTTTGTTGCTTAGGTCCAGCGTTTTTAAGAAGAAAAGCTTGCAAACCCTATAACCTACGAGGCTATACTGGCAACTAATAAGCCTATCCCGTGCTGTATTTGCCTTCTTTCTTGTTGGATCTTGGAGAGTTATTGAAGAATTTAAGAATGCTGTTTGCAAATTCCAGTTTCCCAGTTTCCAGTACTGTTTAAAGATCTCTTCTCTCTTTGCCTCAGAAATATTCTGATTGCATTTAAACCTACATTTATGGCAACACTCCCTCACTCTTTTCTTTTCATGCATATTTCCCATCCTGTCTGTATACTGTTCCCCTTCATTCCTTGCTTTTTTTGCCATGTTTCTTTTCCAGCTAAGTAACAATTTTATTTTCCTTTTTCCATGTTGAACTGACCCAACAAGTTCCGCTTCATCAGCTTCCTTCCCTGCAACATTTTCGTTAGACTCTGAAAATATAATAAAGATCACATTACCAGTATGCTTCTGCAATGAATACCAAAGAATGTGGGGATTATTAACTTTCGTGATAAAGGGTGTCTCAGAATGTTTTTCGTTTTTAGATGTTAAATAAAAAACAAAATATCAATTAAATCTCGTTTTATTTAATGTTATTTTAAAGTGCAATTCTTGAAGTTTATTTATGAAAAACAACCGTTTGCAAATGCGCACCATTCATTTGTTCACACTCATTTAACCTGGACCCAAAATTTTCAATAACTCGCTGGAGCATCGCTCTTGGAATAGAGTTGATTTCTTCAGTGATTCTTTGCGGTTGGCGCGTATTGGTCAATTCAAAAAAGAAAAACATTCTGAGACACCCTTTATTATACAGAATATCAAAGAGACTACTTACCACTGTTGTAGAGGTTAGGTGCAATATTTTCATCTGCTTCAGACATATTTTCTCAAACTGTTAATAACTACACGTCACAATAATATATAAAAACTTGATAAACCACTACATCAATAATTTTAAGTCACATAGTAAGACACTTTCCGTAATTTTATAGCCCAAGCTCGCCAACATCAACCAATCACCACACTTGTACCCCTTGTCCTCTAAACACATGGAGTATTTTGGTCAGTGGTTTTTCTTTTCCTCACTAGATGTCAGCACCTAACTATCTCCCGCTTATATCCTTTGTGCACCAAATAAATTATCATATTAGGTAACTGTTCCTGCACTTAACTCGTTTTTTAACAAAATGTCACTTATACCCCTTGGCTTCTAAGCGCCTCAATTTAGAGATACAATATCCCAAGGACAAAGCAATATTTTACATTTCACCTTCAATGTGTCTCATCAAGTTATATAAGAATCCATCATCTGGTTTAACGAGAAGTGTAAATGAGATATATAGATAAAATCTTCAATTTTGATTTGTCTTGTGGTGTTACATAAGAATACATCATCAAATTGCAACGCCACAGTTAAAAGATTTTTCATAAAAGAGTGTTCACATGTTTCTGGGTTGGACAAATACTGTTATAGAAGAAAATCGACATGGATTTTTGTTTCCTTGTGAAGAAAGTTTAAATTTGTTCTCACGATCCACGATGGTAATTTCAACATTTCTGAGATACAAAAACTTAACTTAAAACGGCAAAAATACTCTGTTAGGCGAAAAAGGGGGTGTAGAGAAATTGCTACAGGGGTGTGTGCTCTATCGGAATTAAATCAAACTATAAAGTGAGCTTGATGGGTGAACGGTACCACTCAAGCCTTGCACTCGAGAACACTTGTATTCAAATCTCCGTCCGGCCATCGAGTTTTCAGTTTTACATGGTTTCACAAGCAAAATACTCAGGATGTGATGCATACCTCTTGGGGCCGGAACTCAACATTAAATTTTTCCTCACTTAAAAGCTTATATAAATTATCACCATATCTATAGCTATAAAACGAAAACCTGATAAATTTGTCTTATAAAAACTCGGAAACTATGGAGCGGATTTTGATGGATTTTTCGCCATTTTAAAGCTTAGAATCTCAATTAAGTTTGGCGTCTTATGTTTCAACGTTAAATAATGCAGGAGAATTAAATGAAATTCTGAATGCATGATGACGAATCCCAATGTTGGAAGGATCAGATGTTGCATACTTCGCACTAAATATACGTCTCTGACCATAGCCTTTAATGAAAGCAATAAGATAAATTTACAAAAATAACTACTTTGCACACTAATCAAAACTTGAAGTATTCTTTCCTATATTTTGAGATATTCGATTTTTAAACGCCATAGACAGCCGAAGAAACAACAGTTCTTTTTTTAAGCACGATCTCTGGACAATGACTTTGGCTATCATCAATAGTATTCTGTTTATGATGATACTATTCTGGATTCATTTTCGACATTTGTATAAAAGGATGAATCTGCGGAGTTAAAGTATCTGGCGTTTCGAGCAAAAAGTATATTCACTTCGCAATTGAATCAAATGTGAGTTTCCTGCATAATCTAGCATTTTTCAGTAATCTAATAATGCAACTTCTTAAACAAATTAATGAAGCTTGATAACATGAATATTTTCTGACGAATGAAAATAGTGTACGTGCAAATAAACTTCAACCCACCCGCTTCTTGGTAGGGGGCGGATGAATCTAGCTTTGCTTTAATTATGAAAAAAGTTGGTGTGAATTTTATGAAACACTGAGAAAATGTTTCTCATTGCGGGAATAAAAATAGGACACGGGTAAATCTATGCCAACTATACCGGGCAACGCTGGGAACTCCGCTAGTAGTGCGTCACAAAACCACAACGTTTCTAACAGCTGGTTCTGTTGTATTCATCAGGAGTCCAATAGCTTCAGGTGTTGCAAGTTGGATGTCTTACCTAGGCTGGCTTAGCAGAAGCCACAATTTTGACCAATAGCAGCTTGGTCGAGTGGTTGTTCGCTTGCAGCTTGTAATAGCCCTCATACCTGAACTTTAAATAGAATTGTATTTAATGAAGTATCTGTAGTGAGCTAAAGTTTGCTTGAATATTATCTGGTATGTTTGTGTGGCAATTTCTTGTAAATCAGTGTATATAGACTTCGTTTTATTAAAGGAAATTATTTAAAGGCCATTTAATATGTTTACGAACAGAATTGTGCAAGAGAATTGCTTAAATGTGTGCAATTCCAGCTATTAATGCAAGTTACGATGTCTACAGGACAATTTTATACAGTTTAAAATGATTTCTGTAAATAATTTTGTGTTTAAATATCTTTAATTTCCATTTCTGACCGTTTTGTAATGATGTTAAGTGATTATGTATTAATTCTGATTGTTTTTAATATGTTTAATTGTTTGAGTAATTGTTAATGTTCCAGAAATATCTGGCGGACGCTTTTTGAAGAATTCCAGTAATTTCGATAGAGCCTTTATAAAGAAATCGGCAGAAGGACAGAGTTTAGTTTATAGTTAGTTTACAGTCAGTTTATACAAATTCTCTTTGGAACTGCATCAGTAGTATCTCTGGATATTGTATCTTTGCATGTGAAAAATATCACTGACTTGTTGTTTTTGAAAAATAAACAAAACTCTTAAACTGAACTTTGGTGGACTACTACTTAATTAATGGATTAATTAAACCACCGAAGACCCTTATAAGTTGTTGGGCTGCCCAATCAGCACATGGAATTACTGGATGACGTGATAGCCCTGTACAGTGAAGCCAAGAGTAGACCTTGCCTGCTGGCAGTTGCTGGGCTGCCTAATCAGCACGTGGCAGAACTGGAAGGAGCCATCCGCCAGCGGAGTGTATCGATGTTATGGCCTGCGTAACAGTTAGTCAAGAACTTGTCCACTGATGCTTGCAGAGCCAACCATTCCATGCACAGCTGAACGATACCGCCGGATATGCTGGCGGTCCGCAATGCTGGCAGTTGCATTCTGGGTGGTCACTAGCGCTGGCGTAATCTGTGGCGCCTGAGAGGCATTATTTGCATCTTTTATGTCCTGTTGTGTAGATCTGCCACATTCCTGTTTAATGATTGGGCTGCAAGCTTCGCTCAAGTAGAGCCCATCATCTGTATATGTTTTTATCAATCAGCCATACTTTCAATGCCTTGCTTCTGACGTAGTCCCAGACAGAAGAGGCCCTGGCCAGCACCACCATTTTATCAAACTATATCCTGTGCTCTTTATTGAAAGCATGCTTCGTTATCACAGACTTTTCCAGTTCCCTCAGCGTTTGGTGTCGTTTATGCTCAGTAAGGCGCTCTTCAATCGTTCCGATAGTCTGATCAATATAGACTTTGCGCATTCAAACGGTACAGAATAAATCCCAGGTATTCTTAAGCACAAGTCATTTTTTTTACCAAATGCAGCATGTCATGTGTCTTGGTGGTAGGCTGTAAGATACTTTTTATCCCTTACTGCAGCAACAGTCTTCCAATCCTTCCCGATGTGTTCCTGGCATATGGAAGGAAAGCAAGAGTTTTAGTGGTTCATCTTGCTCAGTTGGTGGTCTTGGTAGCTTCTGAATAAAGGTATACAATATCTGCCGCCAAGAGTAGCCATTCTGTTCAAAGACAGTTTTAACACATTTTATTTCTTTTGGCTGGCACTCACGATTGGAGATGGCTCTTGCTCTGTGTACCAGTGTGGCCAATACGGAGTTGCATTGTGTTAGGTGGTGATGATAACTGGCTGCACCCAAGTAGCCCTCAGTGTGGGTCGGTTTGCGGTATACACTATGCGGCAAAGTTCTGTTGGGTTTACGCTTTATTAAGATTTCCAGGAATGGGAGGCACACATTCTGCTCCTCTTCTTTCGTAAAACGTATATTGGGATGGATTCTATTAAGATGCCTGGATACCATTTGGTCACATGGCATAGCAGGAGGGTTTGAGGGTAGCACTCTCTTGTGCCCTCTCTTGAAAATCCTCCATGAAGAGGTTTGCTACTACTGGAGGGAGCAGAGACCCCATTGCCACTCCACCGGATTGTTTGTAGTACTTCCCTCCATACATGAAATAAGTGGATGAAAGTACACGGTCAAGGAGGTCTGCGCTACTTGGCTCAAAATGATGGCATATTAACTCAAGACCTGACATGAAGGCTGATTGCGCCTTTGTGTTCTGCCACATGCTGATTGGGCAAACTAGGAACTGCCTGAAGATGGGGTCTACTCTTCGGTTCACTCAACTGAACTGCTATTGGTCAATATAACAACTTCTGCTAAGCCAGTCTAGGCGGTGACATCCAGCGTGCAACACCTGAAGCTAACTGACACCTGACAAAGACAGCAGAGTCAGCTGTCAAAACGTGTTTGTACAACACCATCCAGTTAAATACCCGAGTAGATTATATTGCATCAGTTTGCTGGGAAAGACTATGCTCACACATGTGGGTTGAAAGCACCAACTTCAAAAGTAGCCATCCATTTCCCGAAGGTCTAAAACACTGCTCTGAGGCCTTATCAGATCTGTAAAAAATATGTTTTTTCTCTCTCTCTTTTCCAGTCTGTTATTGATTTGACAGTCGTAATTACAGTTTTGAGATCACTTAATCCTTTGGTCATGTCATTGAAATGTCAATGAATCAATCTGTTGTACTGGTAACCACAAGATCTAAAATGTTTAGTTACTGTTTTGACATGGTTCAGTAACCTGCTCCTAGAGATAATGATTCGAGATCAGGTCGGGAATTGCTTCAGAATTCGGCATATCCCTGCCACAAGTAACTTGAACATAATTACTCCTGTCAATATAAGGAAAGTTGAAATTATCTCCCAGTATTATACTATGACCCTCAAAGCAATGAGTGACGATATGTTATATCTTTAAACGAGCAATTCTTGTATGTACATATTTAGTATCTCAGATATGGCTCTAACGATTTTGATGAAATTTCATATTTAGGTAACGTTTTATTTTCACGTAGTATCTTCATTGCAAAAACGTGAATTTACAAAAAACAAATGATTCTAGTATTTAGTATCTGGGAAACAGCTCTAATGCCATCTCGTCTATCTTTCATGCACACCAAGACTACTGATGTTAGGTTTCCTTTGGTTAGAGCAATGAACTCTTATATCTATATATGAACAATTCTTGTATACTAGCTGACCCATGCGAATACTTCACACAGTATGATGGTAATATAATAATGTGGAAATAAGTAAATGGAAGTATATTTATTAATAAAGGTATTTGATTTTTAAGATTTGTAATAAATATCACATTTATTGTAAAAAGTCACTATCATTAAATACTACATGTTTAATTATAGAACATTTAAAAAGTAGATATTTAAAAAATAGATATTGGCATTGTCAGATGTGATTTTTTCATACTTCTTTAGTTTCCGAAACTTCTTTGAAAACAATATTTGCAGTTATATGTGATCACTAGGGTTCGGATCTTTAGGACTCATATTTTTTTTCCTGCTTTCTTTTTTAGCTGAAATGCTGAATTAAACACCAATTCAACATTTCTGATTGTATTTAAACGTATTTCAAATAGCATATAAATGCATATTCAGAGCATTTTCCTATTTCAGTCATATGTAAATAATATTTATGGTCATACGGTCATATATTGAGGAAAAATCTGGTAGTTTTTTTTAAATAGTACTTACCAGCAATTCACTAGATACAGATAAGAAGAAATTAAGATAATTATTCACAGAACTGAACTTCTGCTAAACTAGTAGGAGGGGGGTGGGAGGGCAATTTACACTATGTTCAGAATTCACCAGTTAAGAATTAAAGTAACACATTATTTTCAATCTCTAAATGTAATGTTCCGCCCACCTTTTTAATCTTGATAGTGCAGCAGAAGCATGCTTGTATAGATCCGCTTCAATCAATACATCAACGAAATATCCTCAGTCATCTTTAAATCTGCAGTGGAATCAGTGAGTAGATCTACTGCCATGCCGAAAATAAAATTTTGTGAAAGTGCGAAAGGGAATTTAGAGAGCAGGTGAAAGATTTTTTTTTTTTTTAACTGCTTTATGTTTCTCAACAGCGAGGTCTTTAGAGACAGGAAAAGATGGGGGGCAAGGAATGGGAAGAATTCGGCCATGGCCTTTTTAAGGAAGCATCCTGGCATTTGCCTGGAGTCAAATCACTCCATGGAAAACCCAAACAGATGAAAGAGTTCTATTCTGTAAATTATCTGAAATTAAAGTGACTTCAACAAAACGATTTAAAATTTAATTTTCCAATGGTGCAGCGAGTGCACGAAAGCAAATTATGCTGTCTACATGAAAACGACCCTACTACATGAAATAAATGTTGTATAATTGAGCATGTTTTGATGTATAGTAAATTTAAATGTTTGGTCATATTTTGTCATTTTTAGGTTATATTTATCCATTTTTAATGTCATATTTGCCTGCATATTTCTCTACATTTTTTAACAGAACCCTAGTGATCACCCTCCAGTTTTGTTTGTAGCTTTACACCTCATCGACGTCATTAGAGGCAGGAGAGGAATGGGAGGTAATTCAGCTATGGCCTTTTTGAAGGAACCATCCCAACATTCACTTGAAGTGATTTGGGGAAACCATACAAAACAAACATCTGGATGGCCTGATGGGAATTCGAACCCACATCCTCCCGAATGCGAGGACAAATTTAACCGTTCACCTGACATGCTCAAAATCATAAATATTATTTCTATAAGGCATTTTTTTTTTTAATCACAAGCCTGTATCTTCCTTCATACTTAACCGAAATAAATGAATCAGGTGTCATTTTAAAGCTTATGGTCTCCACTTTGGTCACATCATGTTTTAAGAAAAAGTTTTCGGAATTCTACCCTTAAAAGGCAAAAATGTCAATATGTCTAAAATGCTGTTTTCTGTGTTAGGAGTCATTTATCTACCTGGATACCTATCTGAAATCGTTTAATGAAGTATCATTTTAAAGATTAAGATCTCCGCTTTAGCGACGTCATATACTAAGACAAAATTTGTTCGAAATTCGATCCTTAAAGGGCAAAAGTACCAAAATTTTTGCAATGCGTTTTTGTATCACGAGCCATTTATCTCACTTCATATGTAACCGAAACAGATTAAAGTGTAAGGTCTCTGCCGTGGTAACATTATATTTTAAAAAAAGGAATTTTTCGTAATTTGACCCTTAAAGGGCAAAATTGTCAATTTTTCTAAATTGCGTTTTTTGTGCCTTGAGCCATTTATCTCCCTGGATGTCTAACAAAAATCGATAAATCAAGTAGGATTAGTAATGTCTCAACTTTGGTGACATAATATTTTAAGAAAGCAGTTTTTTGGAATTCAACCCTTAAAGGGAAAAAGTATAATTGGTTCTACAACGAATTTTTGTCTTTCTATTTATCTCCCTCGATATCTAACCGATATAGATAAATAAGGTATCATATTAAAGACTAAAGTCTCCGCCATGGTAATGTTATATTCTAAGAAAGAAATTTTTCGAAATTCGACCCTTAAAGGGCAAAAAAAATACAATCCTTCTAAAATGCGTTTTTTGTATCTCGAGCCATTTATCTCCATGGATATCTAAACAAAATCGATAAATCAAGTAAGATTATGAAGAGTAATGTCTCAGCTGACATCATATTTAAGAAAGTTTTTTTTGGAATTCAACCCTTCAAGGGAAAAAGTATAAATGGTTCTAAAACGCATCTTTTTGTCACGAGCTATTTATCTCCTTTGATATCTAACCATTATAGATAAATGAAATATCATATTAAAGACTAAGGCCTCCACCGTGGTAACATTATATTTTCAGAAAGGATTTTTTTTTGTAATTTGACCCTTAAAGGAAAATAATGTCAATATTTCTAAAATGCGTTTTTTTTGTGTTTTGAGCCACTTATCTCCCTGGATATCTAAGCAAAATCGATAAATGAAGTAGGAGTATGAAGAGTAATGACTCAGCTTTGGTGACATCACATATTAAGAAAGTTTTTTTTTTTTTTTTTTTTTTTTTAAATTTCACCCTTAATGGGAAAAAGTATAAATGGTTCTACAACACAATTTTGTGTCATGAGCTATTTATTTCCCTTTATACCTTATTAGTAAATGAGGTATCTTTTTAAATATTAAATTTTCCGCTTTGGTCACATCATATTTTAAGAAGATACTGTCTCCAAATTCAACCCTTAAGGGGCAAAAATATCATTATTTCTAGATATTATTTTAAAGAACAAGGTGGCTGCTTTGGTCACACCATATTTTATAAAAGAATTTTTTTGGAATTCGGTCCTTAAAGGGCAAAAGTATCAATATTATTTCTACAGCGTGTTTTTTTTTTTAAATTTTTATTACAAGCCATTTATCTTCTTCGATACCTAGCCGAAATCGAGAAATATCATATCGTTTTAAAGATTAAGGTCTCCAGTTGGGTAAAATCATAAATTAAGAAAGAATTTTTCGGAATTTGGTGCTTAAAGTGGTAGCGGGTATGAGAAAGTTCAGAGCCAAGTCACTAGATTGCAGCAGTAGATATCACAGAGATGTCAATCTTTTTTTTTATTCAATAAGTAACTTTTGGGTTTTTTTTTTCTGTTATGGAAACACTTTCGTTTTGCTATACAATCCAATGTAATCATTTTATTCGCACAGCAACAAATATCAGAGAGATTTTGATATGTTGTGCGCATTTTGTACAGGTTGGTTGTATTCTGTTAAGGTCAGTGACAGTTTGTCGTAAATACAGAGTGTTTTAAATTTTCCTAACTGTTTTGTAGTACTGTATATTGTAAGTATTTTGTTGCGTACCTATTACACTAAAGAAAATAAATATTTGCCACAAAAGTACATTTCTACTTTTATTATATTACAAGCATTTACTATTCATCACACTTTATTCACGAAATTTTCGCACTGGTCGTCTAGTATTACTTAATCTTCAAACTCGTGAAAAAGTCACGTGCAGGTATCCATACGAAAACATAAGTTCTGGGAAATACAATCCAATGCTTTGAAGTTTCTGACCTGTGCTTTATTAATGGTTATAGTGAATGTTACTTTTATTACGAATTGCTTTCTCATCATTGGGAAAGACACGGTTGGATCAGAAGGTGTGAGGTTAATATGAGGTATGGACATAGTTTTATCACAGTGAACAAATTCAGCACTGATGATGTATTCATGTGAGTGAATTACTCATAATCTTGCACCATTAATTAATCTCCAATTAGCATTAAGATTTCTATTTAACATAATCATAGCATTTTTATTTAAAACAATTTACTCGGTGGTAACAGACCGATCTCTGAAATGAAATGTTATATGTAGCCAACATTTTGCTATTCAAGTTTGCAACACGATTTCACAAAAAAAAGAGCAGTTCTTTATTTAGAATCTCGGAAATGGCTCTAACCTCATCTCGTAGATGTTTCAGGTACCAGTAAGCATACTAATGTTAGTTAAGTTTCTCTTTGGTTAGAGCAAGAAACTGCACTTCAAAATGTCTAGGAAAACTTCAAGAAAAACATTTAACTTCACACAAAATCTTGCATTATTGAACATAATGCCAAAGATACTGATTGAGGATCTACCACACTGATAACTTACATTATTTCTTAATGCTTTGGCGATAATGTTAGCATGGTAGAAAGTAGTGTAACAGTCCTGAAACCTAGGCTTTAAATGGAATTGTATTTAATGAATCATTTGTAGCAAGCTAGAGTTTGATTGAATATGATCTTGTATGTATTATCTTGGTTCTCCGGGTGGAGCCGCGTGATTTATTAAAACCTAATGTTTCTGCCATCTTACTATGGCTTTCAATCAGAGGACTGCTTGTGAGTTGCCGCTATCGCCTTATATAGTAGCAGGAAGTAAGCACTAAACTGCCGCGGGTGACTACACCACGCCCATTGTAGGCGGTAGGATGGGGCCGTTCGTTTTGGGTTTTCCTGAGCAGGTATGGCCAAATATGGTCAATTTGCAAACGATTGTCGGCATTAATGTGGTTTGGCCATTTTTGTATTTCTAACGCTTCTCTTATATGCCTAGGCCACAATTTGCATTCAATGGCTATAATGTTGCTCTTATCGAATAAAATCGAATGGCCACTATCGGCTGAATGTAGAACTACAGCGGACTTGCTTGCACATTATTTTTAAAATGCCTAATGTGTGCATTGGGCCTTTCCTTAACAGTGCGCCCTGTTTCCCAATGTATACCTTACCGCAGCTACAAGGAATTTCATATACTCCTGGTGTTTATAAATGTTCTCTCTTGTCTTTAACGCTGGTCAGGATGCTGGATAATTTCCGAGGGGCCATGTATACAGGACAGATATTCTTCTTTTTAAGCAGTCGACCAATCCTATCCGTAACTCCTTGGATGTATGGCAGGACGACCACTGCCTTGTCAGGTGGTTTGTTGTCCTCTGCCGATGATGTTGCAGTGCGAGACAGAGTGGAGCGATCAAGGAATGCCAAGGCTTTATTACATGCAGCTACGCTATAGCCATCGGCTAGAAATGTCTCCTTTAAATTTCTCTTTTCAGCGGCCATACTCGCTTTGGCACCTACCACAGATGTGCAGAGCGTTAATCTTTTTAATGTTAAGAGAAGCATTTAGAAATACTAAAACGGCCAAACATTAATGCTGACAATGGTTTGCAACTTGACCATATTTGGTCATACCTGCTCAGGAAACCCAAGACGAACGGCCCCATCCTACTGCCTACACTGGGCACGGTGACGTCAACGTGGCAGTTTAGCGTTTACTTCCTGCTACTACATAAGGTGATAGCGGCAACTCACTAGCAGTCCTCTGATTAAAGCCACAGGACTTTGTTTCATGAAAAGAAATGATTTAAATACCATTTAATAAGTTTAAGGACAGAACAATGCAAGAGAAATTGATTAAATGTTTATATCCCAAGTATTAAGGTGAGCTAAGATGTTTAAAGGACATTTTATGACATTTTAAAATGATTTATGTGGATAATTTTGTGTTTAAATATCTTTAATATTCATTTCTGAGCATTTTGTAATGATTTTAAATGATTATGTATTGATTTAAATTGTTTTAATATGTTTTTAATTGTTTAAGTATTGTTAAAGTTCGAGAAATATCTGTCGGAAGCCTACGTAATGTTCTAGAACTTTCGATGAAACTTATATAAAGCGAGCGGCAGAGACTTGGAGAAAATTGACGCAGTTTATTGACAGAGTTTTGAGTGAGAGTGCATGGAAGTATTGTCTTTGAAAGAAGTGTTGAATGTAATCGCTGGAGCTTGTGCATCTTTGAAGCTGTGTATATCTTCGAGAAATAAAAACAGTTAAAATTTTAAACTGTATCATGGACTAATTACTTCATATATAATTAAAGTACAAGACACCTCATAGTAGCTAGGTTAAATTTTTTCTTGCTCGATTGAGTTTTATACATACGATTTCACTAGCTGGGAGGTACTTACTGACAGCTATAAATACACCACCTCCACGTGAATGTACTAATATATACTTATGAAAAATGTTCATACCATTCTCAAAAATTTCTGTGGAACTTATACTCAGTTTTAACCAACTTTCTGTACCAATTATGATAGCCAATTCTGTGCTAAGAATAATGCTTTTATGTTTAGGTTGTTTATTACAAACCCTTCTACAGTTAACCAGGAGAACTGTAGTGTCTGATTCAGCCACTCAATACAGTCAACTCAGTCTATGATGCTTCAAAAAGATAGCCCTGCTGATATCTTGCGGCCACTGGCTACAGAGTTCACTATTTCAGCTAGCTGCCAGAGCGAAGAGAGAATAACCTTTGACCCAAGGAACCAAGTACCACTGGTGCCAACATGCGCCACATTCTGCAGTTGGCTACACACTGTCTATTCAGTTGCATTCAGGATGGAGTGCGCTACATCTCTGATCAGGTCACCTGGAATACACACTGAATGGATACTGGATTTCTTCCCTCAACAATTCACAATTTCCCTAATAGGCATAATAAACTGCCTAGTACAGGTATTATAGCCATGGACTACCAGAAAATCCTTCTGCAACTGATCTCAACTAGCAGAGAGGACAGGGTGGGGAAGGGGGTTCGCAAACTCACAGGATGACGAATGTGGAACGAAAATACGTCATACCGGATGGGCAGTGGAAAGAAATCATCTTCGTGGCTTTTAAGACTGTTGGACTGCCCATGCATGCAGCTTTGATGTCTAGAAACCATATGCCAGTCGCTGGCAAGTGACCACAAGTGATCCATCATCTCAGCCTGGGTTGCAGGCACAATAATTGTAATGTTGTCGTCATGTCTTAAAGACGTGTCAGATTTTAGCTAGGACCCCAAACTTACAATTTGTGAAAACCTATTCAAAATCTGTATTTTATGCATGATGCCAGAGCAATCAGATATTCCAGATATAAATTTATGAACATGGTATGTATTAATGCATGAATAGTACATGTTTCTAATTCCAAGCACAACATTAGCAGATAAGTTAAAATTCAGCCTGGACCAAAGTGAAAACCGACATTCCGTATCACTGCATCAAATCCACCCCATTCTAGGAAATGTGTGGGCAAATCAATGTTTAGTTTAATTCCAGAAATGGTTGTTGCCAAATGAATTAATCTTTGTACAGAAGATTCTTTTTAGATGATTAAAAATTGTGATAAATTAAGTCCAAACCACTCCCTTCTGCAGATGGTGTGCTTCATCCCAGTTTGCTACAATTCTGGAAACATGTGGTGTGAATCTGATAAAATGTACAAATTTTCTCATTGGAAGACAAAAAATATTGTAGGAATAAGCTAACTCCAACATAAAATTGATGTTTGGTTTAATTTTGGAAATAGCCAATGTCAATTTATTGAAGGTTGGTAAACATCTTTCTCAATGGATGACTAAAAATAGTGTACACAACTAGATCGGAGAATGCCAGGTATTCTAGCTAGACCACAATACCTCTATGGGGAGGATATGCACAAACGAGTAAGACATCTAGAAAAGTTGCGGAAGAAGAAAGCCAGACTGTTGTGTTCCTTGACCTTATTGAGATGTCGGGATTCCAATATTTTACCTCGTTTTTGTCTGGTTGGCCATTGCATTGCAAGCACTAAAGCTGACCGTATTTTGCATCGCGCCAGTATTGCGCTCCTTTGAGAATGCATTCGTCACACGCGCTTTGAGCTTGACCGTAACGCACGAGAATTATTTCACTGCCATCTGGAACTTGCAGCCAAACTGTCTCCGACCTCCTGGGAATGGGTGGATGCCACTACTTCTGCACAAGGTAGCATGGAGTTTGACAGAACATCGGCCAGACAGATTTCCAAATTCAATCGTCTGTCACAAACGTGCGGTAGTAAACCTTACTGGAACACAGCTGGACGAAGCAACTGAGAAGGTTCTATCCAAAGGGTTAAACTTTGCCCCAGCTCCTGAAAAGGTTCCTGTAAAAGATATCGTCTGTGCAATTGAAATAGCTGCTCGAAAGCTTCCTGGGGATGCGGCTGAAGAAATCCGAAGGGAAACGTGCAGAGTTCTGGAGAAAGCCAAACCACCTAGGCCCAACATCACAAAATCGGAACACTTCGCTCTCCGTGCGTTACGTCAGAATGAAGAAGTTGTAGTGTTACCTGCGGACAAAGGGAATGCCACTGTCCTGCTTACTTCTGATATGTATGAATCTAAAATACAAAAAATGCTTGACACCGCTTAATGGTGACCCTACTTCCAGAGTTGAAAGGAAAGTGTCAGCTCTTGTTAAAAAGGCCGCATTTACGCCTGATGTCGTCAAGTACATTCGACCTCGTGCAGCCAGACCTCCTAGGCTTTACGGCCTGCCAAAGATCCATAAGGAGGATGTGCCTTTACGACCGATTGTAAGTACTATTGGTAGTCCCACATATAACTTGGCCAAACATTTGTCTAAGATGCTTAGACCCTTCGTAGGCAATTGTCCGCACCATGTTAAGAACTCGACACAGTTTGTCGATACGCTACAAAAGATGCGGTTGTCAGAGTCTGATATTATGGTCAGCTTTGATGTTGTCTCGCTCTTCACCAAGGTTCCTTTGAGAGACATCTGCAGCTGTTACAAGGTCTTTTTGAACCTAACTTGGTTGATCTGTTCGAACTGGTCCTCACTTCGACTTACTTTACCTATGGTGGGAGTTTTTATGAACAGACTGATGGTGTGGCAATGGGGTCTCCATTATCTCCTGTAGTAGCCGATCTGTTCATGGAACACTTTGAAGATCGAGCAATTGAAACATCCGTCCTCAAACCACATGCTTCTATCGTTATGTGGACGACACTTTGTTGTTTGGCCCCATGGGATCCAGGGTCTTTATGAATTCATGGACCATCTCAATAGTATTCATGAAAACATAAATTCACAATGGAGCTAGAGAAAAATGGTAGCTTGCCCTTTCTAGATATTTTAATCCAGCGGAGACCTGATGGAACCCTGTCACATAGTGTATACAGGAAAATAACACACAGACCGCTATTTACATGCCGATAGCTTCCACCATCCGGCGCAGAAGAACACGGTGTTATACACGCTTGTACACAGAGCAAAGGTAATTTCAGACGCTGACAATCTGCAGGCCGAACTCGAACATCTCCGCCATACCTTCATGCGGAATGGATACCCGATCCCATTGATAGAACGGGCATTTCGAAAGAAAAAGGCAGATATACGTAATATTGAGGAAGAAGAACAGCCTAAAGATCTTGCCTTCATCCCGTATGCAGGTAGCATCTGGGAAAATCGGCAGGATTTTAAAACGACACGGAATCAAGTGCATTTTCCGCCCTCCTGCAAAATACGGGATTTGCTGCGTCCTGTGAAGGATGATTTGGGTTTAAAAACACCGGGAGTGTACAGCATACCGTGCCAATGTGGTAAGAGTTATATTGGTCAAACCATCCGCACTATCCAGGCCCGTGTGACTGAACATCAGCGCAACATCCGGTTGTTTCAACTAGAAAAATCTGCTGTGGCACAACACGTGATCGAAAATGGTCACAGTATGGATTTCGATAATGTGAGAGTTCTAGCCAAGTGTTCCTTCTTCTGGGAATCTGTGATTAAAGAAGCTATTGAGATACGTCTGAATAATAATAATATGAACAGGGACTTGGGTGTATGGCTCAGTGACGCATGGAAACCTGTTTTTGCCATTCTTAAACAACCAAGTGTCTCGCTGACGGATGATAGGAGAGTGGAGAGTGTCACACGGTACTACTTCTTCTATAGCTGGTTCCAGCCGACCAATCACTGACAAGTATTATAGAACCGGGGTTATAGTCAGCCAATCGGAAGACCGCATGGCTCCCTATGGATTTCTCGAGTTTAACATCATAATTAATGACAGTAAATGTTGGAAGAATATATAATATGGGGTCTTTCATTAAAGAAATTTTTTGGGATGTTTCTGTGTGAGAATAATGTGAACGATGACGCTATGAGAACAGTTATTGTAGTCAGCCAATCAGAATACCGCTTGGCTCCCTACGGATTCTCGAGATTTAACATCATGATTAATAGTGGTAGAATAATGTGAACGGTGATGCAATTTGAACAGTGACGTTATGTGAACATTGACGTGTGTAATCCATCTTCCTTCCATCTATAACAACCTTGGCTTTGGTTTATGCTGTGGAGCCAACTGTCAGTACAACGCTGATGTATATCTACACCTGGTTTCGCAACCGACCAATCACAATCACGGAATGGTTACGTCGTTGGAGTCAGCCAATCGGACGTCGACAACGATCCTGGCTCGCTTCTGTTCCGCTATTCAGTCCAGTTTTTGTTGTTCCTTTAGATACAACGGACCTGATGATGGCAGCAGTGCAAGTCGCCGAAAGCTCGTCAGCAGAAAATGTAATCTGGCAGCAAACCCGCGAAGAATTTATATCACAATACATTCTACTCGGAAAGTATTTATATGTGAAAATTTTATTTACATGTGTCAGTCGATGTCTGCATGTTGCTAACTATCCTATTGTGAACTGTTTCTAATATTATTTATTTGATGAAACTAAGGAAAATGGGAGTGCCTTCTAGGCGATATAAATAAGAAAGGGAAATTAACCCACCACATACCAAAGTGGACAACTGTGATCAGAGGGAACACTTATGCTGAAAAACAACTACACAATATTTCGGCATCTGCCTTGTTCACTAGTAGAAAAACGGGCCATTAGACTTTGTACGTGTATACGCAACAAACGTTACCTAATGACTGTCACATCCCAACCCGCCACATGTGGCGGGTTGGGATGTGACCACATCTTTCCCCCTGCCATATGTCTTGCCTCACATGATTAAGACTCATGTCGAAATATTGTTTATGTTTTTGCGTTTTTACGTGTTCGTCTCGCCCTCTTGCCTTCATCAGTGGTAAGCGACTCGTATCTATTTATTTTTCCCTATCCTATCTTATTTTGAGAGATCTTTTAGATATGGCTACCAATCACTTCTTAGTTTATATGTACTATAATTTCTCCTCTTTCTTTTAATGCATCAAATATTCCATATCTTACTTCAGACTTGAATATAACTTAAATAATCATTCATTACAAAACCATAATCCCAAATTCAAGATATGATCAATTATATTACTATAATTATATAACACTTATTATAGTTCCATAAAGTAAATAAATAATTATTAATGTCATAAAATTCCTTCAGCCACTCAAGTATATTATTTTCTCCTTCTACTACTCTAAAAAAGTTGTTTTTTCTCTAAACATACCAGCAGCTTTTTTTACAGCCAACACCTCGCCTTCAAGTGGTCGCAGTTGTTCACACCAGGGAACCCCAGGCCGGCCAGCTCTCAGAGAAGTGTAAAGGGTCTGAGCAGAACTCCACAGCAACTGTGCCTGTGCTGCACTTTTTTCTGCTTCTGCTTGTTCTGTTAACATTTCAGAGCATAGAAATAATAAAACAACCCAGTAAAAGAAGGTAAAAAATACGCCAACACAACTTCATCTACTTGTTACCTCATTTTAACAAAGTTGTGCCTCTACTATAGCAACATTTCAAATCATAAGACAATGTAATACTTTGTACCTCTTAGAGTTGTTTCCAAGCCTTTCAATCGACCTATCATAGATGCCAATTGCTGCTTGTATTTAGCCTGCTCCTCAAAGATTTTTTCATCTGCCTTCCTCCGAAGCTGTCTAGCCAGTTCCATTTCGTGTGTGGCCATCACATCACGTAAATGGTCACTATGTGCTTCTGCCTGGCGCTTGAGCTGTAGTCGCAACTCTTTTTCTGCTTCTGCTTGGAGGCTTAATATCTACCAATGAAAATAATATTCACTGATAGTGATTTAAGCTACTGAACTTGTTAGTAAAGTACAGCAAATAAAACTCAAGTAGCTGACAAAAAGGAGGTTCACGTTCCTTTAGTATCAGTAAACAGACAATACATCCTTTTATATCTGAACTATACAAAACTTTAGTTTGTTGCAATCTTAAAGCTATTTCCTTGTTATTCAATTTCTGACTCAAGTTGCAGTCAAGCATATATGCAGGAAGGAACTGGATCAGAGGGGGCGAAAATGACAGATTTTGATGAATTCTGAATTAAATATGTATAACAGATTTTTCAAAGTACTCTTGATAACACCACAAAATATTCCTAATATTGTTGCTTAGCTGTAACTTTCTTTATAATGGGACTCGTTATGTACTGAATAAATTTACAATATAAAATAAGAGAAATTTCACATGAAATTCTTTTTACAAACTATTGCTGCCTGATGGGTAGCATAACATGGATAACTGCATACAGGTAGAAGAGTTGTTGAATGAAAGATGATTTGCACATCATAATAAGTGATGGCTGCTACAACATTAATTTCACATAAGAAGTTTGAACAATAATAGTAATAAAAAAACATTGGAACAATAAGAAGAACTCTAAGAACTTGATTCTGTCATTTGCTTACCGTCTTCCATTTATTGGAAGAATTCGCCAATAATAATAATAAAAAATATTTGCAAGTAAACTTAGATGCAGTGCTTAGAGAGGCATGTGTTTGTAAAATACAGAAGGATCAAAAAGCAAATCTACTCACCGTTTGTAACTCAATAATTTCAAAACAAAATTACTTTCACTTACTAATCTTGTGCTGAAGTGGTGTGCAAATTTAACTTCACATCGGGTAGGTGGCATGATCCAGTAAAGTGTATGCGCGGAAGATGGTTGAGCAACAACAATGGCAGAGATAAGGTTATCATGTGTAGAACACAAGGTTATGTTGAAGTGGTACAGGAAGTAAGAGAATATTCAAGTACAACAGCAGAGGCAGAAAGAGTTTGAAACACAGCCACCAACATGTTGAACAACTGCTCGTACATTCAGAGCTCTTAGAACTGTTAATAATGTATACAAGGGAAGAGCCAGTCAACTACAAACAGCTACAAGCCCCATATTCAGTGGTGTGGTTTTGCAATATTTCACTTGATACCTCAGAAATCAGTGAACTAACGAGTGCGCGAAAGTTGTGTGAGCCAGTCAAGTGTAAGACACATTCTTAAGGGTGCAATGTGGAAAGTGTACATTCATAGACTGCAATGAATTAGGTTGACTCAGATCTAAGTATTAAGTACTGCAATCAGTATCAGCACATTGTTCATGAGGAATTTACAGGGAAATCTGTGTGGTCTGATGTGGCACAAATCAAATTTAACGGTACTGTGAACCAAACCAATTTTCTACTGGGCTCCTCAAAATACTCATGTTCTTGAGGAAAAGGCTGTGAGTCTACCAGGGGTTAATGTGTGGTGTGATCTGTCATTGCATGGTTTGACTGATACCTTCTTCTTCGAGTGTACTTAACTGGTCAGGTATTTCTTGATATGGTTTGGACAAGGACTTTGTCCATCATCCAAAGCCTGTATGGCGATGAAATGTTTTACCTTCAACAAGATGGTGCCCCACATCACAACCATTGAGATGTCAGGTTGTAGTGGGGTGACACTCTACCCGGTCAATGGGTAGTTCCAAGAGGTGCTATTGAGTACCCAACTCAGTCTCCTGATTTGGCACCCTGGATTTGTACCTGCGGGTGACCATTAAGCATGAAGTATATTGACAAAAAACAGCTACAATCAACGAGTTTCATGAAAAAATAATAGTGTCATGTGTTGCAATTATGCCAGATAGACAGACAGGCATAATTTGATCTGTAGTTCAGTGCTATCAGCACTGTTTGAAAGCTGCTGGTGGTCATTTTAAATATTTAACCATTCCTATATCTCAATGCTTAAAACTGTACGTTCAAGCCAAATTTTCCAGAATATATGGATTACAAAACAGTGAGTAAATTTTTTAGACCCTGTTGTGACAGGCAGTCTGTGCATTAGGGCTTAAATTGGGAGTTTTGGTATTTTATTCAGTGAATATTGTAGGTTGCTTGAAGCAAGCGGACAGTATCTACGTGAGACTTTCTGCTGACTCTCAGTCCTGCTGCACGAAGCACGTATCATGCGTCTAGCACGTGATCACACACATAAGAACCCCCACTCCGCATGGGTTCATTCTATTCTGTAACGATTCTGCCAGCAGCCATGTAAGAGGTAAGACTTGTGTCTTGTCCGTGTGCCTTTGGCACTAGACAAAGCATAGCTTTGTCTATAGTCTTGTCTCATGTTAGTTATAATTTGGTTAGGGAAAGTAGTTAGATAAATTATTCTGTCTGTTTAACTTAAATGAGTTGTTTGCTGTTAGTAATAATGTTGTAATGCCTCGTGATAATCTTATTTGGTAATGAAGTGTTATATTCGGAATCGTTAATTATTCAGTTATTTGTGTTATAATTCAGTAAAGCCTTGCTTCACTTATATTCGTATGAAGAAGCTAGTAATTCATTTACCAGGTGTGTAAATATGAAACCGGAATTTGCCGATAGATGGCTGTAGCGATCAAAGCAGTTACCGCCCGATTGCGCCATTGTCACCAGTTTCTTTTGTCGACAGCCGGCTGTGATTTTCCACTCCCGACAATACAAGTTTCATACGATAGTGCGGTTTTTAACACTGTTGAAGATGTCGACTTTTGTGCCCACAAACTACGATTTGCGGACATCGTTGATTTTCTGTTTTCATTTAAAGAAAACTGCTGCAGAATCGCATCGAATGCTTGTCGAAGCTTACGGCGAGCGTGCTCTCGGGAAAACACAGCGTTTCGAGTGGTTTAAAAAATTCAAAAGTGGAGATTTTGACATCAGCAATGAAGACCGTGGAAGACCTCCTAAGAAGTTTGAAGACAGTGAGTTGCAAGCATTGTTGGATGAGGATGATGCTCAAACGCAACAACAACTTGCAGATCAATTGAATGTGACACAGGAAGCTGTTTCCATACGTTTAAAAGCGATGGGAAAAATCCAGAAGATGGGAAAATGGCTTCCACATGAACTGACTGACAGACAGCAAGAAAACTGAAAAACCACTTGTGAAATGCTGCTCGCCACATATAAAAGAAAATCATTTCTCCATAGAATTGTGACTGGTGATGAAAAGTGGATATATTTCGAGAACCCCAAGCGAAAAAAATCATGGGTATCTCCAGGTGAACCGTCAACGTCAGTTTCAAGGCCAAATCGCTATGGGAAGAAGACAATGCTCTGTGTTTAGTGGGATCAAAGTGGTGTGATCTATTACGAGCTTCTAAAACCTGGTGAAACTGTTAATAGTGAACGTTATCAACAGCAAATACTCAGTTTGAACCAAGCATTGCGGGAAAAACGACCAGAATACCAGAAAAGACAACACAAAGTGATTTTGCTTCATGACAATGCACCATCACACACATCAAAACCAGTCAAGGAAATGATCGAGTCACTTAGTTGGGAGATACTGACGCATGCGGCTTACTCGCCTGACCTTGCGCCGTCGGATTACTATCTCTTTGCATCAATGGGACACGCACTCGCCGAGCAGCGCTTCAGTTCTTACGAAAATGTGCGGAAATGGCTTGATGACTGGTTTGCATCAAAAGAGAAATTTTTTTTTGGCATGGCATTCATAAATTACCGGAGAGATGGGAAAAATGTATATCTTGCAATGGACAATATTTTGAATAAGGTATGTCGAACCATTTTTATGCAATGAACGTGTGTTTTTGATCAAAACATTCCGGTTTCATATTTACACACCTGGTAGTAAGTTGGTCACATTGTAACTAGGCGTGCGTGTCAATTCCTTACAGCATAAAGGTAGACAGATTTGCGGATAAATGTATGGTTAGGCTTTTATAATTAAAGTGTGTTTAAATTATCAGTTGTGTCGCCTCAGTCATTTACAGTCGTTTACAGTCGTTAAGTTAGAACCAGAGTTATTTCAGATAATTATGTGGAAGAGTTTGTCATATATTGGAAAGGTAAGATCTATTATAAATATCATAATTAAAGCAGGGGACTCCTGCTTTATCAATAGAGTTGCCCTGTTGTCAAATATCCTTATCCTGACAAATAACATATTGGAGCCCCACAAGTAGTTAATCTGTTATAGCCTGGAAAATAATCTAAAATCCTAAGATGCTTCTAAGAACACCTTCTAAATCAATCGTAAGTATCCCATTAGTGGACTGCATGGCCATACTAACTCCTATATCACATCGGCCGCAACACTGTGTATACTGTACACACAGCCTATAACAAAACTGAAACAAACAATTTTGCTGTTATAATTACACCACTAATCATACAAGGATTGATCTGAAACTAATGCCACCTATTTATGTGTGTGTGTGTGTGTGTGTGTGCGCGCACACACACATACTGACTGAGCTGTGTGTTGGTGGTTGTGTAGTATCATTTGAACCTTCCTGCTAATGACCTGATAGTTTTGTTTTCTTCCAGCAGATTTAGCTGTAGGACAGTCGATTAAAATTACATCTGACACTGATGTGTCTTTTGGGATATACAGGATGTTATTCTTTCTGACATCCTGGAGCTTGGGTAAACTGTTAATTCTAACCACCTCAAAATTTTGACTAAGCTTAAAGCCAGGATTTCCAGAGCCAGGCCAGAAAAGAACATAATATTTTGCTTGCAACATGATCATGACAGTTATGCTACCACTGTATAAAATTGCAAAATTGGGCTGGTATGTCCTACCACATACTCCTTTAAGACTTTCATCTCTTTGGGCCAGTGGAAGATGGACTATGGGGGCACTATTTTCCAGACAGGGATGCTGACATTACAGCTGTAAGAAAGTGTCTGTCCTCTGCTACTTCAGAGTTTTACGAGCAAAAGATATAGGCTCAAATTTATATATATATTCTTAAGGTTAATGTGTACATCCATTTCTTCTTCATGGAACAAACTGTCACTGGTATTGTGTATCTAAATATAATTGAAAACTTTTTAATCGATGAAGATGACCAAGATGGGATGGTTTACTACCAGCAAGATGGTGCACCATCTCATTTTCTCGGAAGTTTGATGTTTCCTCGATAATCACTTCCCAGGTCTGTGAATTGGCCAAGATGGGCAAACCACATGGCCACCTCACTCCCTAGACTTGACACTACTGGATTTCTTTCCCTGAGGTTTCATTAAAGATCTTGTGTATTTCCTCCCCAAATGAACAATTTGGCTGACCTGAAAAATCGAATCTGTGTTGCCATTGCACAAGTTACACCCGATTTGTTACAATGAGTGTGGGAAGAATTTGATTACTCATAGGATGTTTCCACATGACAAATGATAGTTACGTCGGATCAAAATGACAATTGGTACTTATGTAAAACTTGAGGTTGTTTGGTACAAAATGACACATCTACCGATTCTGTAAATTATCTCAATAAATTCTAAAGTTGTAGAGTCATTTTTGACTCAAATTGTATATTTATCTATACTGCTTTCATCTTCTTTATTAATATTTTGATAAAATGCTTATGCACTGATAGAGGTCATTTTATTAACATTTCAGTAGAACTATTTTCATGATAATGATTACTTTATTATCCAGTGACACAGGATTGATGGCTGCTGTGGAGAGAGCTATTATTCTATGGTGGCTCTCTTGGGAAAGCTAACTAGGGCTGTTTCTCCTTGTCTCCCCCAGTAATGAAAGAGAATGTAAAAGTTAACTGTTTCGTCTGGATGTATGCAGAGAGGGTTGCAATGTAGCTAAATATTTTGTTGCATAATCTAATGATCCACCTACACTGCCAGCCAAGTCCTAGTGGTAAAAATTTGTTTCAAACCAGTATTCAAATCAGCAAATTCCATGTCAAACATTGGACACAATCAAGTGAACGTAGCTTCTGGAGCCACAGTGTGGGCTACTATTATCATACTGTGACAAACTATATTACTTTCACATAAATTGTTAATGATGAAAAAGTTACTTAATTTATGCAAACTACAGTCTGAAGAACATTAATTTAGAAACCAAACCTTTCTCTGGTACTCCAAATCAAGTTGGCGTCGCTCCTTCTCTAGCTGTGCTTGCACCTGAGCTTCTACAGCAGCTTTGTCAATTGCACCACCTGATTCATCCAAGACTTTCTGCAGTCGTTCTTCTGAAGCAATCTGCATGATATAAAAATATGCATTATTGTCATTATCATCACATCAGATATGTTCCAAGTTTCTAGCTAACAATGTTTATTCAGACCTCTAATTTTTGAAGCTCTTTCTGGTAATACAATATGGTGCGATATGCATGGAAGATAAAGAGATCTATTTCTCCTTCTGCTAGTTTCAATGATCTATCCGCAATTCTAATTGAAGGGAAAATTGCTTCCAGTTCTTCCTGCAAAATAAAATTATTATTATTATTATTATTGCACAGATTCTTAACCTTCAACTGAAGAGGCTGGCCTTTAGGGTATGCCAATGTTCTATTTCTGGCTGTGAGTAACAGGCTACCTCTTCCTAAGCCCTCTATCCCCCTGGGCACATTTCACCCCCCCCCCCCGACTCCCCAACCCCAAGAACAATGCACATAGTCAATATATTCTATCTGTCTTCTGCCTTCCATTATAAACTCTTTTTCGTGTGTACATCACGTTGGCGAACCTAATTTTTTGTGCACTGCTAAATGTTGCATTCATAAATTTGCAAATACTCTAAACATGATACTTATAAAAAATCAAGCTATATCCTTAAAAAATCTGTGAATTCACCATACTCGTACTAAAATTGTTTTTTTTTTTTTTTTTTTTTTTTTAAATTCATTTCCTAAATTCTTAATATGATTCCTTAATACATTAATGTAATATACTAGGAAAAAATAAGTGGAAATTTAAAATGGAGGATGGAAAAATCATATGGCATATTCCATGCGCCATCCCTCCCAAACTGTACCATATGCCAGCATCTTCACTTAAAGGTTAATAAATACACATACATGATGAACATTGATCATAGTGAAAACTATTACATTACAAAGAAACGAATTCCTACTAGGGACATAAAAAAAAAGTTACAAGTGCTATGAAGGGGCAGGGTATTTTTTTTATTCAAAGGTTGGCACACCTTCATGAAGGTGGGGGCCATAACATCATAACATCAAACCGAGCCCCATTCCAATTCGGTCCATTGAAATATGTCATAAGAGGAGCTTCCCTCAACCTCTGCAACGGCCATTCGCTCCACCTATCGCCGATGTGAGATTCGCTCAATCATCAAATTCCTCACTTTGTGGCAAGAATCCGTGGCCGAAATCCATTATCAGCTTGTGGAATACTACAGGCCTGAGGTAATGTCACATCGGCACATTTACAAGTGGGTTAGATTGTTTAAGGAAGGTCGTACTGACACACATGACGAAGAAAGGAGTGGGAGGCCATATCTTGTTTCAGAAGAGCTTGTGTAGGAAATTGATAAAACAATTCGCAGTGATCGTCATGTGACTACTGACAGCCTTCATGAACTGTTCCCACACATATCTCGTCTCATTGGTGAAACTGTCTCAGAAAAACTTGATTACAGGAAATTGAGTGTAAGAAATCGCATTTACGTGAATTTCTTGAACGTTATAAAACAGACGGTGAGGAATTTCTTGACTCAATTGTAACTGGTGATGAAACTTGGGTATGTCACTATACTCCCGAGTCCAAAAGGCAGTTCCAACAATGGTGTCATACCCGTTCCTCAGTAGCCAAATGTTCAAAGTGCAGTTGTCAGAGCATAAGATTATGGCATCTGTTTTCTGGGACAGAAAAGGTGTTTTGTTAGTGGATTTCATAGACAAAGGGACCACCATCAATGCTGTAGCTTATTGAGAGACCTTAAAAAATTTAAAAAAGAAGATTAAAGACAAAAGGAGAGGAATGCCGACTGGCGGCGTGTCCCTTATTTACCACAATGCAAGACCCTACATGGCTCGTGTCACCCAGGACCTCCTTGTATCCTTTGGATGGCATGTTGTGACCCACCCACCCTATTCCCTGTACCTCGCGCCCTCTGACTATCATCTCTTCACCAAATTAAAGGAGGTTTTGAGTGGGAAACATTTTTACAATCATCAGGAAGTGAATGAGACAATGGAAAATTGGGTTTTGGAGGGGGAGCGGAGCGTGTACGAGGAGGGTATACGAAACTGGTGCCCAGGCTGAAGAAGTGCATCGAACTTGATGGTGATTATGTGGAGAAATAACGACGTTTTGTAACATACCTTGCAAATTTAGTTGAAATATATTCATTTTTCGATTTTTAACACCTTTTTAACATTTTTTTTTTTTTTTTTGGCTTTCTGGATATCCCTCCTACATTAAATCTACAACTGCAGCTAATGGTTTTGTACAAATTCTTCAGTAGAGTAGTGTAACAGCGCTCATAAGTGAACTTTAAATAGAATTGTATTTAATGAAGTATCTGTAGTGAGCTAACGTTTGCTTGAATATAATTTGGTATGTTTGTTTTGCAGTTTCTTGTAAATCAATGTATATAGACTTTGTTTTATGAAAGGAAATTATTTAAAGGCCATTTAATATGTTTAAGAACCGAATTGTGGAAGAGAATTACTTAAATGTGTGTAATTCCAAGTATTAATGCAAGTTACGATGTCTACAGGACAATTTTCTACAGTTTAAAATGATTTTTGTAAATAATTTTGTGTTTAAGTATCTTTAATTTCCATTTCTGGCCATTTTGTAATGATGTTAAATGATTAAGTACTATTTCTGATTGTTTTTAATATGTTAATTGTTTGAGTAATTGTTAATGTTCGAGAAATATCTCGCGGAAGCTTTTGAAGTGTTCGGGAAATTTTGATAGACCTCATATAAAGAAATCAACAGGACAGTTAGTTAGTTTTACGGATTCACTTTGCACCTGCCAAGGATTGCACTAGTAGTATCTCTGGATTGTATCTATGCATGTCAACAATATCGATGTTGTTTGGTGAAAATAAACAAAGTCTAAACTTAAATACCCTGTGGCCTACTTAATTACTATATTAATCAACAACGAAGAACCTGACAGTAGGAGTTGCCAATAAGATAATATTTCATTTATTCTTTAAATACATTGTAAAGGTTGTGATTAGCATTACAGTTTTATCGAGAGAAATTCCAATGTTTAAGTAAATATTTAAGTCTTATGACGTTAAGATTTATGTTGAGTCTTATTAACAGGCACAGATGCCACCCATTTCATAAAATGCTTTTCTCCCAATGTGAAAGGCACCTTCAAGTGAATTGAACTGCCAAAAAATGATATCGATACAAGATGGTTTCAGGGCTTCTCATCCTAATTTCACTGACCAACATAGGGCAGATAACATCTGAAACCACTTTCTTATATCTTAGCCAGCCTTGCCTTCCTTGTGCTTCTGACAATCACATCATAGTCTGTATCATCCAGCTTTCGATGTAGAATAAACAAAGTTTACTGGTTAGCAATAAATTATTCAGTTTAACAGGCAGTTCATTTCAGTAAGTAACTGATCAACTGCCAATCATGTGCAAGTCTTTATTATCAATGGTTCCCAAACAAAAACTAATTTTCCAGTGTGCAAAACTGATTCATGTTTAAGATTAGACGATATGATAAAAGCTGCAATGATAAGAAGTTATTACGAATAACAAGTTTCTGAAGTAAGAACCCTATATAAAATCATTGTTACTAGGAAAATCGATAGCAAAGAGAAAGTTATGACACACTAACAGTACTGTAGGGAATGGCAAGACGACAAGTATTGACAAAAGGAGTTAATAGAGCCAGTAATCAGTTACAATAAAAGTTATATCCATAGGGACGACCATTATGGAGACGGCGAGGTGGGCACCAAAGTGTGCAGTATGCAGGCGGCTAGGTGGACATGAGAGTGTGCAGCTTATCTCTGCAAGGTCAGCAGTACTGGGCAACAAACATCAATATGCAATCTAGAGCAGTTCCAACTTACCACAACAACTGGGAAGATCCAGCAGAAAATAACAGAACTGGTGATTTTTGAAGACACATCCACATGGCAACAAATGTAAGGAAAATAGAGTAACAATTTACAACTCAACAATCACGTAACATGATTTCAAGTTAATTTTCATGACAAAATTACCTTAGCATTGTAAAAATAAGTAAAGCATAGATCTACATATGCTTTTTCTCAGCCAATGCTATTTCCAAATATGTTACAAGTGTAATAAAATTGCAGGACGCACATTCCTTCCCAAAATTTTGAATAGAGGAAATGAAATCGTAGAACTGTTGATAAATGAAATGGAAAATGCATTTCATATGGGAAATTATGAATTTACGGTCTTTCAAAATTGTCGGGTATAATTCTCAGTTAAAAGCAAGTATGTAAATTTAATAATAAAATATAGGTAACAATGAAAGGAAAGAAATGCCGCGAGGCAATATTTACATAGAAAGGAAAGGGAAAATACACAAAATATTGTTTTTTCTTTGTTTGTGTGTTGTGTTGTGTTGCTGCTGCCCTCCTCCCTTCAACTTTGGTGAGTGTTGGGTGTATTTTCCCTTTCTTTTCCATGTAATAATAAAATATAGTTGATAGAAATTTGCAGTTTTAATTAAGGGTGCAACAAAGCTGCTGTCTTTTTCACCAAATTGCATGTGAATCACTTCTATTTGTAATGATACTAAACAAAGACTTTATTGTTTTCAAAAGTCAAATGCATGTACTTCCTCACTTTATGGAATACAAGGTTAAGAACAATCATTTTCGCATCTTTTTTTTTTTTTTTTTTTTTTTTTAAAAAACTAATATGTCAGGATAAATTTTGTTGACTGGCTGATGGGGTTTAATGTGCTGTGTCGAGACAAGTGAAAAGTAAAATAAGAAAAAAAAATATTGCTTTTAAGTAGTAAAACAATAAAATATCAATAAAATTTTATGTAAAAGAATAGGTTATGTCAGAATATGGTCTAAATGGTTAAATTGCTAGTGCTAGGATATGTGCGAAATATAATTACACTGGTTTCATGTGACCTGGTGCAGTAATGAACTGTAAGCTGCAGTAGAAATAAGAAATAAGGAATGAGAAATAGAAATAAAATAATGTTAAGGTGCTATAAGAAATTTTACGGCCTATTGTGAAGAAGCAAGCAATCCAAGTTATGCATTATTCAAGAAGGTTCCAAGAGTCTTTATTATTATCAATGTTTATTTCCAAGGGGAGGAGAGGAGCTTATTACAACTATGGAACATTTCTTACATTGATCTCATCCCATTAAGGTATTTCAAGGGATATAGACGGACTAATTTTTTCAGAAAAATATTTAAAAAAAGTGAGATTTACCAGGCATATCTGAGTACAAGAAGGCATTACTTGATGCAAGCTTGCTTACATTTCTCAGACAAAAATATGCCCTACGGTTTAGGAGGGAGAAATCTTTCAAACATCTATCACACAGGATTAAAATTCCTACTATTGTGACAAAATATTTCAAGATATGTTTTGATCAACAGAAGATAATTTATATTAATATTGGGCAGTGAATGTTGTGATGTGTACATATCGCATACAACCCCAACGAGTTTCACAGTCTTGTAGATCGGAATCTGTATTGGTTAAAAATCATTTTTACACGCTTTATATTAGCTTGACTTGTATGTATGTATGTATGTATGTATGTATGTATGAATGTAACGGAATTTTACAACTCCATTTTGACCCACTTCCCGATGTCCGAGCTGTTTGAAATTTGGCACACATATTAAGAACCGGTGACAATACAATAATTTCATAGCTATATCCTGCTATGCTCATTACTTTGACAGTAACGACAGAAAAATGGTTGAATGTCGTGGAATTTTGCAATATAATTTTAACCCAATTCCAGATGTCCGAGTTGTTTGAAATTTTGCTCATGTATTGATAACTGATTACAATACAATAATTTCATAGCTATGTCTTGATATTCTGATTAGGTTGACAGTAAAAACATAAAAATTTTGTACACGTTTTCAGAACCGTTGACAATACAGTAGTCTCTTAGCAACGTCCTACTATTCTCGTTACTCTGACGGTAACAATAGAAAAATGGTAGCCATGTAATGGAATCTTTCATTTCAGTGTTTACCCGCTTCCTGGCGTCCGAATCGTTTTAAATTTTGCACACTTATTAAGAACCGATAAAAATTCAATAATTTCACTCTCACCACGTTGTCAGTGTATCCTATACTTGATGGGATTACTGAGTTAGGCAAATGCAGCCGCGACATTAGTGCACAGGTGCGATTCGAGAAATCTTCGTCATTTGGCGGCCACACCCTTCGGAGATTTCCCACCCAATATAGCAATCATCATCATCATCGTTCTCCAGTTTCCCGGGTGTGATTTACGAGCCTTGGTTGCTGTAGACGATCGTCTTCTGCTGTCTCCTATCCAGAAAGGTTTCTCTGTCTGAAGTCGCTTAACGTGATGTTGAATAGTAAGTATTCGAAATATTACTTCGTACTATTATAGAAAAGTAGCCTTCCTCGTTTACCGTGCTATTGGATCTCTTGTTGAGTTGACCATTTAATTGTATTTTACTCGTGGGAATAATAATTAATAATGAAACTACAACTCAAAGAAAAAGAGAGATTGGCGAAGAAAAGCCAACAGTAAGAAACATACTTTTTAACCTATCTGAACTAAAAAGTTAAAAATAAAATTGTAGTTTAAAAAACTAAAATCACGCTTTCGTAGTAATGTGAACTAAAAGGTTAAAAATAATATTTAAATATAAACATTTTGTTTAACAGTGATAGGACGTCCCACAATTCAAGATAATTTTTTTTTTTTAATATGCTTTAAGTATAAAGTCACTGATTACAAAATTAACTTTAATGTTAATAAAGCGTGGGGTGCGCTCTACACAACTTTTGACAATGACTCTGTCTTTACAAACAGCCAACGACAAAAAATATGACAACTGAAATAGCACCCCATGCTTTTTTACATTAAAGTTAATTTTGTAATCAGTGACTTTATACTTAAAGCATATTAAAAAAAAATAATTTATCTTGAATTGTGGGACGTCCTATCACTGTTAAACAAAATGTTTATATTTAAATATTATTTTTAACCTTTTAGTTCACATTACTACGAAAGCGTGATTTTAGTTTTTTAAACTACAATTTTATTAAGTAAATCTTTATGTGTCTTTTAAAGTAAGTTGATAAGCTAATCAGGTAGAAACAGGCTTAAAGCAAAATTTATGAGAGCACCAAGTCAAGGTTAAAACTTGATAATTGGTAAGGAGAACTGGAAAAAACACCATGGGATAAAAAAAAAATATTTGATTGGAATTGACCGTTTAATTAGAACCAGCATGATTTTCATAAAACAGAGAGGAGTATGGAGTGACCATAATGTCCCTATGCTGACTTCAGCTTGCAGTAGTACTCTGATTAAAGTAGTGAGAATGTGTATAAATGCCAATGAAAATACGAACAGTGGTAAGAAAAGCAATATTAATTGACCTAGCACATAAACAAGTTAAAATGAGTTAGTAAAATACACATATGATAAAGCAAAATATAAAGGAGTCATATAAAGAAAGAAGTAATCCTTGCAGTTGCGAGGTCCTTCTTATCCATTATTTAGACTGCGACAAGAAAGATTGATAACCCGCTTTACTGGCACTTGGCCCTAATATGCCTTTTTACGGTAGTTGCTATCACCTCACCGTTTGTATTAATATAAAGTAACTTTTATTACTAAACCCTCAATCATCTCTCAATTTGCGCAACGGATATCCTAATGCTATGTAAATGACTTTCGCCACACTTTTACTATAATTCACAATTTATTACACTCAAAAATTCACACAAGATACAATGCTTCCACTGAAACAATATTCTGTACATATTTGCATCACGCTAGCTGAAATCAGTTTCTCCACATGTTCACCCCATGCTAGCCAAAAACAGTCTTTCCGCCATATTGGCTTGTTCCTTCCGCGACAACACAACCATACCGTACTGCCAACTCTCGCAACATGAAATTACTAAACTAACTTATAATTACCCCGTTCTACACAAACTACTATGCTGGAAGACCTATACTATAAATAAAATATAAATTTATTTACAATCATACAATCAATTTATAATGTAATAATATAACTCAGTAACGACTGGTGAGTGGGGACCTCACACATGCCCCCACTTTGCCACTAATTAGCACTTTTTTTTTTTTTTGTAACCACAAAAGTTGATTATTTGGGGCAAAGTTCAACCCTTTCACCGGGCATTACGTCTTTGTAACAAAAATTACACATTTTCCATTACACCATGGTTCCTTACAATTTCTCACTCAATGTCTTTTGCTATAGTCCAGTAACAGAAGTTTATTAACATTTATAATATATTACATTGTAATTATTTCTCCTCTCTCACCTTGTACAACTTTAAATCAGCCACATTTCGAAACCCAAACTTCCTTCCTGACTTTGGGTACACGAGAAAATAGGCATTCTTATATGGCTTTCCCTCCACTTGAAATGGCCCATGGAAACACATTATTTTTTTTATTTTTTTTAATTTCCGCATTTATTTCACAAGACCTCTCTTGCGTCTTCACCAATACCAAATCGTTCAAATTAAATTCAACAGGTTTATGTCTCTGGTCGTGCTTCCTCTTCCTTTCCTATGCTTTCCTCTTCATCCTCTCCCTTACTTGCTTACAAACGTCTTCCTTAGATACACATTGACTTGCTGGAAAATTAATTACTACTTTAATCAAATTCGGTTCTTCTTTATGATACATAAAAAAATATGGGGTGTAACCAGTACTCTCACTTGGTACACTGTTTATGACATCTTCGAAATCTGTTACATAGTCTACCCATGTAGTATGTTTGTTACTACAATAGGTTCGGATCAACCGACCAATTTCTCTCATGACTCGTTCGGCTGGGTTACTGGTGGGATGGTACGCTGATATTCTTATATGCTTCACTTTGTTCTCCTCCATACACTGAGCCCAACGTCTTGACGTAAATTGGCTACTGTTATCTGATAATATCTTCTTTGGATAGCCCACATTTTTAAAATAATCCTTTTCCATCCGGTCCACCAATATCTTCCCTGTAGCCTTTCTTATTGCATAGAATCACACAAATTTCGAGAACACATCCAACATGACGTAGACATAAGTAAATTCACCCTTTGACTTTGGCAAAGGCCCATACAAATCAACGGCTACCAGCTCTAAAACATTCTCTGGCAAAATACTCTGAATTAAACCTTTAGTTGCTACAGTCGAAACTTTAGTCCGTTTACATCGGTCGCAAGTCGCTATCCTCTTGGCCACCCTCCTCTTCATATTATCAAATAGCAAGACTTCCCTTAATTTTTGGGTGCATTTAGCTGCACCATAATGCCCGTAACTCAAATGTACATAATCTATTATGATCTCCACATATTTTTCAGGCCAACATATTTTCCAGTCACTCGACACCTCTTCTTTTCGCCAATCATATTCGCACATTCTTACAATGTCCTGTGTCTCCCCTTCGTCTAAAAACTTGAAACATTCCCACCACCTCAGTGGTTCCTTCTCGTCACACACCCCGACATCCAGTTCTTTCGATTTCTCTTGATTTTGCCCCCTGCTGTTGTAGTTTATAATCTGCATATCACATTCATTGACATTTCTCTGTAGGTCCTCAGTTCTCTGGTAGGTGTTGCCGTCATTCCTGTTATTTCTGTTGTTTTGATTCTTTGGTCCTATTTCGACTTCCTCCACTACTGAGCGGACCGCCCCAGTTGCGGCGCAGAGTTTCCCTCCATTCTATGGGAAACAAGCTGCCTTCCTCCATCTCTTCCTCCTGGTCGGCTACTGTTATGATATGACCCCTGATAGTCATGTCACCCGTCTTCATTTTCCCTTCTTCCTACTCCAGAATTCCTGTTATACTGTTCCTCTCGGTGATATCCATTTCCTTGACCTCTGTCTCTGGTATAATCATCCCGTGGATTCATCTGGTTTGACCCGTTATAACTTCGATAGTCATTCCTCTTATCCCCTCTCAGGCTTTGCTCATTCGCACTACTCCAGCGGTCCAACCTTTCAACTATTTCCAAAATATCTTCTATACTATTCCATTGAACTACTACTAGCTTTTCTTGGACAGCCCTAGGCAATTTTTGCAACAGAACTTCTATTTTTTCATCATCACCGACTTCTTGGTCCAGGTAGCACAATTCTTTCATTACTGCTTCACAAAAATTCTTCATGCTACCCTCACGTCTACTATAATAGCGACAATTCCAAAAATCTCTCCTCACATTTCTCTGTGACCAATATTTGTTCAAAAATAATTTCAAAAATTCCTCGAAATTATTACATTCTTCAACACTGCCACAGCTCCATAGAAAAGCATCCCCTCGTAGCATATTCTTTACATATCTTATCTTATCCAAGTCTGACCACTCACAAGGTAATCCATTCTTATAAGCTCGAGCAAATTCTACCGGATGCACTGCTTTTTCCCGTTCAAATTTTACTTCCGGTAATTTAATCTGGTTTGTGATGATACCACCAATCCCCATAGCAGTCAAATTTCGCAGTTCTTCTTCCCCAAATTTCTTAATTAGATGTTTCACATCTTCCTTCACCTCTTCTTTGACTGATTTCATCTGGTCATCCACTTGGTTAAATGCTCCTTTCACTTCCTTATCCATAATCATAAATCTCTCTCCCAGCCGGTAAATTTGTTTGGAGTTGGTTTCAGCTTTTTCTTTTAATTCTTCAATCCCTTTTGCACAGTCCTTTTGGTTTTCATAAATTATCTTATTTTCTTCCCGCATGGCTATATGCTCTTCTTGTATTTCCTTCCTATTTTTCTTCACTGCTTTTTCCACCTTTTGTTGCACCAGACACACTACATTCTGCTTGGTAGCCTCTTCATGCTTCCCAACATAATCATACACCATTGACATTTCTTTCTCTATTTTTGTGTTGATATCTTCTTTTAATACTTGTCTTACACTCTCTATCTTCCTGTCACATTTTTCTTCCGACTGTTGAATACATCTATCCATTTTCAACAACATATCCTGCCTTAAAATCTGCACTACTACTTTAATTTTTTTGGTCAAATTATTACAAGTCTCGGTAATTTTTCTTTCCATTTTTTCTGCGATTTGTTTTGATTCTTCTCTCATATTCTCAGCTGTTTGTTTTGACTCTTCTCTCATTTTTTCCAATAAAACAATTAGCATCGACATCTTGCCGCATTTCTGTTTCTGAGCATCAATTTGTTTATTACCCGTCTCTTTTTCTTGAATATTAATTTGATTAACCGGTATTGGTGTTGACATCGCACTAATCATGAAACTCTTTGACTCGACTTCACAAACATCACTATCTTTAACATCTACATCAATACTATCTTTGGTTCAATACATAACTCCGATTCCCTCCATGCCATCACAGAGACTAACGCAGCTAGCTTCAGTTGAATTAAACTCGCTGGTCAAGTTAACTCCACTTCCCTCCCTTTCCGCTGAATGCTCGACAAACCCTGAATCTTCATTGTTACAAACAATATTACCATTATCCCCATCTTTAGAATTTAATCTATCACTGCAACCCGAGGATTTGCCCTTAATTACTTCCATTTTACTTATTCACAGCCAAATAAAATAATATTACTACTGAAATATCCCGTTAATTCACACGCAAAACACAAACATAAAATCACTTCCAAAATTTTCACAACGCCGCTTTCCGACGCAGAAAAACTCTTTAATGGGTACAGAAACCCATTTTGAACACAGACAACCTTTTATGAATTACTTACTTTACACAGAAATGGCCACAGTACTGCAAACATAAATTTTACAACACACAAAAAAATATGCATCAACATAACATTACAAATCACAATGGCTTTTACACATTACAAATTAAATAAAACTCTTCCCACTACTGCTTAAAAAAAAATCTTTATTTGCTTAACTAAGGTCTTCTCAGTATTTAAATCTAATTTGGACAATTTTTTTTTTAATTTCCACAACCACTCTTATGACAAATTTACAGATTTAATTCTTCCGAAATTAACAAAAGTTTACTTCTGATTTTCATTCGTTTTCAAATTGTTGCATTTAACTGTTCGTTCTTTAAAGGAACTTAAATCACTTTTTATAAATTCATTACCGGTGTTTTATTTTACGGAAGTCATTGTATCAAATTCTGCTTGCTGCCACTCTTTCAGAAAATTATATTAAATTTCTGTACTTGCCAATGCTATGATGATCTTCTCGTCTGCTAACCTCTGCTCCAAAAAACTGCTGGCTCCCATCTAAGAATATCCAAGGTCGTTCTTGAATAAATGCAATATCTTGCGCTTGCAATATACTTATCCTGGCAGATTCGTCGCCACTGTGCGAGGTCCTCCTTATCCATTATTTAGACTGCGACAAGAAAGATTGATAGCCCGCTTTACTAGCACTTGGCCCTAATATGCCTTTTTATGGTAGTTGCTATCACCTCGCCGTTTGTATTAATATAAAGTAACTTTTATTACTAAACCCTCAATCATCTCTCAATTTGCGCAACGGATATCCTAATGCTATGTAAATGACTTTCGCCACACTTTTACTATAATTCACAATTTATTACACTCAAAAATTCACACAAGATACAATGCTTCCACTGAAACAATATTCTGTACATATTTGCATCACGCTAGCCGAAATCAGTTTCTCCACATGTTCACCCTATTCTAGCCAAAAACAGTCTTTCGGCCATATTGGCTTGTTCCTTCCGCGACAACACAACCATACCGTACTGCCAACTCTCGCAACATGAAATTACTAAACTAACTTATAATTACCCCGTTCTACACCAACTACTATGCTGGAAGACCTATACTATAAATAAAATATAAATTTATTTGCAATCAATTTATAATGTAATAATATAACTCAGAAATGACTGGTGAGTGGGGACCTCACACAGTCAACGTAACAAGAACTGAGGCAGCTTATAAATAAAATATCGAAATAATCAAAATAACATCTTTGAAAAGAAGTGGTGAACAATTTAAAGCAACTGTTGAAGGAAAAAAAAACTGTTTTAAGAAAAAGCTATAGTTAGTCCCAGTGATGGAAGACTTTCTCCCAAGTATGTGTACAAGAATGTTGAACTAATTACGAGTTTACAGCTAGTTCTGTTATTATTTTCTTGAAAGTGTTGTGTAACTGTCACACAGAGAATTTCAATTTGTTAAAACTGTAATGTCTTTTCCACAGTTCAAAGTCATAAATTCTTTCTCACTGAAGTGAAAATTGATTGTAGGAAGTGAAATACAGAAAATAGTGTCACAGAGCCTGTAGGAGAATTCAACAAAGCCTTCAGCACTGCAAATGAATTACACAAATTGAAACATGAAACTGAAAGATTATTTGTTTAAAAACAAGCATTTTAAGGTAATATTTATAAGGTTTGAAAATTTTATTTCAGAAGATAAACAAATTTGAAAGTTTAATTCGCCATGTGATTACAAGGAAATGGTGACAATCAGCAGCAAGGCCGCATGGACAAAGCAAGCAAATTTCGGGGAGAAGAAACAAAAGAGAATTAAAACCGAAGTATGGCAAGACTCTCAGCACGTAAAAGAACCTCATAACAAGCATTAGAGATAGTAAATAAAGTCCAAGTATGTTTTTTTAGACAAATAAATAAATTCAACCTTTAAATGGAGACAGACAGAAATTCAAAATAAAATTAAATGAAAGCTAAAATTAATTAAAGCAATAATACAGTAACAGTTTGAAAATAAAATTAAGCTTAAAGAGTGAACAAAGGGGATTCTGATGTTTAACCATGAAGTTACGTCATCGACTCTTGTCACAGATAATAGGATTCCGTCAAAAGCGAGACATGAACAATTAAACAGAGCACAAAATTCTAAGAAGAATAGTGAATTCCCAACATAAAACTATAAGCAAACAAGAGAGATATAATTTTTAAAGTTTTGAAGGTGCACCTGAAGGATTTTTGAGACAATAAAATGTAATGATGGGAAATTAAAGACTGCATCTGAATGCAAAATAGCCACAAAACTGTGACATTTGCCACATTAGATACAAAATTTAAATCAATATTGTGATTTAAGTACCTTTGTGAGGTACTAAATACTTTTAAGTCTATTGATATATAATTAAAATAATCAACACACAATGCTCAGAAATTAATAACTGCTAAATGAATAGGTTTAGGAGAAAAGTTGTCATAGTTCTACATGATCCCACAAAAATAGTTCTTGTAAAAATAGGCCAAGTCTAGTGTTTGTGTAGAGACAAAAAGTTATGAGATCTTGTTCTGAGCCAAGTCTATTATACTTTCCAGTGTGTATTTACTTCTCTTTCTGAAATAAAACGGTTTCTCTTGGTGTTATAGATTGTTTATTCAGTCAAATTATCAATTTTTTATTGGTAACTTGACCATTTTGCATGCTATGTTTTCGTAAATATATATATAAATACCTTAAATGTGATGCTCTATCAAACTTACAGATACATAAAAGCCAAAATATCCCTCGCACATCTTTCAGGTCTTGGAATAAACAATATATATTATACGTTCCATTTCAGTACAATTATTATGAGGTTTGTTAGAAAAGTATCCGACCTCTCTTTTTTCTTTTCATTTTTTTTTGTGCATAAACCTGATGGATCTGAATGAAGCGCGCTTGCATGAACCGACCTTGAACTATCATGTGCATGCATGAATTTTTTTCCCCACCTGTTGACGGCATCAATTTTGGTAAGCAGCATTGAGTGAGGTTGTATGTAGTGTTCTCGTCGGCTTTTAATTGCAAGGAAAATGATGAAATGAATGGAGCAGTGCTACTGCATTAAATTTTGCCAGAAACCGGGCGACAGGCAGATGGAAACCATTTGGAACATTCAGATAGCTTCGGTGAAAATGCTATGGACATCACACAGAATAAGAAGTGGTACAACCAGTTTAAAAATGGACACACGTTGGTGGAGAGCGAGCCACGCTCTGGTCGGCCATCAACATGCCGAAGTAATCAGGCTATTGCCAAAGTGGATGCTGTGGTGATGCAGGACTGTCATGTGACAAGAGGTGGGCATTAGCACTTTTTTTTGGCACATTCCATTGTAAAAGAAGATTTGGCCATGAATAGTGTGTCGGCATAATTCATGCAGAAGCTGCTGACAATGGCGCAAAAGTAACTTCACTTTGAAGTCTTGCAGGACATGCTGGATGTCACAGAGAGCCCAGCTTTATGAATGCCATAATCACTGGTGACGACTCCTGGGTGTACGGGAATGACCTGAAAACCAAATCCCAGTTATCACAGTAGAAGCATCCCACATCACCAAGACCAAAGCAGGCCTGCCAAGTGCACAACAACGCCAAAGTGATGCTGACTGCTTTCTTTAACTCCCACAGTCTGGTATACCACAAGTACACACCACAGGATCAAGCAATCAGCAAAGAGTACTAAAGGGAAGTCCTCTATCACCTACTGATGCTGTGCGGCACAAGAGACTGGAGTTGTGGTCAACAGGAAATTGGCACCTCCATCATGACAATGCTCCAGTACATTCCTCGCACTTGATTCATGCTTTTTTTTTTTTTTTTTTTGCAAAAAACAGACTCCAGTGATTCAAGAGGATCTTTACTCTCCTGACATGGCCCCCTGCGGCTTCTGTCTGTTCCCCAAACTCAAAAGGCAATTGAAAGGAAAGCGATTTCAGACAAGAGACGGCATTATGGCTCCAACAACAGCAGTGCTAAACTCCCTTCAAAATAGGCTTTTCCGGAATGCTTCCAACAATGATGGCACCACTGGGACAAATGAGTGGAGTCCCAAGGATACTACTTTGAGGGTGATTAGGTTTCAAATGCTCCAGGTATACCAGTTTTTTCACCCCAGCCAAAGGTCAAATACTTTTCTAACAGATCTCGTACATATATAATGGCCAAGCCACCACACTTTTGATTATTATTCTAACTAAATTATCTATAACACCAAGAGAAACCATTTTGTTTAAGAAAGTGAAGTGAATACACGCAGCAAAGTATAGACTTGGCTGAGAACAAGATCTCATAACTTTCCGTCATTATACAAGCATGAGACCTGGCCTACTTTTAGAAAAATTGTTTTTGTGGCATCTCGTTTCCTTTGGTAAGCTGATTATGATTGTTGTTATGATTGTTTTTCAAATGTGACAATTCCGTTTGAAAATCGGCTAATAAGAACGTTTCAGAACTGAAGACATCAATATATGTAGCGATTTCAGCAACGCCTTTGACATGGTTAACCATGATATACTGGTCAATAAATTGAGTCGTCATGGGGTACAATCCAAAGCCTTGGACTGGCATCGCTGGTATTTATCTGACAGGCATTTACAAGAATATGTTAATGGTCATTTATCAAAAGAGCACACTGTTACCACTATTTGTTACAACACGAGGAATATTGTATTGTAAATAAAAGACAGATTCTTGGAATTGGAATATATTTCTCTTTAACTTATAGACTTCCAGAAAATATGGTCGCCACTGTAACACATACAAATTCCATACAGAAATAAATTTTGTATATCTTGAAGTATAATTATTTTTTATTTTTCTTCTCACAATACTTCCCCTGAATACCAAAAACAAATGCCGGCCATGTTAAAATATATTTGGATAACGTTCCGATACGAAAGATTACAAGGTCCATTTTCCACGCAGGATCAGTTCACTTTCATCTCAGCAGCTATTATTCCAAACATTTAAATCCTACTGTTCTATTATATTAGTTTAACTCCATACTTTTCTCTCCTTTCGACTTAAGTTCAATTGCAACGTTATTCCAAATAAAATTGCCTTTTTTCTTCAACGCCATTCATAACATTTCTGTGCCATCGCTAGCAACAATAACTTTCCCCAAAGATACTATATTTCTGAATACCTGTATCTAAATGAATAATTGCCATCTCATCTGCTACTCTTTTCCCTGTTAGTTCTATGCACATTTAGTTTCTTAATTATACTTACATTTATTAGTATTATTAACACCCTCAATGTTATGACTATTATATTCCCATCTAAATGTGAGGATCAATTTCAACAATCTCTCGCTAATTCTATTGTAAGGGCTTGTTGTGTTACATGTGTGCCACAAGTTTCCCATCTGGGACCTATCCTATTTAGCATATTCATAAATCATATTGGTGAAAAATTTAAATCCGAGTATCTACTGTATGTTGATTATATGAAGATCTTTAGAGCAATATGCAGAGAACAGACATTGATATTCCACAGCGAGACATTTCCGAGCCAGAGGTATTTTGTGAGGTAAATAAGTTGCAACTTATATAAAAAAAGTGCTATCATGGTTTTTCAAGTTAACAGATTTAAGTGGCTGGGCTTGCTTGGTCACTTACACACCTCTGTCAACATAAAACCCACTAACCTACCACTATGTATAGCAACCCTAAAATAAATAATACCACTCTCTGCAAGCAATGGGTGTGCATAAAAACAAAGTAAAATTTAAGATGTTAGTTAAAGTTGCTGATCTGTATGAATTAAAGAAAGCTGATAGCTGCCATCCATATCATACAAAATGTAACATCCCATTCAGCCTAGCCATTCGATGCAAACGCATCTGCTCCAATCATGAGTCCTTTACTCTCTACACCAACAGCTTGACCCAGGCACCCATAAACAACAATTATCCTACAGAACTAATTCAAAAATAGCTATCAAGAGTCAGGAACTGTTCCCCACACCGACACAAACAACCTAAAGTCAACCAGAACCGTTTTCTCACCCAATTTTTCCCTGGTCTGGAATCGGTAAACCATATTCTTCCTTTCTGCTATGACTTTCTTAGGTACTTTCCTGAAATGAGCCGCATTCTTCCCACTATCCTTTCCACCAACCCCCAGGTCACCTTCAGCAGACCACCTAATCTAAAAAACATTCTTGTACATAAATATCAACCCTCTGATGCTCCTAAACCACCGTTTGGATCCTTCCCTTGTAAGAGACCCCGTTGCAAAACTTGCGGTATGCATCCACCTACCACTATGTATAGCAACCCTAAAATAAATAATAAATGTGTTACCAACAATGCCCCACTCTCTGCAAGCAATGGGTGTGCATAAAAACAAAGTAAAATTTAAGATGTTAGTTAAAGTTGCTGATCTGTATGAATTAAAGAAATATCAGTTACATAGCCTCATCCAATGCAAATATAGACAGTATTTTTCTGTTGGTTTTAAAGTATACACATGCAAAGTTCCATCAATACTGGATAAAAACAGAGTATGTGTAAAGAACATTATCAAAAATTATGAGGGTTGAAGGGGGAGTTGGGTTTTCGCAAATCAAATGTACACAGTATTTTTCTGTTTTAAAGTATACGTGTGAAACATTTCATATATATCGGATAAAAATTGTGGGTGTGTATAGAAAACTAACAAAAATTATGGGGTGGAAAGGGGAACTGGAGTTGGATTTGTGAAAACCAAATGTTGACATTATTTTTCTGTTTATTTTAAAGTATACGTGTGCAAAGTTCCATCAAAATCGGATAAAAAAAATGTGGGTTCATATAAAATTAAGGGTTGTAAAGTGGGAGAGGGGGTGATTTTTTATTTATTTATTTGTCAGAAACCTTTGCAAGTGTGCACACAATAACTCATCAAAGTTTCATCGCAAATCAGATGAATGGTATTGGAACGCATACAAGACGAACATACAAACAAACATTCATTTTTATGTATAAGTTAATCCACCTCTCTTTTCAAACTTATATAAAATAGCTGCCTTCAGCATTAATCTACATGAATGACTACAATTTGTAATATACTTTTAATACTGTCAAATAGCTATTGAGAATGCATTATAAATCCAGCATCCCAGTTATATCTGACAGATACTGAAGTGATGCTATGCAGAGAGGAATAAAGTCTTGCCATTTTAAAACATCAGGTACTTTAGCAGACATCATTTTCAGTGAGGAAACAAATGCCGCAGTGACACAAAAATGACCACCCCCCCCCTCAAGAAAGTGTAATTTTGATACAAATGCAAAAATTGAAAAAGGAGGCATCCAAATTCAACAGGCAAAAGAAGATGCAACTACCCATATCCCTTTCATTCATACATTTACAGGATGTGACAAAATATTAGTATTTTTTGGCTAAGGAAAGAAAAATTCTGCTGCCTCATTCAACACCAACCACATCTGAAGGTACCATGCATATTAAATTCTAATAACCCATAGGCTCTGGAGATAGTAAAGGGAACAGTTAATCTTGGAATGGTAAATTGGTTGTCGGACAATGGATGGGCTCAGATAAGAAATGTTTACGGAATCTGCCTAGAGAAGATCCATTCAAGCTAACATGGTTGGCACTAACATCAGATGCGGAGTTGCACTCACTACACACGTACCACCAACTGATAGCATGGCTGGGTCGAGAAATGTACCCATTACCACGGAGATGAAGGAAATAATTGTCCAGTCTTATTTCAGTCGCAATAATAAAAAATAAATCCTGTACCTGAATTTATTGTATAGGTTGTATCATGTTTCTACAAGAAAGTTTTTCAACTGCTTGCAAATATTGATCTGGTCTGTCTCGCAAAAATGTCCTAAGATTAAAGTAGATAAAGGAGAGGAAGCATTCTTCGATGCTGCTCCTTATGCAATGGATGAATGAGATGCAATTCTAGATGAGGACATTTATGAAGAAATTTATTTATGACCAATTTTAATTTAATATGAATTTATTATAACTTAACTTTGACTGTGTAAATAAACTTTGTGCCTTAACGTTAAGCTTTCAATTCTGCAACTTATCTTTCCAACTGGTATAAATACCGTCTGTAATAGTGGTCTGGTAGCTCAGTGGTTAAGACATAAGACTTGAGATCGAAATCTCAGTCGCAGCTGGTATTTTCAAAGGCCATTAAGTCAAACTCCACCTCTGCCACAGTTTGCTGTGAAATATGAGGTAAGCCGTAACACTTCTGTGGTTCGGATTCCACGTAAAGCTATAGGTTCCTTACACCCAGTGCAATTACCTTGTTAGGTTAGATAGCCACAACGACGCGCATTGCATGGCGAATCGAAAACACTGTCACCTGGCAGACGAACAATCCTTCGGTATCATCTGATTTGATCATCATTAATCAAAGCTGAATAAAAATACATATCTATATATTATGTCATACAAAAAATACATATATATATATATATATATAAGTTACATATACAGGTGTTCAATGTCATTTAGTGTGACAAACTTTTAAGAAAAATGTGAAATTTTGCTGATTTTCAAAGAACTGCGGCTTGCTTAGTTTTGTGTTTACAAAAATCTTTCTACTACAGAAGTAAGAGTAAATTTTGTCCTCTTTGAAATTGAAAATTAAGTATTTCGTGCTAGGACTCATCAGGAAGGAGTTATAGATAAAATGAAAAAATGTTGCTGACATTTTGATGTTTTTTGGCCACAGAAAATTGTACCAAGGATGTTGGAGGTCGGAAACTTTGACTCTGCATATTCTCACCAATGTATACAACATAAGAAAAAAATATCTTCTATGTGATATATTACTTGATAAAACTACCCTGTAACTAGACTATGAGGGAATTTCATCATTGCATTACGCTCTGTTTACACGATGCAAGTTGACTGGAATGAGTGTACTGTCTTGTTGCGTGCAGCACTGGATAGTCCACTCTCCTCGTGTAAACAGGTACAAGACAGGTAGTTGACTGAGGATAGTGGACTCGGTTCACGTTCAACTTTTGATGAGCGAGTTCAACAATCAAGATGGTGACAACTAAAAAGTCACGTAAGCAGAGTGAAGCAGAGGCATTAAAATCTTTAGAACTGCGTGGAAGTGAGGAAATTCCATGGAATTTTAGGAATAAAACTTATAAGAACAAGGATTTTAAGTCTCTGCTATCAAAAAATTGCTTCATAGCGGTGTCATTTTTTATGTATCGGAAAAAATATTTCATAATAGCTCTTCAAATCGAGATACATTTAGCCTTAAACTAGACGAACCGTGCGAATATTTCGTGAATAAAATGCGATGAATAGTGAGGTTGAATGCTTGTAATTTAAAGAAAAATAGAACCATACTTTTGTAGCAAATACTTATTTTTTTAGTGCAATAGGTACACATCAAAATACTTACAACATATTACAAAACAGTAACGAAAATTTAAAACACGCTGTATTTACGACAAACTATCACTGACCTTAACAGGATACAACCAACCTGAACAAAATACACTTAACATATCATGTAATATTTGTTGCTGTGCGAATAAAATGTTTACATTGGAATTGTATAGCAAAAGGAAAGTGTTTCCATAACAGAAAAAAATATCCAAAAAGCTACTTACTGAATAAGAAAAAGTTTATTGACTTCTGTGATATCTGCTGCTGCAATCTAGGGACTTGGCTCTGAACATTCTCATACCCGCTTCCACTTTAAACACCAAATCCCAAATAATTCTTTCTTAGTTTATGATTTTACCTAACTGGAGACCTTAATCTTTAAAACAATATGATATTTGTCGATTTTGGCTAGGTATCGAAGAAGATAAGTAGCTTTTAATTTTAAAAAAAAAAAACACCATGTAGAAATAATATTGATACTTTTGCCCTTTAAGGGTTGAATTCAAAAATTTCTTTTATAAAAAATAGCTGGCGACAGAAAAATGGGTTGTAAAAATTTTAATACTTTTGCCCTCTAAGGTTAGAATTTTTTTAAATTTCTTTCTTAAAATGTGGTAACAGAACCAAAGACATTACGAAGACCTCAATCTTTTAAATGATACCCAATTTATCAATTTTGTTTAATTGTCAAGGGAGATAAATGACTCGAGATACAAAAAAAACGCATTTTAGAAAAATTGACATTTTTGGCCTTTAAGGTTCGAATTACGAAAAATACCTTTCTTAAAATATAATGTTACCACGGCGGAGACCTTAGTCCTTAATATGATATCTCATTTATCTATATCGGTTAGATATCAAGGGAGATAAATAGCTCGTGACACAAAAATGCGTTTAGAACCATTTATACTTTTTCCCTTTAAGGGTTGAAGTCTAAAAACTTCTTTCCTAAAATATGATATCACCAAAAATTAGAAAATATTCCTCATAATCTTACTTGATTTATCGACTTTGGATAGACATCCAGGAAGATAAGAGGCTCGAGACACAAAAAACGCATTTTAGAAAAATTGACATATTTTCCCTTTAAGGGTCGAATTACGAAAAATTCATCTTTTAAAATATTATGTTACCACTGCCGAGACCTCAGTCTTTAATATGATACCTAATTTATCTATATCGGTTAGATATTAAGGGAGATAAATCGCTCGTGACACAAAAACGCATTGCAAAAATTATGATACTTTTGCCATTTTAAGGTCGAATTCCGAAAAATTTCTGTCTTAATATATGACGTCACTAAAGCGGAGATCTTAATCTTTAAAATGATACTTCATTAAACGATTTCAGATAGGTATCCAGGGAGATAAATGATTCGTAACACGGAAAAAAGCATTTTAGAAATATTGACATTTTGCCCTTTAAGGGTCGAATTCTGAAAAACTTCATTTCTTAAAATATGATGTGACCAAAGTGGAGACCATATGCTTTAAAATGACACCTCATTCATTGATTTCAGTTAAGTATGAAGGAAGATACAGGCTTATGACAAAAAATACCTTATAGAAATAATATATATATATATGCACAGTTTAAGGTAATAATTGAACTCGCTATCTCCAAACAATGTTTTCTCATTACAGAAGACCAAAATTTCTAAGCAAATGAAGATAACTATTAATTATGAGCATATTAGAAACTACTATTACTATTAAAATTACTCCGCGATTCACTAAAAGTGTTTGGCGGAGGGTGCATTGCACCTATCAGGAAAGATAATGGTTTGGAAGGGATATACGGGATATGGCAGGTGGCGCCCATGGGCTATTGTGAGGAACCATCCCAGCATTCACCTGGAGCGATCTAGGGAAACCATGGAACACCCAGATCAGGATGGCCAGATCAGAAACTCGCAATACAAGAAAATTAAGCTAAATCAGCTTCAGTAAAGTACAGTAGAAGTCCGATTATATGAGCCGCCGGGTTAACCGAGGCAAATTTTTGAAATATGATAGGGAGCTTTTATGAAGATTAGGAATATTTTTTGAACTAGTGTGTACAATATTAAGCGTGGTACTGTAGGGTTTGCCTGTATCCCAAATTTATTGCTTCACTAATTAGTTTTACACTGTAAATAAATTGTAATATTTCAGTCTCAATACGTTTTTTTTTATTCATTGTAACCTTTTTCCATAACCTCCGGTTATCCAAGTTTTTCATTATCCGAGGTGGTCCTGGTCCCATTTACCTTGGATAATCGGACTTCTACTGTACATTTAATTCAACAACTTGATGGTATCAAGGTAAAGGATCCACATGTAGTCAAGCAAATCATTAATTTGGGAACATAAGGAACTATGTCGTAGAAGAATTTTCAACCTTCTCACAAATTTTGATTCAATGATAAAGGTAATTTAATCTTTAATCCTCTTCTGTAGGTTAGAAAATAAAGAGTGATTTACAAAATCTTGGTTTAATTCAGCTTCAATAGTCCTAAAAGAACAACTTAAGTTTATTTTTCAGTGATCACTGATGTCCATAATATGACAGAACATATGGAGCATGAACAAGGTGTTATGAGCTTAGAGTGCCTTAGCGTGAATAAATTATTTCCTATAGTTTATAACCACTTATTTCCACATATGGTGTAATGGAAGAGTTTTCTTGATCCTTCATCTTGGCTCTTTCTGATCAATCTCAATAATTTTTTTTAATACACCCTAGTAACCTTAATAACTGGGAGCAACTACATTTCAATTTCCATATCATTAGAATGTATCCTAGTGAATAAGTAGTGATAATTAAGACTACATGTAGATTAGCGGAGTAGAATAAAGTATCTGGAGAAAACGCATGGAAAAATAATAGTATGGGTAAACAAGAATTTAGAATCAGGTATAGACAATAATATAGTGATAAATACGTTTAATTTTTTAGTGAAACCGTAACCCAACGAGTTTAATTATGTGAAAACTCTTGTAAGCATACAATTTTTTGGTAAAATAGTGATTAATCGTATTTTTCTCTGCAGAACACACATTTCTATGTATTAAATTCATTTATACTAACAAATTTTGATTTTTTTGCCAGTGTTATTGAAAGAATGTCAGAATTTGTAACTGATTTTCAAGCTACAATCCAAACAGTCTCATCAATGACTCAATGTCAAATATTTTACAGCACTACCCAAAGCTGAAAAATATATCCAGTTTCATAAAATTGACACTGTGATTTTGTCTGTTCTTACATTATAAATAAAAAAATTTATCTTATTTTTAAATTGTTACTAAGGTAACTTTAATATTTTATTTCTTGCGTGAAAAGTTCTTGGGCCATCCACCAGGGAAGTGCTCCCTCGGTGGGAGGCCCAAGAACTGTTCACACAGGGAAGTGCTCCCTCCGTGAGAGGCCCATGAACTGTTCACACAGGGAAGTGCTCCCTCCGTGAGAGGCCCATGAACTGTTCACACGGCTGATACACAGGGAAAGTATTCTTTCTTTCAATTTATTTCTTGTTTTTCAAAAGTTGATTTTATTGCCATATAGCTTTTGGTGTTCAAAATTAACTTAAAGCATGCTTTGAGCATTTTGAGAATTTTTTTGCCATAAGAATCTCTACTTCCAGTTGCAAGTACGGCCAGAATCCTGCTGCCACACATGCCAACAGGCTGTTATCTGAAGACATTATGTGTAGCAGCAGCTGAGATATGAGCAAACTTTCAGCAATAGAAAGACATTCAAATTAGTTTAAATAGAAATTATTCAAGTGAACTTTCAGTAGAATGCTTTAATTAAAGAAAATATAATTTTTCTCACTTGTAATTTAATATATGCATATCTATATCTACAAAACGAAAACCGGATAAAATTGAAAAATAAAAACTCAGAAACTACTGAGCAGATTTCGATGGGGTTTTCACAGTTTTAAAGCTTAGAATCTCAGTTCAGTAGTTTGGTATGTCATATTTCAGCATAACATCATTCCGGAGGTTTAAATGAAATTCTGAACTTATAATGACAAATATCAAAGTTTGAATCACTAGATGTTGCATATTCCGCAGTCCACACAAAATACAGAACTATATTGTCTCTGACTATAGCCTTTAATGAACGCAATAAGGGCAGTTTACAATAATAACTATTTTGCATATTCTACATAAACAAAACTTGAGATATTCTTTCCTTTAAATCGAGATGTTCAGTTTTTAAACGCCGTAGATATCCGTATTGAATGCGAGAAATTAATAACGATAAAAACAACAGAGATTTTCTTTGATCCAAATCTCTATAGCACAACAACGTCTTCAGCTATCATATACAGTTTAGAAAAACTGAACATTTTCGTATTAAATTCGGCACTAAACACATGAGTTACTGACATAATAGAGCTTTCAATCGTATTATAATCTGTTTAAGTTCTCGATATATCGAATGTCAGACAAAAATATCTAGCGTTTGGAGCTGAAATTAAAGTCATTCTGTTCATAATAATTAATGTGTAGGCTGATGGTTTTTAATATACATAGAACGTTGTATTAAGCCTTTAGTGTTGCAAAGAAAAACAGTTTAGGACAACAAAACAGTTTTTCTTCATTTTATAATTTATTGCGTTGTTTAGTAATGCAGTTTCTGTGATAACCATGGTGCCACAGTCTGTAACTACCTGAAATAAATCGAAAGAATTTCTTTTTTTATTTCCCGCTTATATCTGAATACTTGATATACAACTCTGAATACCTGATATTCAACTATACAGATTCGGAATAGATTTTAATTTTGAGCTACAGTGCAAGATGAAATAGCATAATGATAATTTTTTTAGTTCCAGCGGCAGATGAGTCAACACAATGAGACACATCTAATTTTTGATGCTACGAAAACTCGGTCAAAATCGATTCAGCAGTTTTCACATAATGCTTGATTATTCGTAAAGTAAATGTATCGTAACGGCTTAAGACTACATAAAATTTTATTTTTGAGCCAAAACTTTCAAATTCTGAAAATCCATTGAAAATATGTATTTTTTGTGTGATGCCGGAATAAGCAGACACATTCCAGATACTTACATGACATATAATAATCGATGTAAAGGTATCAAAGAGGAGCAAGATTTGGCTACATGACGATTTAACGTTCTCTATTAATCATATCAGGGCAAAAAAAGGTAAAGCATCGCCTGCAAACTCGCTAAGTCACAAACCCTCCAATAGTGAGATGTTATTTAGAGTGATAAGTGGTGATGTGACATCATCTATTCTAGCATCTACTGATGGATTTGACTCAAAAACCGTTATTGAAATGGTTTAAAGAAAATGTAGATCCGTTCAGGTGATGTAGCATTCCCACAAGCGAATATTAAATATTTAATTATCATGCAATAACATCATATAATTCCTATAGGTGTGTTAAGTAACTAGAAGAATACAGTATGAAGTAAGCAGTATATAATTTTATAAATATTCCATCGAAAGCAACTGTTCGAATCTTACACCCCCTCCCCCCACACATACACACACAGTTCGGTTTAAAATTTGTTGAAAACATAACTTATTAAATTTGACGCTCTGGAAGGTCTTGTGGAGATTGAGACGTTGACTATTGTAGCGCTGATATTGGCCGTTAGGAATGCCTGACTAGGCTTTATATTATTAATCTGGTAACAAGACATATTTCCGCAATTTTTGAATAATAATTTCATAAATAAATCCGTCAGAACACGTTCTTGATGATATTATTTAAACAATTTTTGTTCAACAACTAGGAAATAAGAACTGTTACCAGATTAATAAGCAGTATATGTTCATGATGGCAGAAATAGAATATGTTGCAAGTGTCTGCGCGGTTCGCCTGCAAAGTAGTTGCCACAATTACAGACTGTATATTTGGCTGTTTAGATTTACTGAAATACATCGTGTATGATTAATGTACACTTGCGATACAAATAGAACGTGGCGATTTCATCGGCCGTGTATAAAATGCGTCTGGACGGTCTCCTGCAGAATGTGTGCGAAAATTACATTCAGTATAAATGGCTGTTTAAATTTACTGAAATGCATCGTATATCATTAAAGTAAACTTATGATAGGAATAAAAGATGATTCCAGTTGGAAATTTAGCAGGTGGTGATTTTATTGACCATGTACGAGTTGCGTCTGCACGACCCTACTGCAGAATAGGTCGATAATCACATATGGTATATATGGCTGTTTAAATTTACTGAAATACATCGTATATCATTAAAGTACACTTGTGATACGAATAAGACATGATTCCACTTGGGAATTTAGAATGTGGTGACTTTATTGACAGTTTATGAGTTGCATCTTGAATCTGAATTTCAAATGCGCGGGCTCCTACAACTTTCTTTTCCTGTGTGCGCTTGTGGCGCTTCCTTAAGGCGACAGGTAGGAACTATACCTTGTGAAACCAAAGCCTTCTAATCACACCTATTCTGTATGTATATCCATTTTTATGTATGTGGTATGTAACAATGTGCGTAATGATTCGATTTTCGAGAAGCAACATTAGCAAATGTAATTAGGTTGAAATGTAACCTGGACTAAAATGAAAACTGACATTCTGTATCAAAGCATCCGAACCACCCCATTCTTAGAACTGTGTTGCTAACTCACCGTTTAGTTTAGTACCGGAAATGGCCAGTACGAATTCATTTAAGCTTGGTAAGTATGAATCTATTCAAACGAATAAAAATAGTGTACGGGTAAATCAAATTAAAGCCATTCCTTTCTTGATAGGGTGCTGGTGAATCTAGGTATGCTTTAATTCCGGAAATTGATGGCGCAAATTGTATGAAACTTGGTACATGTTACTCAACGCGTGAATAATAACAGTGTATGGGTAAATCAATACCAACTAAACCGGGCAACACCGGGAACTTAATGTGAATCTTAAAAACGAGAACAACATATTTGAGGGATGATTAGATCTAACATAATTATTATACCAAGTCATGAAGCTCAATAAACAGAACTAATATTTTGAGAAATTTAACACTCTATGACATAGTTACAATAGTGAATAACTGTCTCAGAGCAGATACACAGAAAGTTTTTTTTGGAGGAAAACATGTATATTAAACTTTGCATTTTACACCAGTAAGATGTAAATAGCAAAATACAGCAGCATTTATATACACATCAACAATACACAACACCGAATTTTAATATATGTGGGTAGCTTAAGAGAGACTTGAGGTTTACTGAATGTATGGTATTGTTTTGAATAAGTCGAAGAGTAAGATTGAATTATCAAAGGAACACAAGTTTAATCAGTTCAGGAAAGAAGTTAACCTTTGTTAAAGTCTTAGTATCTTAAACTTCTAAAACATGAAGTTTTACATTAAATTTTAACTAATTCTGGTATACAACAGCTATTGATTTTCATTTGGTAATGTATAGTTGATTAAATCAAACAATTTTGGTTTCATATTCAATTGCACAGATAACTCTGAAGAGAGTTTTGTAAGTAGTGCTGAGAGTTTGAATTCAGTGTATCCGCTGTGCATTGTTAAAAAAACATTCTGGGACGAATGTCTTATTTAGGACCTGCAAAATTGATGAAAATTTCCTATGAAAAATCGCATGCGATATTACATACACTGAGATAAAGTACAAATATTGACCTTTCTAAAGAGTTCTCGGTAAGGAAGTTTTTGTTTTTGACTAATATAGCATTCTAATAGCTCCTATGAAAATATTTATTTGTGAAAAGTTTGAATAAAAAATGATGCTATAAGATATGACTTAATAAAAAGAGGAGGAGAAAACCCACAAGTTCTGTTGCTAAAGAAATTATTCTCAACACAAAGTTGACAGTAGTAATGAGGTATGTTCTTGCCAGTTAAGGTTATTTTCTATTTGAGTTAGTTGTAACTTTATACTCTTTGTTTAAACATTATAATCTTTACAGAAATAAATAACGACTGGAAATGGTGAAAACGTGAACATGGCAGATGTAGAAAGTTTCAGGATGAACCTATATTCATTAGTAAAACCAAAAATTAACAGATTGGAAGTCAGAAAGTTCATATGACCCTTGTACAAATGTAGTTAAGTGTGAATATTATTGTCACTGCAATATTATGTTTTGACGTAAAGTAAAAACATTAGTGGTTCCTAGGAATGAATTTTGTTACCCTGTTACATGTTCCCCCAGTCTGATGAGGAATCTGCACTTAGTTTAGAAAAGGATTTAAAAATCCTAATTCACTAATTTCCAGACTTATAAAGTGATTTATGTTACTTACTGCAAAATGTTTACGTGCTTGTTCCACTTTTTTCCAATACCTTTCAGTGATACCAGCTTTACTTTGATCCACAGCAAATTCTCTTTTTGCAGCTTCAAGTTCCTGTTGTATACGCATGAGATTATCTTTTGCTGCATCTTTCAGGGTATCAGGTACTTTCAAATTACTGTCTTCCAAAAGAGATCTAAGTTTATCCAAGTTTGACCTGAAAAACGAAAAACACGCAATTTCTAATACTTTGAAATAATAACTGGACTACATCTTTTTGGATCATTTTTATAATAATTTTTTTGGCGTTACTGTTTTTAATATCTCTAACTGAAACATAAATCTAAAACGTAACACCAACAAGGACTGCAATTTTTATAGGCTCTTACCTTTCGTAAAGCTTAATTTTTGTATGTAAGGTAATCTGTGCTCTACGCATGGTTTGGATTCCACATAGGAAAATCCAAAGAAAGGCAAAAGGTAAAAAACAAAATTAGGATACAATTTAGCAGCTAAAATAAGTGAATTGTTGTTATTTAAAAATTAAAATCACATATGATGGCTTGAGAAGAAGCAGTCTCAAAAGCAAAATAACACTGCATACAGACTATATCAGCCTCTTTGCAACAAATTTCTTTATCACATGGTATAATGTGATGGGCAGTTAAATATTAATAAATATTAACACCTTTCAAGTGAATGTAATTAACACCGGGTGACATGGGACGGTGTGGAAGGGTGCTTCCGCAGAATTTGGCAATGTTCGCTAGGAGGAGATACGTGGATGGTTTGCGGGAGAATGCACTAGTGCATACAAGGACTTGCCTGCCAGTGCCCTGAGGCAACACACCACATGTTGTGGAACACACAGGTGGCCCAGTGGTGGGTGGTTATTATTGTCATTCATTCATGTTTTTCTTGTAATTCCTGCCTGAAGTAGTCTAGTGATAGTAATTATTATTATTATTCGAGTTTTTTTTATTAATGTCCAAAATAAGTCATTCTCCTATTTAGCATTTCAACATTTAGATTTGTTTCATTTAAATATTTAGGGTCACATTTTAAGAAAGCATACTTACATTCAAACCAGAGAAATAATTAAAAATTTGATAAATAATAATTTTAATGAGAAAAAATAATAGGAATAACTTATGTAACACTGGTAGGTAATACAATATCAGTTTGATTATAGTGTTACTATGTTTTGTGCTAGGTTGTTTTTACGATGTTGTCAAAAAGAAAACATAGTTCCCTGTGGACACATTTCACTGAAGAGGCAGATAAAAATAGCAAAATGTAACTACTGCTCTACATTAATAAGTACTGCAGGAGGCTCAAACAGAAATTTAGCCTGGCATACGAAGGCAAAACACGCTTTGATCCCCTTAATAATTGAAAGACAACACTGATATGTAATAGGCTATTTTACAGTATTAAAAAAATGTCATAAATTGAACTCATTCTCGTAGATTAATGCTTCCGGAAGCTAATTTTTTCAATTTTGAAATAAAAGTGGATTATTTTTATAAAAAAGGGAAATAAAAATTATACTTTTCTTACCTCTGGTCAGGTGACAGGATTGGTGGTCGCTTGAGTGACATCACACGTCTGTAAATGCTGCGGCTGGGAATGGAGCGTTTCCTATTATCCAAGTTTTCAACTATTTTTATTGTTTGTTGCTGGTCATTAACTGTTAATGAAATTTCATTTTGACTACAAAATTGATAACAATTTGTAAAAGCCTACAGCCGAAAAATATCGAAAATAGACCCCTCATTTACGGGGCTAACTACAGAAAAAAAAAACCACTTTTATTCTTCTGAGCTTAAAATGTAACAGCTTCAATTTGAGACTTATTTATATTTAAATTGAAAGTTAGAGATTGATTGTTTTGCATTAGCAAACCATACGTTGGAAAAGTCTGTACACGAAATTTGTGCATTTGCTGAAAATAAAGAAAAGTTGTATGGGTATCGACAATATGCACAAACAAATGAATGTATTTCTTGTAGCTAATAAGCAGCTCTTTCAAATAAATATAGTAAGAGATCGGTATGTGGTATAATAAACTAAAACTCAACATGAAATTGGCTCAGTAGTTTTTTTTTTAATTAAAAATAATCTCGCTCTGTTTAAATGATGTCATTGTATCAGGGAAAAATCATGCGTAAACATACCTTGAGGCTCGCTAAATGCAATAGCAACACACAAATCACTACTAACACGCAGAAACACAGCGTAATCATCAACCAAGCTCAGTGGAATGGTGCGGCTGACTGGAGCGCTTGCCCATTGTTGAAACTATTTTTTCTATTGTTAGGCGTGAATTTGTGGAAAATAAACCTTTGTTCCGAGTAATATGGTTTATCTACTTTGAATATAAATAACTATTTTGCCTTTGTAGACTATTATCAAAACTGTCTTTTGTCCTAGATTTAGAAAATATCACACTGTGCGGTGTCCTCCCGGATGTGAGGCCAGAGCATTAACTGCTGACTCACCACCCTCGGAACAATTGGATGTTGTGGGCCATTTTTCTAAATTGCAGATTAAAGATTATGGATAAATGATATTTTTTGTCAATAAAACTGAATTTGTTTGTTTATTCATTTACCTACCTTGTTTCACTTCATCTCACATGAAGAAACTGTTAAATGTTTACTATTAACATAAAGAGAAGCAATTAAGAAGTAGTGTCCGGATAGCTGCATGACTGAAGAGTGGTAATGGAATTCAGAATGTCCTACGTTCAAACCTTGGTTGGGATAATATTTTGTGTGTGCTTTTTTTTTTTTTTTTTTTGTTGGCTGTTTTTGCACTACGATGTTTTTATTCGAAGAATTCATAATAGTTGCTTAGCGTCATGGAAGCGTATGAAACAAATTGCTAACAAACACGAAAAGTTTTAATTTTTAAACTTACCACAGAGAGAATATCATGCAAAAAATACAGGTGCATGGTGGTGAACAATGGAATTTATTTTAGATGTGACATCACTTGTAGAAATTTCATGCTTATCTTGCAACAGTTCTGGAACGCTTTGTGTCCTTTTCGTTGGAATTTTCACACGATGATACAACTGCAGGTTACCTTCCTGACATAACTGTGTCTATTAGGCAGTATTTACTTTTAATGAGCAAGTCATTTTCATTTTTTTTTAACCTGTTATTCGGTGTGCAAGTATCGGCCAATTTCCTTCCTGAAATCTTCTTTGGTTGTTTCAAGTAATAGTAATTCACTTGTTATCCAAAAATTGTGAAGCCGTCAGAAAAATGAAAAGAAAAATTAAATTGATGTTTTGGTGGCTTTTCAGGAAAAAATGGTTATGCGATGCAATCCACAGCAACTAGTATCCAAAGAAAATGACGAAAGAAAACAAATTGAACATATTCCGAAGCGAGGATCGAACCTTAGGACCTTAACCCTAATAATTCTCACCTTAAACAACATATTACATTTAACTCTGCGAAATTGCGGTGTAAATGAGCTTCACAGAAAAACGTCAGTGATTTTTGAAGTTGTTACATTTTTAAGCTCCACAGAATAAAACTCAGTGGTTGTTTCTATAGCTAGCCCCAGAAATAAGGCGTCTACTTTCAATATTTTTCCGCTGTAGGCTTTTCCAAATTGTTTTCGATTTTATATTCAAAACAAACTTTCATTAATAACAAGAAATAACCAGCAACAAACAATAAAACATAGTTGAAAACTTGGGTAATAGAAAACGCTCCATTTCCAGCGACAGCGTTTACAGACGTGTGACGTCACGACTGTCGTTGCAAGCGCCAGGCAGCAAATGAGCGTTTTGGCAGACTTTAAAATTCTTTAAATTTTAACTTTGAATTTTACGCAAAATAATGCACTTTTGTCAAAAAATCTCACCACTCGGTGAATAAGGTGTACCAATAAGCAATTTAAAACCATTTTCAAGAAGTAGTCAAATACCCTATTTAAACTCACTCCAATCAAATCACATCCGAGTCGGAAAATATTATTTTGGCATCGTCAAATTTAGCTGGCTCCCAACAATCAATAAACCAATACATTTGCAGACCATCATGAGCCTGAAAGGTGTAGCATATAGACAGACAAGTTGCCAAGATGGTTGCTAAAAGCATTCATTAATTCCATATATTCATAGAAATTAAAAAATCGACTCTTTATAAAAGGGTATTTAATTCATTAAAATTAACGAATTTATAATATTTTATAAGTAATGTTTTTTCAATGAACAAATAAATAAATTAATAAATCCATTTAAAAGTTAATATTCTAAAAATGTATGTAAAAAGTAAAAACAGAACAGTTGAATGCCCAATTTTACCCATTTGTGTAGAGGACAATGAGCACTTTGGTTTATCGGTGGCTACTGATCATGCTAATATCATTTAAAAGGGCTATTATTAATTATTGTTAAGAACGCCATACTAAATTCCACATGCAGAAGCGGTAGCGAAGCGAACAAATGATCTGTTTCTCTGGGTCTGGAATTCAAGATGGGCACTAACGAACCAAAAGAGCGGCCTAGTTCGCGAAGGAGCTGCAAACTAAACTGAGTGCTCTCAGTTGTGAACTATTATGTACAAGTCTAAAACCTATGCCACAAACTTTACCAAACAACACAACATAAGAGCTTTGTTGTTTATTTTTTTACTTATGGCTTTATGTCTTGTCACTGTCAAGGTCATTAGAGGCAGGAAGGGACTGAGGACAAGGACCAGGAAGCAATCTGGCAATGGTTTTGAAGGAAGCATCCCGGCATTCGCCTAGAGTAATTTGGTGAAACCATGGATAACCCAAATCTGGATGCCTGGACGGGGATTTGAACCGGCACATCCCAAGAGCTTTGTAACAACTACACTTATCTGCTGGCCAGACCAGCCAGAGCTTCCAGAAAATCCAATGTTTGTAGATAGAGAGCTAGTTGTGTTTAGTGGAGCATGCAGAACACAGCGTTGCACAGCTGAGACCGAGGAAACCGCCGAAGCATATCGGTCAAAATTTTGGCACGTAAAGTTAGGACACAGTGCCACATTGAACGTACTGAAACTATGTATTGCCATGTTTTTCCAGTAGTAGCACATGTGGATGTGAAATCAAAATTGAGAATTCAATATGTGCTCGTTATTACCTCCAGCTAATATTCCTTACGAATTGTTCCCCTCCTGGTGAATATTTCTTGTAAGCAATACCTTCCATGAGCAAACATGTAATTTTCCCCCCTTTTCCTCAATTTTAATTTGTAATCACTGCTAATATATCTCATGTGTATCTTCAATTGCTTCAAAGCTATATGGGATACCTGTACTTTACAGAATAGGTAAACAATCTATAGGTGCCAAACAAACAACAAAAATATACCAGAGGGAGCGTGGGCAGGGGCGGGAGGGGGGGGGGGGGAGATGGCGGCTGCATCATACTTTACAGAAGACTTGCCATTAAAGCTCAGTGGAATGAAAGTTTTCAATCATGGAGTGTGACTAATTTAAAAAGTTCATAATTTTTTCACATAGATCTTGTGTACACTATAAACAAACTTAATATTTAAGAAATCATATAAACTAACATAAGAGTGGCACAACACAGTGGTAAAAAATTATAGAATAAATCGTGCTAACCGAAAACAAAATGTGAATGAAAAATGTGTAGCCAAGACGAAGAGGATAAGTAGGTGTGTAGGCCTATTGAATTAATGGCAAATAAAATCAGAATGTAGGTAACAGTGGAGCCAATGTTGCAAGGCAGTGCACATTCCAACGAGCCTGATTGCAAAAGCAAGTAAGAAATGGTAGGTTTGAAAAGAAAGACAATGAAGAATAAGTCAAGGAAAAAAGGAATGGGATGAGTGAACTGGCAGTGTAAAACTCCTTTGATGCAATCCACCTCCTACTACCCTGAGCTGATCTTTTGATCTCGATATATCTCTGTGACATGTTCCACATCCCTGAAGTCCTTTCTCGGTAGGGGTCTATGGAACAAGAGTAATAAATAATTTTAAAAAAGAAAACACTAATCATTACCTCCTCTAAATTTAATTTCTATAATGGTTTCCAAAACAAATTAACTAGTCAAACCCTTATCTTAAAATGTGATGTACTATTTAATCTTTTCTTCCCGTCTTTAATAAACTCCTTTCTTCTTGCAATGTTTTCAGAAGATGTTCATTTCATACCGGCTTGTCCAATTAATTTTCAATAGCATTATTTTAAATGTTTCAGTTGTCTTTTCTGCTTTACTTGAAGACCATGCTTCACTTTCATGACACATTGCAGCATAACACAACAACAAAACTACTCTCAGAGTCAGAGACTAGTGACTCTGGCAGTAACAGGCTTCACATTTTGAAGTATTTAGTGCTTCATTATTTATAGGATCCTCATTCTTAGCATCAACAGTAATTTTATTTCTTAACTATCAGGATTCTGTTATCTCCTTTACTGCAACTGAACTTGCAATAAATAATCTTAGTGGGTTTACTGCCACAGTGTAGTGTAGAACATCACCATCAGGAGCAAATCGGTGAGAAGTAATTTGCACCAAAAACATCCACTCAGCTTGTATCTAAGTTTACAGTTAGATACCAGAGCTTCTGAATACGTTACAAAACTTAGACGCTATCGGACAGAGGCTAGAAAGGAAGAAAATGGAAACATATTAAGCAAAAATGTGGGGGTCCTCTAAAGCATTCCTGTGGTAATAACAATAATCTTGGACTGAGTCATATCCAGAACCACAAAGATGGGGATGGAAACCGCCAACAGTTCCATCACGTTGGCCAAAAACCATGCAAAAAATCAGAAATCAGGGGGCTACAATCATACAACAAACGCCATTGCGGTATTCAATGAAAAACAAGGCTCTCAGTGCGATGCTAGCAAAAGAGCAAAAGATGAGTGCGAGGGGCAAAAATCTGCATTGCTACCTAACACTACAATAAACAGCCCTAAAAACAGTTATGACGATGTTGTGGATAAAATGATATGATGTAAATTGCAAGAATTTCTGCTGTAATCTAAAGGCCAGAAAATGATGAAAATATAGACACAAACACAATATTCAAACCTTAAATGTTGGACAGCATGTCCTAGTAAGTAAACCTAAATGCAAAATTGTTGCCTGCAAAATAACTAATTGCTCGATTGTTAATTGCCTGGCGGTAAGATTGAACGAAGTATCATTACGGAGTGTTAGAATGAGGTAGACAACACTTTCTCTTAAAGACAGGAGTCATCAGAACAATGGGATTGTCTCTAAGGGGCTACTTGACACTAGAAAGGAAACTATGAAGCCTTAATTTACAATGATAAAAGTAGTAAGGATACCGAAAATCAACTATTTGTTGGATAAAAGTTAAAAACGTCTTTAATAAAATAAAAACGCAAAAAGACAGCTGGTAGTCAATTGATATGAAACACCATTCAGAGTGCATAATGTCACATATCGGCTCTTGCCTGTTTAGCTCCTGTGCATTACTGTCTGTTGACAATAACATACTGTATGTTACTGTCTGTTAACAGTAACATACTGTATGTGTGCATTGTATATTTAAGGTTTTTGAGTTTAGTGCTGGCAATAAATCAATTAAACTAGTTATATTTGAAATGGAAGTTAGATTTACCAAGACCAATAGCTCGAATTTGCCTAAAATTGATGTGACAATGCTGGGAATGTTTCTTTGCATCCAACAGCAATTTCTCTTCAGCAGAATTCTGGAACGTTGTTGTACAATATCAGGGCCACAAGGTAATTATTTAAAAATTCCCTGATATTCCAGGTTTTCCAGAAAAATTTGCCATATTTTTCCCTGATTTAGAAAGCTTATTCGCATATTTAAGATATTTAAAATTTTAATTAGATTTTGATTGTAAATAATTAAAGCTGGTATAAAATTCAAAAAATTAGAAAAAGAAAATTTTTTAAGAATGTTTATTTGAAAATTTTATAACTAATTTAGTAATCTTATGACTCATAATTAAAATGAGTAGCACAAAAATAAGATAACGATTAATATGAACTAGAACAAATTATTAATCTTTCAATATTTGGTAGATAAAATAATTGAACATTTTTAAATTGTTCATCAGTAACTTGAATCAGTCAAAAGCTTAGCTTTTTATGCCTTTTTTCATTTGCTACACTTTTCTTTTTAAATCTTTTGGTTCAGTTACTGTAGCTTCTTTTGTTCCATCTACAATTTCTTCTGTTGCCAATTCACACTTTCGCATAAGTTTCCGCGAGTTTCCGCAAGATAGCATGAACACGAGTTTTTATAAACCGTACAGTCATGTAGGCTCACCTTGCGTGGTTGCTTGGGTGTGCCGCTCGCCTTGGCAGCGGTTTATTTGGTGCCAGTCAAAGGCACGAGCACGATGTTTAAACTGTTGCATCGATTCAGCATTTGAAAGAGCTCTGAATGACGCAAAACTTTATAAATCCTACCTATTTAGACCTCTGGTTAGTATTTACATGATCTTATGTATTATTTTGCACCTGCTTTAATTCACCTTATATCATTAATACATAAAAGTTATAAAGCCGTATAATTGTTGCTATTCACATTTTTGCTGGCATTGGCATCTTGAATCTAGTCTTTTGTTTTGTTATTAAAGGTTCAATTTTTCTCAAAAGAAGTTCAAAACCAGCTTGTGACATTCTACAGGACTTCAAAGACTCTCCACAAATTCAATGTTTTTGGAACATCTGTTTCACACTTTGCTTGAAATTGTAAAATTGTTTAGTGAAACATAAAAACACCTTTATAAACTTACTACTCTATGATTGCTGTTTTATTCAGTAAAAAACATAACTTCTGAGTTTACATGTAGTACTATAATTCTGATTTAAATGCCATCCACCTTTTTTTTTAAATATAATTTCGAATGCCGATTTCCAGAGAGAGTTCATGTCAGCGCTCTTATACGAACATCTCGCTGTCATATCTCAATGAGACGTGAGACTAGATGCAAGTTGCTAGTGTAAATGCAGCATTTGTTGGCTGTTTTATGTCTTACATATATAAGCTGAATTATTTAATGCAAAAGTTCAATATTAAAATAAATTATCAAAAAAAGTTTCAAATTTTGGGTTGTTGCAATTAAAATTATAGTTGACGCCCAGTTACAATCCTGACTCCTTTCCAAAAATTAGTCAAGAACCCCCTTGTCAGCAAATATTCTGAGAGATTTATTTTAGGAGCAAGACTTCATTTTCTTCACATTTTCTTATTTTGCGTGTGAAAGTAATTTTTCTACAACCTGCAGATGAGTTTTCTGCAGTGTTTGTTAATTGACAATGGCATATGGACTCTTTCAATATTTTTATATCTATAATGGGATGGTATACATAAAATCTGTGGGTATGGTCCACCCACAGATAAATTATAATTTCTTTATGACATGGAATGCGTAAAAATTACACAGATGAATCCCAACAGTTTTGTATATAATTCTTTATGTTAGTGAGAGAAACTCTGCAATACTCCACAGTTGATGTTTCAAAAAGATGTTAAAGGTGAATGTGCGAGCAAACTATTGGTCACAGATAATACAAGTGGATACACGGTCATGAATTGTATGTATAATGTGAGGTTAATACCATTTCTTTTTATAATTAATTTTAGAACAATTTAAAAAATATTATGGTCAAGTTGTACAAAGTTAACTTATTAGGAATCATTCAATTTGTTTATCTTTAACGGAAAACATTGTTCTTGACTGTGCAACGTCAATCACAACTTATTATAAAATTCATTGTTCCCTTGTGCTTTTGTTTTATTTTAATTCTTAGTCATAAGCATTTTAGGATAAGTTTGGAAACAGAATGAACGTGCAATATATGAGATTTGTGAGAGAATTGCCAAATCACGCACCAAATGGTGAAAGTGTTTTCAGAGGCCAACTCCATTAAAATTGTAAAGCCTTATTTCCTCGAAAACTTATAGCTAGGAAAAAAGGATGTGAAGTTTAATAGAACAATACATTTAACTTGAAAATATTATTAGAATTAGTAGTAATGGATAGCATATATTTATTGCAAAGGAATTTTTTTTACGTCGAAAAAAAATGATTCAAGAGAAATGTATAGTGTAACAAGACTCAGCTCGTTACAATCTTTAATAAGAATAATTATCGGCTATAGTCATAAATTTTAAGGGTTTTTCAAGATCACAGGTTTAAAATCAAAGAGGTGTAGGTATGAAAAGTAGTAGATGGAAGGGGAAAGATTACCATTTCCCTTTAATGGTCCTGAGCAGGGCAATCTTTCCAATGAACCCAGAAACTGAGCATTTAGCCACGAGCTTAATTTTCCTGTAGAACCCATAAATATATCATGCCCATTTATCTGCAAAAACAATTATGTAAAGTTTGTTTGATGGTTTGTTTTAAATCAACTCATCATCATTTTATTTTATGCAACATTTGTGCTATAGATTAGTTGATGGTATCAGAATTTCATGGGGGTATTTCTGGAGGACAATGTGTTGAGATTTGCATATTGAGTTTTGATTGTTTATAACATTTAAATTTAAATAACACCTATGTCCGCATGCTGCAAATTATAATATTATTTTACAGAATCATGTTTCATCATAATCCTTTACCCCCTCTCCCCCCAAACTGATCAATCTATATATTAATACGCTAAGCAAAAACTTATGATACATTTTTAAGAATATTGCGCGCATGGAGTAGTGTGAGATTTGGCATGGTTAAAATTTATATGGAGAAGAAGTGCAGGAAGCTATAATCTATATATAATATGAATTACAAATACATTAAATTAAATTAAATAAAACACCTTGTAACAGCCCTAATACCTGTATTTTGGATAGTATTGGACTGTGTGAAATATTTGTAGTGAGCCAAAGTTTGCTTGAAAGTGATTTGATATGTTTATTTTGTAAATTCTTGTAAATAAGTGTATATAGACTTTGTTTTAGGTAAGAAAATTATTTAAAGACCATTTAATATGTTTAAGAACCGAATGATGCAAGAGAATTTATTAAAAGTTTGTAATTACATGTATTAATGTAAGTTACGATGTCTACAGGACAATTTTCTGCCATTTGAAAGGATTTCTGTAAATAATTTTGTATTTAAGTATCTCTAATTACCATTTCTAATCATTTTGTAATGTTATTAATTAATTTTGTACCAATTCCGATTGTTTTTAATATGTTTGATTGTTTGAGTGATTGTTAATGATCGAGAAATATCGGGCGGATGCCTTTGAAGAATTCTCGTAATTTCGATAGACTCTATATAAACAGATCGCCTGGACAGAGAGTTTAGTTTGCATTAAGTATTCATTCAGTGTTACAGAGACATTCATGCAAGTTTTCATTCAGTAAGTCAGTATTGCATCTTTGGATTGTAACAACTATGCTTGTGAATGTCGCAGACTTGTTTTGATTGAAAATAAACGAGCATCAACATAACCTTGTTTTTGGTGGACTTTATTAATTAATTAATGCAGTAAATTAATCCACCAAAGAACCTTAACAACCTGGTTGCCTACGTAGTTTGCTCAGATGCCACCAGTTCTGGGTGTTGCTTCACCTGACAGCTGGTAGACAGCGCAGCTAGCGGCCAGAATATTGGGCAAACGGAGGAACTTAAAGAAATACAGAGAGCTAAAATTTTTAGCTGTTAGATGGCGTACATTGTGGTCTTTGGTGAAACAAAACAGTCAAGCTTAATCTCTGAACTTACATAATATCTATATATTAATATGCTAAGCGAAAACTTATGATACATTTCTAAGAATCTTTCAGTTGTCAGAGCCTCGTCCGTGCAAACAGGGTGCACCACTTAAGGACAGGTTGACATTTGGTAGGAAAAGTTGTTATTAGTAGCACAGAAGTGGATATCATAACTGCCACAGAAAGCTGGATAAAACCAGATATACGTTCTACCGAAATTTTTAAAAACAACTTGGAATTTTTTTGTAAGGACAGCTTGCATTTTTATGATGATGGTGTATTTATTCCAGTCATTATTAAATACTTTTCAATTAAAGAAACAGACATTGATACAGTTTGCGAAATCATAGAGATTAAACTTAACATTACCCAATGTAAGGTACCCTTTAGCTCGCCAAAAGTATTCCCACTAGTTATCCCCATCAGTAATCTATATATATCTATAAATGAGAAAATGAGAAAGTTCGGATGTGTGTTTGGATGTACGTCTGCAATCAATCACGCCTTATTAACTCAACATATTTAAATGAAATTTGGCATGAAGTCAGTTAATTGCGTGCGAAGTGACATAGGATAGATTTTATCAAGCAAAAACGCATAGTTCTTTTAGAAATTGCCGTTAATATCGATTCGGAAGCAACGAAGAGTTTCCTACTTCGTAGATAGCCGTGCCACGTTTACTCTTTGCTTTTTACGTAAATCACAAACACTACTTTTCAGAAATAAAAGTAAAAACCTTTTTACATATGCAAGTTTGTGCTTAGTTTAAAAGCCATAAAACTGATGCACTTGACAAATAATAGTTTGGAAGCAGGAAATACAAATCTATACTTAACCTTAAATTAAAAAAAGAAAGGTAGATACTGTTATGAAGTTCGCAAAGAGATGTTTTCATTTGCGTACATAAAATAGTATGACATATCAAATATTACACCATAATTTCGTTCATAATATATGCGTTATAATAAATATAAAAAATCTAAGCTTGGAACAAAACGTAAAATGCAATGAGTATACCAGCACGAAAGTCAGTTCACTAAAAGTGCAAAATGGTCGTGCCACAAATGTCGTATTTATAAAAATGTAAAGGATTCCATTCTATCTCGGTTTAAGCTATTTCCCGTTTCTTTTTTGTTACTAAACAGTCTGTGTATTACAAATTATTTTTGCCGAAATTTAAAACTTAACTAACCCTTTTTATTTTTTGTTCAGAATTTTTGTACGAATAGTACTGCTTTTTATTTACTGTTCAATATTCTGCAAATATCTATCGAATGCTACATTTAAAACGAATTTATTCAATGGGCTAATGTATAAACTTATGGTTTCATGAAGTAACACTGAACGTCGTTTACAACACAATACACCTCATTTGCACGGAACATATGAAAGCTGCTTACTTATTACTAATAATAACTAAATTCCTTCTGCCATCTGCTGTAACAAAAAACATTCTGGTCCAGGCAGCATTTCAACCAAACCACTATTTCTGCTAATACTGCCGCCACAAAATCAAAGGATACGAACACATCTCAACACATTAAATGCTCTGAAACTACATTTCGAGTAGTAACAGAATTTTCTATATAAAATTCCTAATTAGTATATCATAATTTACTATCACAATTAATCTCATTATACACCTTACTAAATCACGAGCAATAAGTCACTTTTTCGCGGTGTACATTTGACCAGCAATATTAATGATCGTAGAGAATTATGGACTTTCCGTTGTACACTGTAAGTTAAAAGCATTTTAGTATAAATTTTTTAATTACATTACCTCAATAACTGTCATGAAGCTGACGACATAGTTCATGCAGCTGAATGTAGTTTTAGACATATTCAGTATTTAATTTACTGCGTTAATAATAAGTCAAGTTTATTTCGCTATTCATGACGTCACTAACATACAATATAGTGAATGTATTAATGTGTGAGTGATAGAAGCTTTGATTTTCTAGCAGTAATTTTAAAACGCAGCCTGGGCCAGAATGAGAACTGAAACGTTATTAAGCTTCTTTCATGAGCACCATTTTAGTGACATCATGTATCGCTTTGTACCGATATTGTATCAAAAGATCTATAGCAAGCTTCGACGATTTAGCAGAACCATGCGGCGTTGCCTGAAGTAAATTTTTTAAATTTATCAATGTTTTATTCAGATAGTGGAGTGGCGGACAAGCGGCTGTTTGCAGAATGAGAAACCAAATGTGAAGAAACAATCTATTACTAATTTAATATTGAAATTTATATTTTAGTGCAGAATTAATGGACCGAAACGAATGAATTACAGTAAACTGGTCTATAGGCAATTCAGTTATTTCCAGAGATAGAGAAACCATTACCGCAATACCACTGATTATTATGGATAAAAGAATCAATTACTACTATAATACGTAAATTTCTGTTGATGAAACCAATATATCCTCAAAAAAAAAAAAAAAATCAATATTCAGAGAGCAAATTAAGTTCTCCTTTTTAAAAGATTGTTTTCAGATATTCAATGCAAATCAAAATATTCATTTTTAGTATCGCAATTTTATTAATGGAAATGAGCGTCCTTGGGCCACTGAAGTATTTATTTGCTGTTTGGATGTTAGTATTTTTTTGTTGTTGATATTTAGTGGATTCCATCAATGTATTGCTAATATTTTGACGTTTTGAGCTTCCATTAATTAAAACTATATTCATTTTTATTCGCGAGATGAAATTAGTAATTTTAAGAGATGTTGGATAAACGAAATTCAAATATTTCAAAGAAATTTAAGAAAACTAGGGCTATGAAAATAGCCAAAACCTAGGAGACAAATCCTCAATATTGTTTATACGGATATATTAAACTGAAAATACTCCTTACGGTACAAACAGAATATTTTTACTATTTTAAAAATTCAGAGAAGTAGTTGTGGAACATAAATTGATTTTTTTATTTTATTACAACATTTATTACTACTATTACTAATAAAAATAGCTCTAAAATAAATTGTATGGTCGTATTGACCTGGTGACAAGACTTCTTTACATCTCCGCAATCAGTCCCTTTCGAGCCTCTTAACGTAACCCAGTAATCCTACCGGACATAGAGGACCCACAGTTCAACACGAAATCAGAACTAAGTTAGCATTGCGGCGTAATTCACGTCACACAACCTATGCCCGATATGAAGGTCGAGCTAAGGACCTTTTAAAATCCTCACCGAGCCTGGGATTCAAGCTGGGGACGTATCCATCTCCAGTTGGTCGCCCTAAGCACTGAGCAACCAAACCTCTCAAGAAAATCTTATATTACAACACTTTTCAACGCGGACGAAGTCGCGGGTAACTGCTAGTATATTCTATAGCTCGATTCTGAAGTCACTTATACAGAACAGAAATATCATGTAAAGTAATTTTCAACTTGAATGGATTTTCTTGCATTCATTTCCACAGTGAAAACTCATTATAAGAATTATTTTTAAGTGTATTCATTATGTCCAGAAAAATTTAGTTTAAGAAATAAGTTGGTTTGTGTATGTTTTAAACCACCCTGTTAGGAAAGCGAATATTTAAGATTTGAAATAACTCAGAACTGAGTAAAGTCATAGCTGATCTTATATCAGCAGCTATAGTCAGCACTGTCTAGAATATTTTGATAAAATTAACTAATTTGGCTAAGTTTAATTAGTGGTTTTAATTAATATAAATTTTTTTTTAGCAAAAATGAATATAATTGAGAAGTTTATATCAGTAGATAGCGTAAATTGAGAGGATCACGAATATATAGTGGTTTGGGTTCAAAGTGAGATAATTAACATTTTGCTGTTAGATTGTTGGAATGAGGCAAATTGCACCAAGCTGGTGACGTAAGAGACTTCATAGTTAAGCTTATTGAAACCTTTTTGAATGTAGAGTTAAATCAAAATAGATAGAATATGATAACAGGAAGCCCTTGTAGTAATGGCAAGTTAAATCATTTAGTACATTGAGAGATATTAATTTTTGAAAGAATTTGCTGATGTCATAGGAATGGGAAAGTTGATAAAAGTACCTGCATCCATCTTGAATATGCCCAGTCTTCCATTAGAAATCAAACAGTCAACTTCACGTCGGCTTGCGCAGCAAAGTGCTCCACACAGTAGTTGTTGTGGCACATTGTAACATGCCATAGTTGTAGTATCACTATCGTTAGGAGGACTTAGTGAGATTGTCTTCTCATATGATTAGCCTGTCAATCTTTTAAGGAGCTGTTGTCCGATGTGTTATCCACAATTCTGGTACCGACAACGTAAGAGTGAACTTTTCAAGAATATAAGTATTTTGTGATCTTAAAACTGTGTCAAGAGAACTTTTTTAATTATACCCTTTGTGTTTGGGGTTTATAATACAAACCCGTTGTGACCGTTTATCAAATATTAAGGTACCAGAAGGCTACACAGGTCACAAACTTAATTGTTCAAAGTTTAGGCAAAGTGTTGCAAGCCCCAAGTATACACCTTGTGCCTAACACCAAGGATTAAATTTGTGATAGGCCCCTTCTACCTAATTCCAATATCACTGTTGGCAAGACATTAATAAATAATGTCAATAAGATAAACAGATTTCAGGATCATGCAACTGGATTAGACTGGATTAATTACATTCACATTACTTGTAGTAGGGATAAATTATCATATGAAATCCTTCTTGACTCTTTCTCAGATCATCTTGAACAATTAGTTAGTGAACCAATGTGCTGTTCTGACAGAAACAAAAACATTTTGGCTCTTACTGTTAGAAATAAGGCAGAATTATTCACAGAAATATCAGGGACTACAGAAATAAACGATCTCAAAGCAGTTACCACAACCGTAAAATCAAACAGAGTGGAGAAATAATAATAACAACATTGATAATATAGCATTAGGGTTTGTGCAAAATCCCTACAACAAAAAATCCATGTCAATACAGACCAAAATTCGGCACTACAACACAGTCATAAAACCAACAGTCCTCTACGCAAGTGAAATGTCAACACTTAACAGAAAACATGACCTTGAAGAAACAAAAAAAAGTAGTGAGAAAAAAACATTAGAAAAATTCTAGGAGCAAGTCTCACTAAAGATGGTTGCAGACTACAGTCAATCAAAACAATAGAAAATTTTTCAAACATCGAAATTGACATCATGAAAAGGCAAATGAAATACTTTTGTAACCTTAAGAGGTTACCAGAAAATTGTATGACAAAAAAGATAATAGATTATGTAACTTAAAAATCCAACACCTTGGCTGAATGGAATTCGGAAGGATCTTGTAAGTGTAAACATAGAGGCAACAGACATCTTAGAAAGAGACACCTTCAGGCACAAAGTAGACAAATCGGAAGTTATAAATGAACAACGAAAACTAAAACAATAAAGACCCAAGTGTTCAGAAGAATACAAACAAGCTTTCCCAGAAAGAATGAAAGCCTATTGGAAAAGAAGAACTCAAAGAAAACTTGATTGGGTCATTTGCTTAATGTCTTCCATTTATTGAGAGAATTCGCAAACAATAATCATGTATATAATTTCTATAAGGTGTTTTTTTGTCAGAAGCCATTATCTCCCTTTATACTTAACCGAAATCAATGAATGAGGTGTCATTTTTAAGCGTATGTTCTCCACTTTGGTCACATCAAACTTTAAGAAAGGAATTTTTCGGAATTCAACCCTTGAAGGACAAATAAAGTCAGTTTTTCTAAAATGATGTTTTTTGTTGTTACAAGTCATTTATCTCTCTGGATACCTATCTGAAATAGTTTAATGAAGTATCATTTTAATGATTAAGATCTCCGCTTTGGTGACATCATATATTACGACATGAATTTTCGGATTTTGGCCCTTATAAGGCACAGTATAAATATTTCTGCAATACGTTTTTGTGTCAGGAGACATTTATCCCCCTTCATCTCTAACCAATATAGATAAATGAGGTATCATATTAAAGATTAAGTATCCGCAGTGGTCACATTATATTTTAAGGACGGAATTTTTCGGAATTTGACCCTTAAAAGGTTTTTGTGTATCGAGCCATTCCTCTACCCGGATATCTAACTGAAATTGATAAATGAAGTAAAATTGTGAGGAGTAATGTCTCCGCTTTGGTGACATCATATATTAAGAAAGAATTTTTTTAAAAAAATTCAATCCTTAAAAGGGAAAAGTATCAATAATTCTACAACGCTATTTTGTGTCATGAGCCATTTATCTCCATTAATATCTATCCGAAATAGATAAATGAAGTATCATTTCAAAGGTTACAGTCTCCGCTGTGTTCACATATTTTAAGACAGCAATTTTTCGGAATTTATCCCTTAAAGGACAAAAATATCAGTATTTCCGAAATGAGTTTTTTGTGTCTCGGGCCATTTATCCCCATGGATACCTAACCAAAATCGATAAATGAAGTAACATTATGAAGAGTAATGTGTCCGCTTTGGTGACATTATGTATTAAGAAAGAAAGTTTTTGAAATACATCCCTTAAAGGGAAGAAGTATCAATGGATCTGAAAGGCGTTTTCGTCTCACGAACGATTTATCTCCCTTATAATATAACCAAAATAGATAAATGAGGTATCATTTTAAAGATTGAAGTCTCTGCTGTGGTCACATCATATTTTAAGAAAGCATTTTTTTTGGAATTTGACGTTTTAAGGGCGAAAGTATCCTTATTTCCATTACGTATTTTTGTGGCACGCGCCATTTATTTTCCTTAATATCCAATTGAACTCGAAAAATTAGATGCTATTTTAGAGCTTAATGTCTCCACTTTAGTCGCATTATTTTTAAAAAGGATTTTTTTCGGAATTTGATCCTTACGGGGCAAAAGTATTATTATTTCCATAACTTTTTTTTTGTTATCATCCTCTTATTTCCCCTCATACTTTACCGAAATCAGTAAATGAGATACCATTTTAAAGATTAAGGTCTCCTCTTAGATAACATAATAGATTAGGAACAAAATTTTTCGAAATTTGACCCTTGAAGGAAAAAGTAATAACTTTGAAAGTCGCACGTATGAGACACTTCAGAGCTAAGCTATTAGATAGCATCAGCACATAGGACAGAGATATTAATAAACTGCTTCACTGTTGTCAACAAGGACTGAGCACGTTACCAATAAATGGCAGCACCTCATATCACGGAGGTTTCAATAAACTGCGCGTTTTTTGTACAACAATTAGCGTATCGGATATTTTTTCTGTTACAGAAAGATTTTTGTTTTTCTCTACAATTCCTATTTAAACATTTTATATGTGAAATGTTCTCACAGCTACACATATCGCAGAGATACGGATATTCTTTGTGTATTTCACGTGGGTTAGTTGTAATATGCTTAGGTCAGTGACAGTTTGTCATACCTATGATTTACGGGTTCAAAAGTGTTTCCTAATTGTTTTGTACTATGCTGTAAGTGACAGATTTGATAAAGGAGCTGGAATGGGAATCATTGCAAGAAAGGAGGAGGATGAGGAGGGTCATGGGAGTGTACAGGGCATATACTGGCAGGGAAAGATATTGGAGGAGGTATGAAAAATAGTGCATGGAAGGGAAAAGATTTTTTTTTTTTTTTTTTAAGCAGTTTAACGTCCCTTTTTAACAACGTGGTCTTTAGAGACTGGAAAGGATGGGGGCAAGGAATGGGAAGGAATTCGGCCATGGCCTTTTGAAGGAAGCATCCCGGCATTCACCTGGAGTGATTTGGGGAAACCATGGAAAACCCAAATCTGGATGCCCGGACAGGGATTCGAACCGCCGTCCTCCCGAATGCGAGGCCAGAACGCTATCCGTTACACCACCACGCTCAGTGGGGAAAAGATAATCATGACCACAAGTTGGCGATCGATTTCAGGCACAAGGGTGTGGGAAGATTTTCTTTTTTAGGTAAGGGTGTCTGGGATTGGAATGAGTTACCAAGGGAAATGATGAATAACTTACCAACAATGTTAAAAGAATTTTAAGTTAAAATTTGTAGAGGGCAAATGTAGCTGGGTGCAAGATAGGGGGAAGTTTGGTTTGTAGGGAAATTGCCACCAGAGCATGTGCTCCATTGCAATTAAATTAAATGATCACTGCGACCTCAAAACCATAATCAAAATGCGAGCCCTCAGACAAAAACTCCTAGTATGCACATTTGTGGATTTGAAAAAGGCTTATGACTCAATAGATAGGCTTTCACTATTCCAAATTTTAGAAGAAAGGGGATTAGATCCAAAAACATGAGAACTCATAAAACAAACACTAACTGGCACTAAATCTAAAGTAAAATTCATGGGAGAAATTTCAGAACCCTTCGACATTCAAACAGGTGTGAGTGAGACAAGGAGATGGGCTCTCTCCTCTTCTGTTCAATGTCATTCTAGACAAGGTTATGGACGAATAGGAGAAAGAACTCAAGAAACGTAAGTGTTGGAAACCAATCCCACTCTGCTTTCCCAAAAATAATCTGTACATAACATATCTCACTTTTGTGGATGATTTGACAATACTAGCAGAAGATGAAGAGACTGCCATCAAACAGCTTGAGACACATAAAGAATGTGCAGAAAAGTAGGGTTACAAATCTCATCCAAGAAAACTGAATACGTATCTTCAAAGACAGAAATAGCAAGATTGAGAACAAAATACGGTAAAATCAACAGGTTTCCATACTTTAAATACCTCGGAGAATTCATTGAATCGAGAAAATCTAGCAGAAAAATCACCTTCAAAAAGTAAAACAGGTATTAGGGTTAATGCAAAATGTCTACAACAAAAAATCCATGTCAAGACAGGCCAAAAATTCGGCACTACAACACAATCATAAAACCAACAGTCCTCTACACAGGTGAAACGTTAACACTTAACAGAAAACACGATCTTGAAGAAATAAAAAGAGCAAGACTCACTAAAGTTGGTTACAGACTACAATCAAAACAACAGACAATTTTCAAACATCGAAATTGACATCAAGAAAAGGCGAATGAAATTCTTTGTTCACATTAAGAGGTTACCAGAAAATCGGTTGACAAAAAAGATAATAAATTAAGTAACTTCACATAAAAATCCAACACATTGGCTGAATGAAATTCAGAAGGATCTTAGGGAGCATCCATAAACCCACGTGGCCCCCTCTAGAGAGGGGGGAGGGGGGAGATTGGATGGAAAGCTCCGTTGAGCTACATGGGGAGGAGGTGGGGATGTTTCCCAAGTCAAGCCACATAGCTTTTCATTCATATTATTTGTTATTTGTAACAGTAAAATAAGGTACAGTCTTTATCATTAAACGTGGCCAGCCTTGCCAGCGGCTATCTCTCCCTTTTTGTACAGTGTGGCAACACAGGAAATGCGTGACGTCACAGGAAACTTTAACTCGTCTCTTGACTCCGCCCATGGTGGCATCCTATTGGTAGATATTCAATCAAGGGCTTTCTATATTTCAGATGATTCATTTTGTAATGTCAAGTTGCAGAATATACAATTAAAGATAGGTGGCAGATACGTGGCTTAGCTCTGCCCATTGAAGTGCATTATTGCCCGGATATTTCAGCCACTTACAGCAGATTCCATTTCTTACGTTATGCTATTAAAACCAATATTAATGTTCGGAAAGTAACAAAGGATTGGTTGAAAGGGTAGCAAAGAGTAGACAAGATGATAAATTTTATTTAGATTTATTGCGTTTATGCTAAAGAAACGTTTATTCTGATTATTTTGGATAATTTCTTTTCTTATTTAAATCGTGTATAAACTAAGAAAATGATAGGCAAGTCACGAATAGTTTAAATCTTAATTTTTAGTTGATATGGAAGCGGTCCTAACGAAATTAACATAAAAACATGTATCTCGAAGTTCCATATAGGTTGTTTACGGACTGGATAGCCAAAGCCATAGAGCAAGCTGTGTGGTCTATTGGCTACCATTGTAGGCTAGTAATGGTGCGGTCGCTGGTTCGAAACTATATTGGGGTAATTTTTTTTTTTTTTTTTTTTTGTTTCCAAACTGTTCCAAATTACCCATTGTTAATGTATAAATTTTTGAATTTCTGTAGTAAAAAACAGATAATCAAAACATCAGACTAAAAAACTATTTCTACTACATTTTGCTGAATAAAATGTTCATTATAAAAACCATAGCATTTAATCAAAAGCACTGAGCTATAAACAGAATCATCTCTTAAATTCACTCCTCATGACTAACCTGCTGTTCAGCAACCTAGAACGTTAACCACAGGAACATGGAGCTCAGGCTGCCGTCTTACTTGTCAGAGTGTATACAATGCATCTAAGGAAGACCGTTTCATTCAATCTGTCTTGCAGACACACTTTTCCGAAATAATCTCTTTGTGATTGTTTCTGTAATTTAGTAATACAAAAAATTCTACCTCCTCAAACATTGTAATTCCCGTGTTTGTCCATTACTCAAAAATTCTAATCGATTATAAATAAGTGCTTTTGCTGTTAGTAAGGCCTTCCACAATACTGCCAGATAGGACCAAATTATTTTAAAACTAAAACAGGACGAAATTAAAAATGCATAATTCAATTACAGTTTCTTACTATGCTTGAAGATCTCTCGGGCATGCGGCTGGGTCAATTGACCATAAATGAATGAAAAAAAATTATTATTTTTTGTTCATCTATGAACAATTGACCCAGCCGCACGGCCTAGAGATCTTCAAGCATCAAATTCGCCGGGAAAACTAATGATTACACTGCTCAAAATGCATTCCTCATCTAATATTATCTTTTTATAGCCAAGGGGAAAGATTATTCGCATTAGAGATTAGAATTTGTTCTTAAACTTAATGCCGGAAATTGGCTTTTTATGGCACGTAATTGTTCCAGGTTATTCTCGTTATTTCAACAGGAATGTGAAAGAATTAAAAAAAAAAAATCAGCTGCCTTCTGCAAATGGTAAGATCTGCTTGGAGGTTCTTTGAAAAGAGTCACTGGTAGCCAATAATTCCAGAGATGAAATGGTTAGTCATGAGGAGCGAATTTAAGACATGATTCTGTTTATAGTTCAGTGCTTTCGATTAAATGCTACGGTTTTTATAATGAACATTTTATTAAACAAAATGTAATAGAAATAGTTTATTAGTCTGATGTATTGATTGTTATATTTTTTACTACAGAAATTACATATTTTATACATAAACAATGGGTATGTTGGAACAGTTTGGGAACGGGGGATGGGGGGGGGGGGAAATTATACCGCAATATAGAACAAAGTGGTTGGAAGAACGCAAACAAACTTTCTAGGAAAGAATGAAAGCCTACTGGAACAACAAGAAGAACTCAAAGAAAACTTGATTGGGTCTTTTGCTTAACATCTTCCATTTATTCGGAGAATGCGCCAATAATAATAATAATAATATAGATTCTGATCACTATTTATCCAGAATAAAAATTAAAACACCCAAAAGAAAATTTAACAGTAAACCACCAGTGATTCCAAAATTCGATCTATGCAAAATGAAAGATTCCAAAATGAAAGAAAAATGGAAAGAAGAACCAGCGGAAGACTGGCAGAAATTTCGGACTAAAATAATTAAAAACGCGAAAGAACTGATACCTCTTCACAAAAAACCAAAACACCCTTGGTGGAACAAAAATGTGAGACTGCACTAGAAGAAAGAAAAAAGCATTTCAAAATTACAATTGCAACAAATCTGAAGAAACACACAAGAAATTTCTCGAAGTTTGCAAACAAACATCCAAGATTTTAAGCCAAAACAAACGAAAATATGTCAATGACCAACTACAGACAATCGAAGACAACTTCAAAAATTACAATACACATGATTTCTACAACACCTTCGCGAACTAAATACACAGTACAGTCACATTTATGTAAGCACCTCTCAAAAACCAGAATAACCACTTTAGGCAGAGCAGACCACTGTGAGGCATGCAGGAAGAAAGACAATTAGGTTTCTGAAGGTGTTCACTAGGATGTTGAGCCATGCCGACTCCAATGCAGCGGCCAGCTGCACTAGATTAAGCGGTTGAGGATCCATGGTGCGAACAACGCGATCGAGGTGGTTCCACAGATTCTCGATTGGGTTTAAATCTGATGAGTTTGCTGGCCAGGGGAGTAAGGTAAACTCATCCTGGTGCTCTTCGAACCACGCAGATACATTGTGAGCTGTATGACATCTCGCATTGTCCTGCTGGTAGATGCCATCATTCTGAGGAAAAATTATTCGCATGTAGGGGTGGACATGGTCCGCAAGGACAAATACATACTTGTGCTGATCCATCGTGCCTTCCACAGAAGATGAGTTCACTCAATGAATGCCAGGGAAACATTCCCCAAACCACAATGCTCCCTCCTCCACCCTGGATTCTTCCGGCAATGGTTGCAAGGTGTTAGCTTTCAGAAGTTTCACGCCGTATTTTTTATTATTATTACTCCGGGATACACTAAATGTGTGTGGCGGAGGGTGCATTGCACCTATCGAAAAGGGTGATAGTTTGGAAGGGATATACGGGATATGGCAGGAGGCGCTCATGGGCTATTGTCAGGAACCACTCCAGCATTCCCCTGGAATGATCCGGGAAAACCATGGAAAACCCTGATCAGGATGGCAGGAATGCTTTATCGAAAGATACGCCTGTCGGATTTTAAGTTTACTCGCCCGGTAAATCCTTTCTATTCCATTCAATAATCGCTGGTGGGAAAAATTAGTACAGAAATTAATCGGTTTTGGCCCTGATTTCTCTTATCCTATTTTTGTGGTCATTCCGAGATATGAATGTTGCTGGTAGTAATATTTGCTGGCTGTCATTCCGAAACACGTCAGTCGAGAATTTTTCAATTAGCTTCCGTCGAGAGCAACGCCTTCAGTGTTCCAGGTCTTCCCAACCTAACTCCTTCAAAATCGCACTTACGTTTACCCTCCAACTATATATATCTGACACGAAGCGGGCGGCTCTTCTTTGGACCTTCTCTAATGCCTCCATTAACCCCTTTTGATGGGGGACCCCATACAGAACAACAATATTCTAAGTGAGGACATACTAGTGACTTGTATACAATCTATTTGACTTCCGGTGTGCATTGATTTAAATTACGACCTAGGAATCGCAGCATACGATTTGCTTTCCCCACTACATTCTCGATATGATCATTCCATGACAAATTATTACGAATTGTTAGCCCTAGGTATTTAACAGAATCTACTGTTCTAAGGACAGTACCATTAATTGTATATTCATAGTTAAATGGTGTCACCTTTTTACTTACACGCATGACTTGGCACTTTTTAGCATTTAACTCCAACTGCCAATATTTACACCACGCAATTATTTTCATAATATCGTCTTGTAACAAAGCGCAGTCGTCCTGGGTTTTGATTTCATGATAGATAATGGCATCATTATGTCGCATAAATCATTAATGTATATGAGAAACAACAGAGGCCCTATCACGCCACCCTGGGGGACCCCGGACCTAACTTCGCTACGAAATGAACGCTCACCGTCGAGAACTACACACTGTGTTCTGCGCTTCAGAAAGTCTGCAACCCAGTTGCATATTTGTCTAGATATGTCGAAACCACGAAGTTTCCTAAGTAACCTAGTGTGAGGCACATTGTCAAAAGCTTTTTTAAAATCTAATAGAACTAAATCAACCTTGGATTGCTCATCTATAAATCGGCACAAGTCATGAATTAGAAGTGCAAGTTTTGTTTCGCAGCATTGGCCTTTTATGAATCCATGTTGATTTGGGTTTAAAAGCTCACCTTCAACCAAGGACCACATGACATTTGAATAAATGATATGTTCTAAAATCCTGCAAAATATTTAAGTTAACGAGATCGGCCTATAATTCTGAGGATCATTAACATTCCCATTTTTAAACACTGGACTTACGATAGAGGTCATCCATTCGTTTGGTATTTTTCCTTGATCCAAGGAGACGGTATATAATTTCATCAAATACGGTGCAATTTTCCTTGCTTACCTTGAGTAGAATCTTGTTGGAACGATTGTTAAATATTGGAATCTCCTCCGAGTTTTCTATCGTGACAGCTTTTTTAAATATATCATTCAAAATTTCTGCTTTCTCTACGCTTTTTTCTGATAATTCACCATTTTCCTTAATCAGAGATGGCATAACCTTACGAGAGCCTCTTATTACTTTGATATACGATCAGAACTTTTTTGGATTAGTAATCAGATCTTCGGATAAATTCCTGGCTTGGAATTCTTCAAACGCATCGCGCATTGCCTTACGCATTTCCGCTCACAACTGGACTAATTTAGCGTGATTAGTTAAGGCCCCCGATTTCTTCATTGTGGCATGTAAGCGCCTTTGCCTCCTGAGCATATGTTTCTCTTCCCTATTGAACCAAGGAAAGTTCTTACTGACCTTAATAATCTTAGGAACAAACTGATTTAAAACGGTCCATATTAGTTCTTTTAAATTAAACCAAAGTTCCTCAACATTTGTATTTAACGTGTACATTTCAAAAATTTTCGCAAAGTGATCAACCATACCCGCATTGTTTGTCTTATAGAAGCAATATACGAGTTTCTCTTTGTCACGCTTCAAATTCAGATTAGATTTTAACGTTACCACAACCGCCTTGTGATCACTTATACCATCTTCTATACAAACTGTATCTACAATATCAGGATTGCTAATAAGAAAAAGATAAAGAATGGACGAGGAATCTTTGTCACACCGCGTTGGCTCTTCGACCATCTGTTCAAGAGATCTTTCTGCATATGATTCTAGGAACATTTCGGTTATCAACCTATCTCTTCCGCCCAACCTGTCCCACTTAACTGACGGTAGGTTAAAGTCACCACCCACGATCCATATATGTACTTGAAAATTTTAGTAAATATTACTAAGCGACTCTCTGAAGTATTCCGCGTTAGCCAAATCAGAATTCGAAGGTCGATAAAATGACCTGATTACAAACTTTAAATTTTTGCCAAATTTTACCTTGACCCATGTTAAATCGCAAAAATTTTCCGTTTCAGTTACGACAGCGCAATTAACAGTTCTGTTTACGGCCACAAACACACCCCCACCCATTGAGACAGTTCTGTCCTTCCGAAAAACATTGAAATGAGGGCCAAATTCTTCGCTAGATTCAACCTCTGCCATCAACCAGCTCTCGGTTCCTAGTATTATATCAACATCGTTAGTTGCAACTGAGGTGTGAAAATCCGCTACTTTCCCTCTAATACTCCAACAATTTAGGATCATTATCCTTAGCTGCATCATATTGTTATTTGTGGAGTCTAAAATTGCATTTTTCATATTCGCACTCTGACAGGAAAAGGGTGAAGTAATTGGAGCTGTAATATTAAAATTATTCACACCAACGTCCATCTGTCCGATGGAGCATAAAACATGATTCATTGGAAAAAGCCACCTGTCGGCACTCTGTGGACATCTAGTTGCGGTACAGGCGTGCAAATTCCAGCCTTCGTTGCCGATGAACAGCAGTCAGCATAGGTGCATTAACCAGCATAGGTGAATTAACCAGGCATCTGCTGCGGAGGCCCATGCGCAGCAACGTTTGCTGAACCGTTGTTGAGGATACACTCTTGGTAGCCCCTTGGTTCATCTGGGCGGTGAGTTGCTAAACAGTTGCACGTCTATTTGCCCGAACGCATCTCCGTAGCCTTCGTTCGCCTCTGTCATCTATAGCCCATGGTGCACCACATGTTGCACACCGCTGATTTTGAATAGTGCCATTTTGCCATACTTTCACCATGGCAGCACGTCAACAGTTTACAAAATTAGCCATTTCCGAAATGATTCCACCCTTGGCCCGAAAGCCAATAATCATGCCCTTTTGGAAGTCGGATAAATCGCTTCATTTCTGCATTAGGCCAACGTTTAAATGCTTTCCGATGCCCTAGGACAGTGGTTCCCAATTAGTGGTACGCGTACCCCCAGGGGTACGTGAGGTTACTCTCGGGGGTACGCGAGGTTCTCTCTTGACTAAGGTATTCAATAAGATAATTGAAAAAAAAAAAAAAAAAACAATTACGCAAACATTACTACCGCCAAAATATATTTTAAGACAGTCAAACGGTGTGTGGGTGTGTGTAAATTAGATGTCTGTAATGCTGTGGTTGTGCGAAGCACTAGACTGGAATGAACTCCGAGGCAAAAGTAGCTATAAGGGGGTACGCGAGGTTCAGCTCTTTCTTGAAGTGGTACTCGGGAAAAACTATTTGGGAACCACTGCCCTAGGACATCCTTTATATACACTCCACTGTAATGAGCTGCCACCTGCCTTCTGTGATTGGTTATTTCATGTTGATGTCGAAAGTAGGTGGTGGTTACATTAATGTGACTGGACTGTGTAAAAGGGTACTCACCACAGAACCTATGTTTTAGAAAACGAAATGGTAAACATGCCCTGACAAATAGAGATAACAACCAAGAGCTGGCCACTTATTTTTCACAGCTCTTAAATTGTCCGCAACCCAAAAAGAGGTTTCCGAAAATACAATCTGAAATAACAACAGTGAACTCATTACCACCAACACAAGAAGAAATTTATGGATATATAAAGAAACCTAAAAATAACAAAACATCAGGAGAAGATGTTATTGTAACTGAACTTTTAAAAATTTAGGTCCAAATTCACTCAAAGAAATTACACAAATAATCCAAAACATTTGGCAAACTGAAAAAATCCCAGATGATTGGAAGATTGCTCTCATCCACCCTCTACATAAAAAAGGTAACAAATCAGATCTAAACAACTATAGAGGGATCTCCCTCCTACCAGTCAAATAACAAATTCTTTCAGCTTGTATTTTGAAGAGAGCACAAGAGCAGTTAGAACCTAAATAAGCAGAATATCAAGCAGGATTCAGACAAAACAGGTTGTGCCCTGAACAAATTTTCAACCCTAAAACTATAATCAAAATGCGAGCCCTAAGGCAAAAACCCATAGTATGCACATTTTTGGATTTCAAAAAGGCATACAATTCAATAGACAGGCCTTCACTATTCCAAATTTTAGAAGAAAGGGGATTAGATCCAAAAACACAAGAACTCATAAAACAAACACTAACTGGCACTAAATCTAAAGTAAAATTCATGGGAGAAATTTCAGAACCCTTTGACATTCAAACAGGTGTGAGACAAGGCGATGGGCTCTTTCTCCTCTTCTGTACGATGTCATTCTAGACTAAGTTATGGGAGAATGGGAGAGAAAACTAAAAAATTGTAAGTGTTGAAAACCAATTCCACTTGGCTTTCCCAAAAACAACCTCTATATACCATACCTTGCTTTTGTGGATGATTTGGCGATACTAGCAGAAGATGAAGAGACTGACATCAAACAGCTTGAGATACTCAAAGAATGTGCAGAAAAAGTAGTATTGCAAATCTCATTCATGTAAACTGATTTCATATGTTCAAAGACAGAAATAGCAAGTTTGAGAACAAAATACGGTAAAATTAACAGGGTTCGATAATTTAAATAACTTGGAGAATTCATCAAACTGACAGGCGTCGAGAAAATCTCACAGCAAAATCGCCTCTAAAGAGTAAAAAAAGCATTAGGGTTAGTCCAAAATCTCTACAACAAAAATCAATGTCAAGACAGACGAAAATTCGACATTAAAATACCGTCATAAAACCAACAGTCCTCTATGCAAGTGAAACATTAACACTTCACAGAAAACATGACCTTGAAGAAATTAAAAAAGTAACGAGAAAAATAATTAGAAAAATTCTAGGAGCAAGACTCACTAAAGATGGTTACAGACTACAATCAATCAAAACAACAGAAAAGTTTTCAAACATCAAAATTGACATCAAGAAAAGGCGAATGAAATTCTTTAGTCATCTTAAGAGATTACCAGAAAGTCATAAAAGATAATAGATTATGTAAGTTCACTTAAAATCCAACACCTCGGCTGAATGAAATTCGGAAGTATCTTAAAAGTGCAAGCATAGGAGCAAAAGACATCGTAGAAAAAGACACCTTCAGACACAAAGTAGACAATTGGAAAGTTAAGTTATAACTTAGCAACCAAAACAAAAACAATACAGACCAAAGTGGTCGGAAGAATGAAAGCCTATTGGAACAATAAGAAGAACTCTAAGAACACTTGATTCGGTCATTTGCTTACCGTCTTCCATTTATTGGGAGAATTCGCCAATAATAATAATAATAATAATAATAATAATAATAATAATAACAATAATAAAGCATCGCAGTGTATAAATTCAAAAGGGCCTCAAAAGAATCTTTTACAGCTTACAGGAGGGGTAATTAATATGCCTTCAAGGTAATAAAAGACACCATTGAAGAGATGTGGCACCAATTTATACCTTTAGTCAGGGAACCAGACAATCAAATTAGTTAAAATATTTTGCAAAAAGAAAAGAAGGATACATGCATGCTCTAGAAATGCCATAGAGAATTAGAAAACTTAAGAGGATTTCTTCAAAATGCAATGCATGAATGAGGGCTTTAATTACTATTGCAATTTGCTATCTAAAAGCCTCACAGGAAAAAACAAACAAATTTTGGTCATCTGTAAGAAGAATCAGTGTCAGAAACAACAGTATTTCAGCAGTACTATAAGACAGATGTCAGGTTAATGAAAGCCATAACAAGGTGAAAGTACTAAATCCTGAATTTGGAAATTATTTCACTGACGAAAATATGGATAACATACTAATTTTTTCAAGAGATGTGGCATTAGAGATGGATTTATTATGAACAGATACAGCAGGTACTGTTCAGCAATTAGAGCACCTGAAGAATGGGGAGAAAGGGGGAGCATGAATCCCAATGGTATCCCAGTAAGAGTAATTGCAGAGAGCACAATGGAAATCAAAGCATTTATACTTGATATATTTACCATAAATCTTTAGAGGAGAAGATTGCTAATGTAGTTCCAACTTCTTAGAAAGAAGATTGAAAAGGTCCTAGAAACCAGTGACTCATAATTCTAACATCTATTTGCAGTTAAGTTATGGAGTATGATATATGTTTGAACGTTAAGAAGTGTCTGGATGGGGGGGAACATGCTTACATTCAATCAGCACAGATTGCAGAAGAACAGGTAATGCAAAAATAACCGGCTCAGTTTTCACATGACATAATGAAAACTACTGATGCAGGATCAGAAGTTGATGCAATATTTTTGAATTTTCAGAAAGTTTTCCGCACTGAACCACACATCTGCCTTTTAGCAAATATTCAAGCTTACAGTACATATATCAGCCTTGAAAGCATTTGAAATATGGTGCTACAGAAGAATGCTGAAAATTAGGTGGACAGACAAAGTAAGAAATGAACGAGTTTTGGAAATGATGGGTGAGAAAAGAAGTTTATGGAAGAAGCTTACAGAAAGAAGAGACAGGCTGGTAGGCCATAATTTGAGACATGCTGGAATGGAGAGAAACTAAATTCACATTCACAATACAGAGGTAGGCGTAAAATGGTTATCATTGGAAGGATTTAAATTTACCAGGTGTCAACTGGGTAGGAAATAAGATCAATAACACAAGGGAACAGAGATTTGCAAATAGCTTAATAAGGGAAGGTGGTTTTACACAAGTGGTAGAGCAAATGTGAGGGGGCCAAACATGTTGGATAACTTTCAAATAAAGCCTGAGGAAAATCTTTAAGGGTGTGAAGTAACTGAAGGAATAAGTGATACTGTACAGTACTGACAGATATTAGGGGATTCAGTAAACCAGTGGCCAAAATAGAATGGGAATAACCGGCTCAGTTTTCACATGACATAATGAAAACTACTGATGCAGGATCAGAAGTTGATGCAATATTTTTGAATTTTCAGAAAGTTTTCCGCACTGAACCACACATCTGCCTTTTAGCAAATATTCAAGCTTACAGTACATATATCAGCCTTGAAAGCATTTGAAATATGGTGCTACAGAAGAATGCTGAAAATTAGGTGGACAGACAAAGTAAGAAATGAACGAGTTTTGGAAATGATGGGTGAGAAAAGAAGTTTATGGAAGAAGCTTACAGAAAGAAGAGACAGGCTGGTAGGCCATAATTTGAGACATGCTGGAATGGAGAGAAACTAAATTCACATTCACAATACAGAGGTAGGCGTAAAATGGTTATTATTGGAAGGATTTAAATTTACCAGGTGTCAACTGGGTAGGAAATAAGATCAATAACACAAGGGAACAGAGATTTGCAAATAGCTTAATAAGGGAAGGTGGTTTTACACAAGTGGTAGAGCAAATGTGAGGGGGCCAAACATGTTGGATAACTTTCAAATAAAGCCTGAGGAAAATCTTTAAGGGTGTGAAGTAACTGAAGGAATAAGTGATACTGTACAGTACTGACAGATATTAGGGGATTCAGTAAACCAGTGGCCAAAATAGAATGGGGAAAAAGGTGTAATTATAAAAAGACACAGACTTTAGAATTGAAGAGATATTTCAGTGTAAAGTTCAGCAAATGGAAAGATGGCACATGTTCAGTGGAGATGAAATAGGAAGAGTTTAAGGAAATAGTAAAAAAAAAAAAAAAAAAGGGCAAGGAAATGTTTATTCCAAAGCAGAAAATAAAGAAAAGTACAGAACCTAAATATTACAGTAGTGAGATGAGAAGGTTGAAGAGAGTTAAGAGACAAGAAGGCAGTAGGGAATACTTAAAACAACTAAAGAAGCAATTAATAACATCAAAGAGAGAAGAAAAGAATGGGTTTATGATGAATATTATTGGTGCAGGAGGACCACTGAACGATGCATATAGACATTTCTATGGCTATATTAGGAAACTGAGGGTATTTAAACCATTGTAGATAAAAACGGAGTAGAAGTGACTGAGGATTTTGAAATTGCAGAGACACTGAGTGACTGGTTTAGTTAGAAAACTAGGGACTATCATCCTGTGATGGGAGGGAAGGAATCAGTGGAGAGTCTCCGTAGAATTATAAATGAGGAAACAACAACACTTTTAATAAATTCTCAAGAAATTATGAAGGAACTCAAAAAGCTAAAAAAAACGTAATGGGGCTGGTGTAGATAATATTACTACAGATTTATTAAAGACTACCTGGAGCCCACGACTTCATTCGAGTTTGTAAAGAATTTGGATTGACAGCTACCGACATCTAACCACCATAGTGTACGATGGGAGACTCGATGCTATTACCATACACAAACGGCAGTCATCTGCGCTATATAGTTCAGGCAGCAAAGTAAAATATACGGACACACATGTCAGTGGTCGAATTATGAAAATATCCTTGATCGACCAATTTCAACCACAATTTCTCCCACACTCCCACAGTTACTGAAATTTGGTCAATGTTGTGATAGACGGGTAACTCTGTGCTACTACTACACACAAACATCACACTAGATAGTTTTGGATGAAAAGTGATACACCATGATATATTCATTATTGGTAGAAATATGAATGTGCCGCAGGTCGACCACTTTCAACCACCATATCTCCCACACCCCCATAGCTACTGAAATCTAACCACCATAGTACACAACAGGAGACACGGTACCAATACCACACACAAACACCAATGGTCTATGCTATGCAGTTGAGGCAGCAGAGTGACATATACGGAGATACATGTCTTTGGTTGAAATACGAAAATGCCCTGCATCTACCACTTTTAGCCATCATATCTCCCACATCCCCACAGCTATCGGCATTCGGCCAATGTTGTGCATGACAGGAAACTCCATGCTACTTCCACACACAAAGACCAGTGATCTGTGCTAGGTAGTGGTGGCTGAAAAGTGAAATATAGGAAAACACAATTCTATTTTTATCTATACTATTACGTATCTGTAAGCAAGCTGCGTGTGTCTCTTTACTTATCTTGCAGTAAGTACCGCAGCAATTTGGATGTGGTTTTCAAGTTTTAGAGCTGATAATCCGAATCAAAATCACTGAAATAGCTACATGCCTTCGGAAGGAACAGGCAATTAAAAACCTTTTTACATGGAAAATTGTATGGCATGGAACATTATGCACTTTCAGACATGCACTACTTCTGCATAATTATGACGAAAATTCCCATACCTTAACTAATGATTGTTTAATATTTTGACCTTGAATATTTAGTTTTTCAGTTTTCTGGAATGCAGTAAATAAAAGGAATAACTGAATCAAACATAATGTTCATTACTACTATTTCATTTACTGTAATAATTACATGCTTAAGAGTTTGACCAAAGATAAATATACTAACTTTGAATTGTTTATATTGTCTTTGTCTTCGGTTATGATTACTCGCTTTTAGCAATTAGTTAAACTACTAAATATTATATTAAATCTTCAATAAGAATAAAACAATTGTGATATTTGTGGTAAGTAACTAAGAGCTTAATATGTATATCAAAGGTTTCTATTGTCGTTGCAATTTGATTGTGAAATCCAATCCGCATTTCAACCTAACCACAACCACTAACTACCCAAATTGTAGTTAATGTAATATTTAGTGTGTTTAGGCGTATCTGAATTGTTTGATTTTGTAACGGCAATATCAGTATAAGTTGTGGTTAGTTTGAAATGCAACCTGACCCAGAATGTTCTTGGAAAAATGTAAGTCATGAGGAATTCAATTATTGTTAGTAATTAATAAGCTGTTTTATGAATGCCATGTTAGTGAATCAAGTAAGTGTTTCCTGATGGCTTTAGCAAAATTTGTTTCTGGTCCAGGCTACATTTGAATCTAACTAATCCAGTTCCTAAATACCGTGAAGGAAAATGGCTCGAAATGTGGGTAGTTGTATAAAAGCAATCAAGATAAAAAATATATGTTATTACTCATGGATGTATTTATATGGTATTAAAAAAAGGGGGATTCTACGATTACCGTGGCTCCGCAATTTGATGATGGATTCTTATTCGACGAGACAAATTGAAAGTAAAGAATAAATTGATGTGATTAAGTTGAAATGCGGCCTTGGCCAGATGAAAAATTTCGCCATACTCAAATTTGATGATGGATTTGTATGTAACTTGACGAGACAAATCAGAAAAAAAGAATAAATGTTTTTGATATCTCGCTTAGTGCTTGAGATATAGTATCTCAAAAGTGAGGAGGTTCGGGTGAAATCTGGCATGGAGCAGAAAAAAATTCACCGAAACCTGTATATCTACACGGTGGAAATGCTCGATAGGTATTTTATTTTCTTCCTAGTGGTTGTTGTTAGGTTGAAATACAGCCTGGACCAGAAGAAACGCCAACAAAAGCACAAGGAACTATACCTTTAACTGATTTTTGACACGCTACATCTCGAAAACCAAGCAAGATATGAAAAAAAAAATGTTTATTATCGATTTGTTTTGCCTAGTTCTATAAAGATCCATTATCAGATTGTGGCGCCACGGTAATGGTAGAACGGCCTTAAAAAATCTTGCGAGTGATCTCAGTACATTTGTTGCTGCAATACTATCGTTGGCGGCGTAGATAGTTTAGAATTAACAGCCATTACTATCGCAGACAGTAACTTTTGTTTTGCATTATATCTATTGTACATTTCTTTTTGCTATAACATGCACTTTATATTGAAAGGTATGTCCTCAGGAAATTTCTAACCTGAAGGATTCGAGCAACCGCAGTCATGAGCAGCAGTCGTCGACTTTCTTGTGTGTTTAATCTAAAGTGTGCTAGATAGACTTTGTTTTTATTGAATTTTCTGTGCAGGCAGTGAGTCAGCAGTCGAGCAACCGCCGCCGTGAGCAGCAGTCGTCGACTTTCTTGTGTGTTTAATCTAAAGTGTGCTAGATAGACTTTGTTTTTATCTTTGAATTTTCTGTGCAAGCAGTGAGTCAGCAGTCGAGCAACCGCCGCCGTGAGCAGCAGTCGTCGACTTTCTTGTGTGTTTAATCTAAAGTGTGCTAGATAGACTTTGTTTTTATCTTTGAATTTTCTGTGTAGGCAGTGAGTCAGCAGTCGAGCAACCGCCGCCGTGAGCAGCAGTCATCGACTTTCTTGTGTGTTTAATCTAAAGTGTGCTAGATAGACTTTGTTTTTATCTTTGAATTTTCTGTGTAGGCAGTGAGTCAGCAGTCGAGCAACCGCCGCCGTGAGCAGCAGTCGTCGACTTTCTTGTGTGTTTAATCTAAAGTGTGCTAGATAGACTTTGTTTTTATCTTTGAATTTTCTGTGTAGGCAGTGAGTCAGCAGTCGAGCAACCGCCGCCGTGAGCAGCAGTCGTCGACTTTCTTGTGTGTTTAATCTAAAGTGTGCTAGATAGACTTTGTTTTTATCTTTGAATTTTCTGTGTAGGCAGTGAGTCAGCAGTCGAGCAACCGCCGCCGTGAGCAGCAGTCGTCGACTTTCTTGTGTGTTTAATCTAAAGTGTGGTAGATAGACTTGTTTTTATCTTTGAATTTTCTGTGCAGGCAGTGAGTCAGCAGTACGAGCAACCGCCGCCGTGAGCAGCAGTCGTCGACTTTCTTGTGTGTTTAATCTAAAGTGTGTTAGTTAGACTTTGTTTTTATCTTTGAAATTTCTGAGAGTCAGCAGTAGTCAGTTGAGCCTCAGCGACCGTAGCCGACTGTTGTGTGTGATTTGTATTTTACTGGTTTTTGTGTTATCTTTGAATATTTCCTTTTTAGGTAGTGATCCAGTGAGTTGAGCCTCTGCGTCCGTAGCAGCAGTAGCCGAATTGTTGTGTGATCTGAAATTTCCTGGTTTCGTGTTATCTTAAATATTTCCTGTTTAGGTAGTGATCCATTTAGTTGAGCTGTAGCAGCTGTCTGATTTTTCTGATTAATTTGTTTGTGACTGTGTTTGGTTAGTTTGTGGGACATGGTTTGCGCAATGTGTTACAGTAGGCGTCAGGCTCTCGAAGAGATTCGTACTACGATGGCATCTCTTCAGGCACAGGTGTGGAGCATAGTTAGATGACGAACGGCAGTGCGTCGAAGAATTACCGGAGGCTACTGATGTAGAACCGGCAGGTGAGGATTGTCAGGTATCTGTTGCAGGGAACGACTGGCACCGGGTGGATAGGAGAAAGGCATCAAAATTCCAAAATAACCGACGGGAGAATGATATCTTGCCCCTAAGTAATGCGTTTTCAGTTTTGCAGGAGGTTGAAGATCTTAGTGCGAATGGCCCAGAAGCACAGCAGGGAAGATTTACTCGCAGACACCGAGTGATGCCAGGGAAAGGATTACTTATCATTGGAAGCTCCAACGTCCGACGTCTAGAGAAACCCCTACGAGACCTAGCTGAGAAGAATGGTGCAGACCCTCGTACTAACGTTCATTCTGTGTGTCTTCCAGGAGCAACCGTGCCACGAGTCATGGAGGCTATACCAAAAGCGATTAGAGAATCGAACTGCCGTCAGTTGAGGGTAGCTGCGCACGTCGGAACTAACGACTCGTGTCATGTTTCTGTTTCAGATATAGTGAAATCTATGGACAAGTTGGGCCACAAGGCGTATGAATCAGCGCGTGAGAATTCGGTAAAGTTGCAGTTTTCCATCTGTAGTGTCGTGCCGCGCATCGATTGTGGGGAAGCCGTATGGTGGAAGATTTATAATTTGAATTGTAGTCTACAGGAGCTGTGTCGCAGAAACAACTGGGGCTTCGTCGATCTTCGACCGATGATAGCTGCCAGCTGGGACGCATTTGACAGGTCGGGCGTCCACTACACACCGAGAATGGCGATCAAGGTGGCTGCTAAAATATGGAACCGTCTTGATGTGAATTATTTTTTAGGAACACCGTGAGGCCCGAGGATCCCTCAGTTCAACGAAGAAGACGCGTCGTTAATCTAGATCTTGGTTCTGGAAGTGACTGGCGTGAATAAATCGAAATTTACAGCTCCAAATACTTCACCCGTTTCCTTTCGGAGTGCAAATAGTAAAAATGCGAATTTAGACTCTACAGATACAGATATTAAACCGCTAAGGATAATGGTCCTTAATTGTCAGAGTATTAGAGGGAAAGTAGCCGATTTCCACGCTGCAGTTGCGACTAACGATGTTGATATAATACTAGGAACCGAGAGCTGGTTGACGCCAGAGGTAGAATCTAGCGAAGTATTTGCTCCTCAATTCAATGTTTTTCGGAAAGACAGAACTACCTCAATGGGCGGAGGTGTGTTCGTGGCCGTTAATAAAACCATCAATTGCTCCTGTAGTAAATGAAACGGAAAATTGTTGCGAGTTAATATGGGTGAAGGTAAAAATTGGCAGAAGTTTAAAGTTCATAATAGGATCATTTTACCGACCTCCGGACTCTGGATTAGATAACGCGGAATATCTTAGACAGTCACTCAATAGTATTTCTCAGAAATTTCAGGGACATACATTGATCATGGGAGGTGATTTTAATATACCCTCTGTTAACTGGGACACATTTACTGTTCAGGTCAGGTGGAAGAGATAGGTTAATAACCGAAACGTTCCTGGAATCATTCGCGGAAAATTCTCTTGAACAGATGGTCGAAGAGCCAACGCGGAGCGTCAAGGATTCCTCGTCCATTTTGGATCTATTTCTTACTAACAATCCGGATATTGTAGATAACGTTTGTATAGAAGACGGTATAAGTGATCACAAGGCGATTGTGGTAACTTTAAAATCTAGGCTGAATTTGAAGCATGATAAAGACAAACTCGTATATTGTTTCGATAAGGCAAATGATGCGTTTATGGTCGATCATTTGGCGAAAAATTTTGAAACGTACACGCTTAATACAAATGTTGAGGAACTTTGGTTTAATTTAAAAGAAATAATATGGACCGGCTTAAATCAATTTGTTCCCAAGAAGTTTATTAAGGTTAGTAACAAATTCCCGTGGTTCAATAGGGAAGTGAAACGTTTGCTCAGGAAGCAAAGGCGTTTACATGCGACGGTAAAGAAATCGGGGGACTCATCTGATCGCGCTAAATTAGTCCACTAGCGAGCGGACGTGCGTAAGGCAATGCGTGATGCGTTTAAAGAATTCCAAGCCAGAAATTTATCCGAAGATCTGATTACTAATCCAAAAAAGTTCTGGTCATATGTCAAATTAATAAGAGGCTCTCGTAAGGTCATGCCGTCGTTGATTAATGAAAATGGGGAATTATCAGAAACTAGCGTCGAGAAAGCAGAAAATCTTGAATAATGTATTTAAAAAAGCTTTCACGTCAGAAAACTCGGAGGAGATTCCGATATTTAACAATCGAACCAACAAAATTATGAATGATCTCGTTCTCGATGTCGAGGGAATAACTAAACTGCTTATGAATGTAAATCCCAATAAGGCTCCAGGACCAGACGGTATTCCTACAAGATTCTACTCTAGGTACGCAAAGGAATATGCACCGTATTTGATGAAATTATATACCGCCTCCTTGGATCAAGGAAAAATACCAGCCGAATGGAAGACCGCCATCGTAAGTCCAGTGTTCAAAAGTGGGAATGTTAATGATCCTCAAAATTATAGGCCGATCTCGTTAACCTCAATATTTTGCAGGATTTTAGAACACATCATCTATTCAAATGTCATGCGGTTTTTGGATGAAGATGAGCTTTTAAACCCAAATCAACATGGATTCAGAAAAGGCCGATGCTGCGAAACACAACTTGCCCTCGTAATTCACGACTTGAGCCGTATTATAGATGAGCAATCCCAGGTTGATTTAGTTCTATTAGACTTCAAAAAAGCTTTCGACAGCTGTGCCTCACACTAGGTTACTTAGGAAACTTCGGGGTTACGGTATATCTAGACAAATATGTGATTGGGTTGCAGACTTTTTGAAGGACAGAACACAGTGTGTAGTTCTCGACGGTGAGCGTTCATCACTTGCCGAAGTGAGGTCCGGGGTTCCCCAAGGAAGCGTGATAGGGCCTCTGTTGTTTCTCATATACATTAATGATTTGTGCGACATAATAAGGGGAATGAAAAGATTATTTGCCGATGATGCTATTATTTATCGTGAAATCACAACCCAGGACGACTGCGCTTTGTTACAAGACGATATTATGAAAATAATTGCGTGGTGTAAAGATTGGCAGTTGGAGTTAAACGCTAAAAAGTGCCAAGTCATGCATGTAAGTAAAAAGGTGACACCATTTAGCTTTGAATATACAATTAATGGCACTGTCCTTAGAACGGTAGATTCCGCTAAATACCTAGGGGTAACAATTCGTAATAATTTGTGGTGGAATGAGCATATCGAGAATGTAATTGGGAAAGCAAATCGTATGCTTCGATTTCTAGGTCGTAATTTAAAACAATGCACTCCGGAAGTTAAATCGATTGTGTACAAGTCACTAGTGAGGCCTCACTTGGAATATTGTTGCTCTGTATGGGGTCCCCATCAAAAGGGATTAATGGAGGCATTAGAGATGGTCCAAAGAAGAGCCGCCCGATTCGTGGCAGGTATGTATAGTTGGAGGGAAAGCGTAAGTGCCATGTTGAAGGAGTTAGGTTGGGAAGGCCTGGAGCACTGAAGGCGTTGCTCTCGACGGAAGCTAATTGAAAAATTCTCGACTGATGTATTTTCGGAATGACAGCAAACAAATATTGCTACCAGCAACATTCATATCTCGGAATGACCGCGAAAATAAGATAAGAGAAATCAGGGCCAGAACCGATTCATTTCTCTACTCATTTTTTCCACGAGCGATTAGGGAATGGAATAGAATGGATTTATAGGGCGAGTAAACACAAAATCGGACAGGAGTAGCTTCCGATAAAGCACTCCGGCCATCCTGATCTGGGTTTTCCATGGTTTCCCTAGATCGCTCCAGGCGAATGCTGGGATGGTTCCTCACAATAGCCCATGGGCGCCACCTGCCATATACCGTATATCCCTTCCAAACCATTACCTTTCCTGATAGGTGCAATGCACCCTCCGCCAAACACTTTTAGTGAATCGCGGAGTAATTGTAATAGTAGATTTTTGATTCTCGGTATGCCTTTACTGGAATGTTGGTGACAATGTTTCACGTAGCTTTAGTTTCTTATATTTCATATATTGTACTCTGTTAAAATATAAGTCCTACAAAAAAAAACCTTTTGAACATCGGTATGAAAACCGCATCTAAGGTAATAACTAAAAGAAAGGAATTTTTTAAAAATGAAATATATATTTTGCTTCTCTGCATTATTATTTTACACTAAAATAAAAAGGGTAAAATATTATATTTTTCTGGGGGAGGGGGGAGGGAGGGAGGCTGCCTACTACTAGTACTAACCATTTGAAATTTGGATTAACTGCTTTGTTATAATATCCTCTTCATGTTTTGCACTCTTATTTTTCAGAAAAGTTACCACAAATTAAATTAAAAATGCCAAAATATGGAAGAGATGCCCAGCTAATAGATGGTGCTGCAAAATTAATGAAAATCTATTGAAATGTTGGTTAAATCATTTATTGTAATGTTTTCTTGCATTTATGCTTCTCTCCGTTGTAAAAATTCACACGAAATTAACGAATAAAAAATATTTGTTCGAGATGTTGTAGGCCCTACAACAACGATATCCATCTTAGTATCAATACAAGCGATCGGAGACAATGTATTGCTTCCACTGTAAACAAATACCCAATTTTTTAGATGGATGCAGCAGAACGATTTTCCAAAAATTATTTCCTTAGTCTAGGCTGAATTTTGACCTAACCACATCCTCTATGGCAAAATGACCTAACCATGACCTCTATGACAAAACGAGACTGTTTAGGTTGATATGATCCCTGTGCCATTTTTTGTGTCATTTTTACAGTGCTAGCAATATTACGCAGTTGCACAGAGGCTCATATTTCAGCATTTTTCTGAAGAAGGAGAGTATAAAACGTGAGGAGGACATTTTGTGGAGGCAGATACTTTAAATTTCAAAAGATTAGTACCAGTTTCAGATTTGTGGAGAAAGAGGCAGACTACCCGCATTTCTACACACGTCAAGATCTGTGTGTGCAAAGCAGTGGGTAAATGCTTTATATAAATAAGATTGTGGGATACAATATTGTACCATACCTTGAAATTTTATTTAAAACGAGTTTGCTTACCAGAGGACTGTAAAAGAGCGATAGTAGTTCTGGTTAATTTTTTTTTTTTAATCTTCTTAACGTCTCTCTAACAGCGACATTTTTAGAGACGGGAAAGGATGGGGGGCAAGGAATGGGAAGGAATTGGGCAATTGCCTTTTGAAGGCATTTGCATGGAGTGATTTGTGAAACCATGGAAAACCCAAATCTGGATGCCCGGACGGGGATTTGAACCGCCGTCCTCCCGAATGCGAGGCCAGAACGCTAGCCGTTACACCACCACGCTTGGTTTCTGGTTCATAAAGGAGGGGTTACATATAGGGTTGGAAATAGCAGATCAATTAGTTTCGCATCAATGATTGATAAGCAACTATATCAGAAATGTCTGTGAGGAAAGAAATTGGTTTGCAGATCGAAAACATGACTTTAGGCAAGGATATTCATGTGAATCTCAGATGATGGGCTAAATGCAAGATATTTCAGATGAATTGGACAAGAGAGGCCAAGTTGATAGCGTGGCACGAGATCTTTCTAAGGCATTTGACAGAGAGAACCATGAAATCGTTTTAAATAAACTGAAATCTATTGGATTGGGTGAAAATGTTACTTGCTGGGTAGAGGAATTCTTAAAAGCCAGAAAGTAAAGTGTTAGAATAGGAAATATATTATCAAAAGAGGTGGAAGTAAATAAGGGGGTGCCACAGGGTAGTGTATTGGGACCTTTGCTGTTCATTAAACTAATGAATGACTGTGTAGAGGGGTTATGGTCAGAATCTAGGTTTTTTGCAGATGATATAATGGTATACTAAAGGATCAAATCAGGTGAAGACTGAACGCCTGTAGGGTGACCTGGATAGAATATCTAAATTGATAGGTCAGCAAGGAATGAAGATAAATGCCGAGAAGAGTCAGCTTATTAGGTACACAGATAAAAAAAAAAAACTAAAGGTTAATTATGATTACAGGGTGGGGTCAGAATTGTTTTTGAAAACTTGAAGTACAAATATCTTAGAATAATGTTTGATAACAAACTCAATTGGGCAGAGCAAATTGGGCAGCTGGTAGGAAAATGTTACAAAATCCTTCGCTTACTGGAGAGGGTGATGAGAGGATGTACCAGAGAAGTTAGGGAGTTGGGTTACAAAACTTTCGTCAGACAATTGGTTGAATATGGTGGTGTACTTTGGAACCCACATTTTGGTTATAAAATACAGGAGTTTTAGTGTGTGCAAAGAAGAGCAGCTAGATCTGTTTGTGGAAATTATCACAGGACACAGTCAGTAACTGATATGATAAGGGAGCTGGATTAGGACTAATTTGAGGAAAGGAGGGGGATTGAAGAGTGTGCTGAGAATGTACAGGGAGTCTGTTGGTGATGGAGCTTGGAGGGATATTGGTCAAAGAATTAGAACAGTGCATGGAAGGGGAAAGGGCAACAACGACCATCAGCTTGTGCTCAATTTCATGCAGAAGGAAGTGGGAAAATTTAATTTTGTTGGGAAGGGTGTCAAGGATTGGAAAAAATTACGAAGTGAAGATATGAATAACTTACCAAAAACGCTTAATTCATTCGCCAACTTAGCTAAGTGGCAAAAGGAATTAAATAAGGATAGGGATATGAGCCACCACTTACCTTGCGGCGATCAAAGTGGTATGCTAATACAAAGAAATGACAAAAATACAAATGATACAGAAATGTTCGGGATGAGAACTTTATCAAAAGGATAACACTACGGGAGGTGGGTGATGTGGGACACTGCCTGACAGAAAGACTGTTTGACAGGAAAATGGTGGAGGTAAATACAAATAGGGGACAAGTAGAACGGCAATGATTCAGAGCTAATACCCGAGCACAGTTAAAAATCAAAACTAATCTCTGGTCAGCGGGAAGAGCAAAATAATATAATTAAATCTAAATATGACAAAATAATACACACACCCACACACACAAATATAAATTAAAAAATATTTTTAAAAAAATTAGGTTAGGGAAATGAACCACCACATACTTTTAGATAATGGATGTGGAGTGCGAACACACAGAAAAGACAAAAACACAACTGATAAACGAAATTTTCGGGACAACCCCTTTTTGAACAGGAAAACTTTATGGGAGGTGGGTGATGTTGGAGACTGTCTCCAAGAAAGACTATTGGTCAGGAAAATGGTGGGGGTAAATTCAAACATCTGAAAGGTAGGGACAGTGATTCAGAGCTAATACCAGAGCATAGATGAATATCCAAAATGATCTCTGGTCGGTGGGAAGAGCAAAATATAGTTAAACTAGCCTTTACCCACTGCTTTGCACGCGCGAGTCTTGGCGTGTATAGAAATACTCTGAGCTTTGTTAGTTTAGTATCAAATATTAACTTTGGGAAACAAAAAATATAGATTTCATTTAAAGACTTTCCTTTCTTTTAGTTACTACCTTAGATTCAGTTTTCATACTATAGTTCGAAAATTTTTTTGTTATTCTTATATTTTAACACAATGTATATGAAAAATAAGAAATTAAAGATACGTGAAACATTATTGCTAAGGGTCCATTAAGGACGTACGGAGAATCAGTTGTCCTCTTGGTCAGAAATTTGGGACACATTTTCCTGAGGATAGAAAGTGCCTATTAATGCAAAAACAAATGTACCTTAGAAACAATGCAACACGAAAGTTACTGTCTGCGATAGTTTTTTCAGTACATTCAATGACCATTTATAAAAATATCTATGCCACCAACGATAGCATTTACAACAACAAATCTAAAATTGCTAGCAAGTTTTGGAATACCATATGTGTATATTATCACGCCGTGAGTAATAACATGTATTTCTTGCTTATAACTGCTATGCACTATTCTGAATTTCGATCCATCTTTCTTCATCATGTGTCAGAACTGAAGTGGTTAAACTGAAATAAGGCCTGGACCAGAAAAAAATATGTTGCCATTGAGGATTACACATCTTCACTAACATGGCACTCATTGAAGCAGGTTATAATTACTAACAACAATCAAATGCTTTATGCCTATTGTTGTTCCAAGAACATTATGGTTCAGGTTGCATTTTGACCAAACCACAATATATACTGATATTACCACTTCAAAATCAAAAGATGCAGATACACCTAAACGCAAGAAATGCATCAATATATAAATTTTTGGTAATGACAACATTATCTATTTCAGGATACAAAGTATGCTTAACATAAATTATAACATGGGAGAAGGTGGAAGTGAGGGGGATGGGTGGGAGGAAAATTGGACTTAACAACTGGGGACCAATCACCAGGTCTAAATTTAAGATAGCACCATAGAACCACCGCTCACCAGAGCCTATCTTTATAGATTGTGACTTCGAATTTTGCTTATTTTTAATTTTAACTTAAAATTTCTGAATATTTTATTTTTTTCAGTTGTTTGCACATGTGTCCATTACTTGGTGGGCTTTTGAGACCATTAACTGAGGTATACTGCCCTTCCGCGACGGGTCCTTGTGTACAGTTTTGCTTTATACTTGCTATTCATCATCTTTGTGTGTTCGTGTTTTCTTCGTGTACCAACGCCGCAGGAATCCCCCTTCTTTGGTAAGTGGTGGTTTTTTATCCTATCCTAATTTTCAATATATATATATTGAAAAATAAAAATTAATAATATTAATTTCTTTTAACCCAAGACTCTGTGAAGTAAACATCACCATAGGTTAGTGGTGGTTTTATGTAGGTAGTGGGGATGGAGACAGAGAAATTTAAAAGGATAAAAATAAGTAATAATAATAATAATGATGCTTGGGTATTATCTAAAGTTGAGACCAGGCAGTTGCCTTGTGCCCAGTTTGTACTGGTAGGCAAGTTCCCACCTTGTGACGTCAGAGGATCTGATGCTATTAGGATGGACTCTGAAAGCCTGGACCGTGAAAACCAGAGTTGAAATTATTCGAGTGATGGCATGGGCAGTAACTGGGTGCTTTGGTTTCCGTGTGAACACCGTCTGTCGGTGGCCATTTATTCTTATGGAAAGTGAATTTGTGGTCAAACCTTGATATGAAGCCAGGCAGTAGTCGCATGTTAACTGGTAAATTACATGGTAGGTTTCACAGGTGGCGTATCGTATGATAGGGAACCTTTCCCCTGTTACAGGGTTGTTGAAAGTGGTGGAGGCATGGTGTATGTTGTACATCTTGAAGCTCTTTTGCATGGGAAAGTTCTAGGAGGAGCAGGGAGGATTTTTGGAAGAATCAATCTCATTTCTGGCCAGGTTTTCAGGAAATCATAGCTTTGCCGGAGGATTCTGTTAATGGATATGTGGCCTGGGTAGTATTGTGTTTACCAAGACTGGATTGTGGTAGGTTTTCGTGGGTTTGGGATGACTGATGGGCTGAGTAGGTTGTAATGTTGCCAGTGGAAGTTGTTTGTTCAACAAAGCCGGCGGGTAGTTGTGTGATAATAATGCTTGTGAAATATTGTTTGAATAATCCATGAGGAACTGTTGGTTGGAGCATATGTGACTATCCCAAATGCCAAGGGGAGGGAACATTTAGTTTGGTGCAGGTGGCAACTGTCAAAACGGAGACACTGTTGAAGGTTGGTGTGTTTGATTCAGACTGAAGGGTTGACGAAGCCATTGGAGAGGAATAAATCCACATCCAGGAATGTGGCCTGGGTGTGGGAGTAGGACCAAGTGAATTTCAGCATGCTCAAGGTATTGAGATAGTTCAGGAAATTAAGTAGTTCGTTTTCTCCATGCGTCCAAATCATAAAAATGCCGTCAATGAATCGAAGCCAAATGAGGGGTTTGAAAAGGACTTCCACCAGAAATGTCTGTTCCAGATGGCCCATGATCAGATTAGCATAAGAGGGGGCCATTTTGATGAGTAAGGATGTAGTTGTTATTAACCCTTTAACTGCTACGGTTCGCCCGGCCGAGCCCTCGCTGAGTGCGGCTTTGTTTACGCCTAAGCTGTTTACCTGCCCTGGAATGCTGCGTTAGACTGGACCGCTGTGTACTGAATACGTCTGGAGCGTTGTGTGTGGCGTTCTTCTGCTGTCGCTCTGCAATTTGAAACCGCAGATACAAAATAAATACAGTTAATATACCATCTAAAGTTTTTCAGTTTAAAGCTCCTCTAAAAGTAAATGTCTGCATAATCAAACATGCGGTACTTCATATACTAAATAGATATTACAGCGACTGAAATGTTTTTAGTTTGTGAGCGTAGTAATTTATCTGGAGAGAACCTGTCCGAATACCTTTCACAAATTCTGCACAAATTTTCCAGCCTTCTTTTTGACCCGGGTTAATATAATTTTAATTTTTTTTTTTTTTTGTATTTCGTTTAGTTTCAGAGGGGGATAAATGTAATATAATTATTACTCTGCAGTTAACCATGGTTAGTAATTCTTTTTGTGTGATAAGCCTTGAAAAATGGTACAACACACAGTGTTACATTACATGTTCTGCATTGGTTTCTCGACGCACTTTCCTGTATCGAACATACAGCGCATTCACGCATTGGCGTGCTCTTCTTTGAATTTGCAATTAGACTGAAATTTGGAAAAAAAAGGTCTCAAAAAGTTGCGTGGGCGATTTCTAGGGGAGGGGGGGGGGGGCGTCTCACGGACCTGATCTTACAAGACGGGGGGGCATCATTTTTGCAAAGGGTCAGAAAATGTCTGGAAGTAAATGGTCATCTTTTTGAGCACCTGCTGTAGACATGGCTGCAAATAAGTAAGAAAAAGCATTTAAAAAATCAATTTCGTCATTATCCTTTAAAATTAACTTCCATGTTTACAGAATGAAAATTACATGTAATTATTTAAACAATAATTAAAATTATACACAAAAAACGCGAATATTCATTTTTCGCGATTACAGCGCCATCTGTAAGGCTAACAGAAAAGTGAGTTAAGCAAACTATTTTTATTTTTTCATGAGGAATCGGAATCTTCAAAAAAAAAAAAAAAAAAAAAAAAAAAAAAAAAAAAAAAAAAAAAAAAAAAAAAAAAGGGGGTTCCCATTTAAAAGAATTAAGTTGACCTTGTTGTAACGACAACAGCGCCACCTGTGAAAAAACCAATATCACATAATTGTAGCCCCCTACTGTAAGATTATTTTTTATATAGGTTATTGTTTGTTAAAATGCTTTCTTTCCGAAATATTTCCAGAAAACATATTAAATGCCCCACCCTGTATGAGAAGGGAGCTGACTAACTATGGGTTGTAGGTACTGATCAACCAAAGCAGAGATGCACTCAGTTGGTGAGCCATAAGTTGCAACAATAGGGCATCCTGGATTGCCAGGTTTATGGATTTTGGGAAGAAGATGAAGGGTAGATGTACATGGATTTTGGAGAGTAAGAAGCAATATGGACTGTGGGGTGAGTCCTTGAAGGGACCCACTAAACTATACATATTCCAGTATTTTCTTGTTGACAGTAGGAGTTGGATCTTCTGATAGGCGGCAGTAAGTTCTGGTGTGTGATACTGACAAAGAGCTTCAACCATGTACTCCTGTTCATGACTACAATGGTTGAGCCCTTGTCAGCTGGAAGGATAATGAGATCTGGATTGGTGGAGAGTTGTTTCCTGGCACGGGTTTCACCTGGGCAAAGATTACTGGTGTTTGCTGAAGATTTAAGGAAAGTGGGAGAAGCCAAACTAGTGAACAGGAAATCCTTGAACATTTGGAGGGGATGGTTCTGGGGAAGAGGAGGAGTGTCAAGTGTGGATACTGGATTGAATTTAAGTAGACTTGGTTCCAGGTGGTCCTGATACCCCTGTTCACTGCCATGAGTGGCAAAGTGATACCGCCAGCTGAGTGTACGGCAGAATGATAGTGTGTCACCGACTAGTTTGGCATGATCAAATATGGGGATGGGTGAGAAGGTGAGTCCTTTGGAGATTACAGAGAGTTGGGATTCAGATAATGGTCAAGAGGATAGGTTTATAACTGACAGTTTAGGCTTAGGTGCAGGGATTGATTGCAGAGAGTGAGATGTAGTTTTTGAAGGGGGAGGTTGAGGTATGTTGATGAGCTGGGCTATAGACGGATTAGAGGAAATCAGAGGAGGCTGTAATTTTGATTGGTAGACCATTGGCTGGTGGGGAACAAACCGCCCCAATGCAAGATGGGACTTCAGTAATTTGGACAACTTCTGTAAATGCTTCTGGGCATGCTTTACTGCTAGAATTAAGCGATTGCTTTAAAATCTGCTGTAAAACTTGAATGACTTGTGGGAATGACAACATGAGTATTTAGTGAAGGGATATGAGCAAAGTTTTCCAGAATGCTGGTTTTCCAGAATGGTATATTGTTGTAGAACAAGGCGAGTAATGGCCAAAGACCGTTGGTAGCGAAAGGCATGTAGGGCCAGGTGAGTTTGGGAGGACAACCAAATATTGGCAGTTTGATTGTAACACCATTTGGGGGTACGTTGAATGACAGACATGAATTTCGGAAAAGAATATGTGATTGAAATTTGGCGAGCTGAAAAGCATGGTATCTGTAGGTATGTATGTATTTTTCAACATACTAAAAGGGAGTGTTAGTGGAGGCATGTTGTGGGCCACAGATCTTTATATAGAATGCAGATTGTGTTCGTTGTCTGCAATGAGGTTTGGAATACAAGATCAACAAACATGAAGGACGATAAATAAAAAGAAAAAAAAATTAAAGAAACTTTAAATGTGAGTTCACAGATAACAATGAGCTTTAAATGCATGCCGATAAAAGTGAGAGTGGTAAACTGGATGGGACGAAAACAGGATATTCAAAGGACGCTGATTATATGCATACAAATTTAAGTATTTTCATCCATGCCGCTGGAAATTCATCACTAAGATAGAAATGGGATGCTGATATATAAACATATATACATAGAATTGGAATGGATGAAATGATTATTAGTAGAAATTATGCAGTAATAACATGAAAAAACAGCTCATTATCCCTCCACCTGACAAGGGCTAAACCATTGTAATCATGAACAGGAGTGAGTAGATGGTTGAAGCTCTTCGTCAGTTATCAGACACCAGCACTTACTGCCGCCTATCAGAAGATCCAACTCCTACTGTCACAAGAAAATACAGAAATATGTACAGTTTCGTGGGTCCCTCCAAGGTCTCATCCAACAATCCATATTGATTCTTACTCTCCAAAATCCACGTACACTACCCTGTATCTCGTTCCCAAAATTCATAAACCTGGCAATCCAGGATGCCCTATTGTTGCAGCTTATGGATCGCCAACTGAGTGCATCTCTGTGTTGGTTGACCCGTACCTACAACCCATAGTTAGTCAGCTCCCTTCTCATATAAAGAGCACCCAACATTTTTTCTTCCGGCTTTCAACCATACCCACCCCTCTTCCTTCCAACTCCATACTGGTTACCACTGACGTCACGTCCTTGTACACAAACATTCCACACTGGCATGGCCTCAGGCCCATGGAACATTTTCTGGATCAGCACCCTCCCAATGACATCCTTCCTTACCAAATTGGCGCACCTGATTCCCAATAACTACTTCTCCTTCTAAGGCAATATATATCACCAAACCTGTGGCACTGCCATGAGCACCCGCATGGGGCCCTTTCATGCTATTCTGATCATGGGCCATCTGGAACAGACATTTCTGGATGAAGTCCTTTTAAACTTCTCATTTGGCTTCGATTCACTTACGACATCTTTATGATTTGGGCGCATGGAAAAAATGAACTACTAAATTTCCTGAACCATCTCAATACTTTTGGCATGGTGAAATTCACTTGGTCCTACTTCAAAACCCAGGCCACATTCTTGAATGTGGATTTATCCCTTTCCAATCGATTCCTCAACTCTTCAGTCCACATCAAACACACCAACCTTCAACAGTATTACCATTACGACAGTTGCCACCAGTACTATAACAAACATTTCTTCCCCCACAGTCTTGGCATTCGAGATAGTCGCATATGCTCGAACCAACAGTCACTCATGGATTATTCAAAATTATTTCACAAGCATTGATTTCAACAACTACCCTCCAGCTATGGTGAAGAAACAGCTTTCAAGGGCAACATTAAAACCTACCTCAGACCATCAGTCATCCGAAACCCACAAAAACCTGCCACAATCCAGTCTTGGTCACAAAATACTACCCAGGACTCAAATCCATTAACAGAATCCTCCGGCAGGACTATGACATCCTATAAACCTGCCCTGAAATAAGATCCATTCTTCCCAAAAACCTACCTGCCCCTCCTAGAATAAATTTCAGCAGACCTCCTAACCTAAGCCAACTTCTAGTCCACAAACATAGTCTTCCTCATCCCAACAATCGGCCCCAAGGTTCTTTCCCATACAATAGACCCTGCTGCAAGATGTGCAACATACACTATGACTCCATCACTTTCACCAACCCTATCACAGGGGAAAGCATTCCTATCATATGACACGCAACCTGTGAAATCTCCCACATATTTTACCAGTAAACATGCAACCACTACCTAGCTTCATATATAGGTTTGACCACAAATCCCCTTTACATAAGAATAAATGGCTTCCGACAGACAATGTTCACACAGAACCCAAAGCACCCAGTTACGGCCCATACCATCACCCCTGACTCGAATAATTTCAACTCTGGTTTCACTGTCCGGCCTATCAGAGTTCTCCCTAATAGCATCAGCTCCTCTGACGTCACAAGGTGAGAACTTGCCTACCAGTGCAAACTGGGCACAAGGCAACCACCTGGTCTCAACTTCAGATAATACCCGAGCATCATCATCATCACTTATGTTTACCCTTTTAATCCTCTGTTTGCCTCCATCCCTACTACCTATGACAAACCACCAATAACGTAAGGTGATGTTTACTTCATAGAGTCCTGACCAACAGTCTTTCTGGGAGGCGGTCTCTAACATCACTCACCTCCCATGTTCTCCTGTTGATAAAGGACATGTCCTGAAAATTTCTTTTTCAGTTGTGTTTTTGCATTTTCTGTATGCTCGTGCCGCACATCCATTATCTAAAGGTAAGTGGTGGCTCATTTCCCTATCCTAATTTAACTCCTTTTCATTACTTAGCGTCTTTGATTTCTTTGTTTACCAAAATATAAACTTAAAGAAATTACTAAAATTCCTAAATTACTAATGCAATAAAAATAATTTTTAAATCAAAGACTCAATGAAGTAAATATCACTTTAGGTTAGTGGTGGTTCAATACAGGTAGTGGGGTTGGAGGCGAAGAGGATTAAGAAAGGGTAAACAACTAAAAATAATAATAATGACCGGGTATTGTCTAAAGTTGTGACTGGGTGGTTGCATTTTGCCCAGTTTGTAGTGGTAAGGCAAGTTCCCACATTCTGAGTTCAGAGGCTATTAGGGAGAACTCTCATAGCACGGACCGTGAAACGAAAGTTGAAATTATTCGAGTCATAGGTAATGACACGGGCAGCAACTGCGTACTTGGGGTTCTGTGTGAACAGCATCTGTTGATGGCCATTTATTCTTATGGAATGTGGAAATCTATATATAAAGCCATGCAGTGATTACATGTCAACTGGTAAATTAAGCGGGAGGCTACACAGGTGGCGTGTCCTAGGATCAGAAAGCTTTATTATGTTTGTGGACTAGAAGTTTGCTGAGGTTATGAGGTCTGCTGAAACAAGTTCTAGGAGGAGCAGGGAGGAAATTTGGAAGAATGGATTTCATTTCTGGCTAGGTTTTCAGGAAATCATAGCTTTGTCAGAGGAATTTATTAATGGATATGCGGCCTGGGTAGTACTGTGTGACCAAGACTGGAATGTGGTTGGTTTTTGTGGGTTTGGGATGTTTGATTGGCTAAGTAGATTGTAATGTTGCTATGGAAGCTGTTTGTTCACCAAAGCCGGAGGGTGTGTGATATTAATGCTTATGGAATATTGTTGGAATAATCCATGAGCGACTGTTGGTTGGAGCATATATGACTACCCGAACTGCCAAGGGGTGGGAATGTTTGGTTTGGTGCGGGTGGCAACTGTCAAAACAGAGATACTGTTGAAGGTTGGTGGGTTCCATATGGACTGAAGAATTGAGGTAGCCATTGAAGAGGGACAATCCACATCCAAGTTTGTTATTTGGGGATGGGAGTAGATCCAAATGAATTTCAGCAGGCTAAAGGCACTGAAATGGTTCAGGAAATTTAGCAGTCCATTTTCTCCTATATACATATTTAAGGAAGGATAGGGAAATATGAACAAACACTTACCACAGATGAAGGCGGCCGAGATGACGAACACAAAAATACCAACACAAGAGAAGCTTAATATTTCGGCCTACAGCCTTATACGTGCAGAAGTGAGACACCAGGTGGAGTCAGATGTGTACACAGAGACCGCAGTCTGGTGAATATGAAAGTGTAGGGGGGTGGGAGGGTAAAGTTCAAATATTGGATCTATAATTGACACTGTTGACGGTATTTATCATTGAAAGTGGTAGATCAACATAATAACTGGGTGAGTATGCATATATATATATTTATATATTGAACATTGGATAGGATAAAAAAACACCGCTTACCAAAGAAGGGAATTCCAGCGGCGTTGGTACACGAAAAAAACACGAACACACAAAGAATAAAATTTTCGAACATGGCTCTTCCTCAGTAGAAGTGAGATGGCTGCACGCAAGCGCTGCCCGCAGCCAACGCTTGCGTGCAGCCATCTCACTTCTACTGAGGAAGAGCCATGCTCGAAAATTTTATTCTTTGTGTGTTCGTGTTTTTTTCGTGTACCAACGCCGCTGGAATTCCCTTCTTTGGTAAGCGGTGGTTTTTTATCCTATCCAATGTTCAATATATCCGCTTTTAGCGCCTTTGTTTCCTAACAATATATATATAGCCAGCACTTTGAAATTTACATGGAATTACTCCCACACCCAGGCCACTTTCCTGGATGTCGACCTGTCCCTCTCTGATGGCGGCATCAATTCTTCGGTACATATAAAATCCACCAATCTACAACAATACCTCCACTACGACAGTTGCCATCCTAATCACATCAAACGCGCCCTCCCATACAGCCTGGGAATCTGGGGCAGGCACATTTGCTCCAACGAACAGTCCCTTAAGCAGTACACTAATAACATTTCTGAAGCCCTAATATCCCGCAATTACCCCCCAGATTTAGTTCATAAACAAGTTACACGAGCCACATCAGTACCGACACAATCCATCAACACCCCACAACCATCAAGAACCAACCAAAGCCCAGTTTTGGTCACCCGCTACTTCCCTGGCTTAGAATCCATCAACAGGATCCTAAGACAAGGATATGATCTCCTCCGAGCCTGCCCGGAAATGAAAACACTCCTACCACAAATCCTTCCCCAGCCCCCTAGAACCTGTTTCAGTAGACCCCCCCCAACTTGAACCAACTCTTGGTCCATAAACATGGAACCCCTCAGCCCACAAGACAGCCCCAAGGATCCTTTCCGTGTAACAGGCCCCGTTGCAAACTTTGCATGATGCACCCACCTTCGACCACCTTCACCAATCCCGTAACAGGGGAAAGCTTCTATACCACTGGATCGGCTACCTGCGTAACTTCTCACCTGATCTATCAACTTACCTGCAACCACTGCCCAGCCTCCTACATAGGTCTGACCACAAATCCACTGGCCATCCGGATGAATGGACACAGACAATCTGGACTGAGAACCCTGACCACCCTGTTTCTTTTCATGCCACCACTCATAACACCAACAATTTCAACACCTGCTTCACAGTCTGCGCCACAAAGCAGCATCTCAGAACTGAGAAGGTGGGAACTGGCCTTTCAGTACCAACTGGGGACCAGACAACCACCTGGACTAAATTTAAGATAGCTCCAATTTTCCTCTCTCCTCCGACCTTTGCCCCTTACCTGCCATCGTTTCCCACAAAACCATCGCTCACCAGAGCTTTCTCTTTTTGTACTTAGATCTATTGCAATAAATTTTTTTCTCTCGTGTGTTTTATATTATCATATTTTTTCCGTGTGTAGTATTTTTTCGTGTGTAATATTTTCAATAATTTTGCGTGTGGAATAAAAAATTTTATGGGGGCACTTATAGATCGTTTTCAGTAGATTCCACCCCCCTCCCCCCCCCCGTGTTTTCCTTGGTTTGTTTTATGCCAGTGACCTTATGACCGCAACCGCGTTTCCACTGTGCAGTCTAATTATCATTTTCGGGCTTAGGTCCTTCCACCCCCACCCCCGCCCCCGCCTCCCGCCATGTTGTTTCTCCCCCCTCCCTCTCCACCCCGACCAGCCGACCATGTGCACCCCGTGTGGTCTCCTCAGTTGGTTGCTAGCTTCCACGGGGCAGCCACCTCATCCTACAACCTGATGAAGAGCTAAGCTCGAAAATTTGTATTGTGTTTGTGTGTTTTTTCGTGTTTTGGCGCCGCTGGAGCCCTCATCTTTGGTAAGCGGTGGTTTTTCTCCTATCCCAATGTCTAATATATATATATATAAATAAACAAATTTTGAAAAGCTGTAAGTGAAAAATAATAAATCAGAAATATAAGAATACAAATGTAAATAGTAAAGATAATAAGTGCTTGGTCAGGTGGAATTTATTGGAGATTGAGAAAATATCTTGGTTTTCAAGTACTCACCCACTAAATTCCCCCATACAGGGATCTTTCCCATGCAACAGAGCCCGTTGTAAAACATGCAGCATGTATCCAGCCACTACCACTTACTCCAATCATAAGACAGGTGAAACATTCCCATCTGTTCCCAAGATTTTGTTTCCTAAATATTGTTTTCTCACCAAATTGTTTGTTTTTCATTGTTTACTGCATCCACGTGGTACCTACTCATTCTGCTTCCATCTATGCGAACAATATCACTCTTAGTTTTCTACATCTGTTTTGTCTGTCGCCAGGATATTCTCAGTAAAATTCTGTTTTCGCTCTTCATTTGCAGCTGATTTTTACTACAGTAGTTTGCTCTGCATGCTTTAGCTTTTCGCAGTCAATACACACCTTGTGTAATATTGGCTTTCTTTGCCTGCACTGCTCTTATTTATTTCAACCACGATATTGTATTTAAAATTTATGTATTTTAAACTCATTCGCAACCTGGATTATTGCTACGAGGCTCTAGTTGCTGTGTTACTCTTAATTTCCATTTTGTAATTTCGGTACAATGATTCTGATTGTTTTTCTGGGTCTACTCTACAGTTTAATTAAATTTATATTCTTTAAAAATATTCTTTGTTGATATGATTGTACATTTTTGCTTTCGAGATTGGCATTTCATTGTTTATCCCATTTTGGGATTAACGCCTTTTCTTTATATTAGTAATCATTCTTTCACAATTTGCCGCTGTTTCTCCAAACAGCACTGAATATTATAATATTAATATTTTTCCTCAGTTTCTGTATTTTTTCAATGTGTTGTAATTTATAATGTTTTTTCTTCCTGTGATCGGTTCTTGATTATTCCGTTTCCTGATTTTTCTGAATTATCATTCTTGGATGATATTTCTGCTGTTTCTTCATACAGCATTAAATTATTAATGCATTTTTTAATCACATTTTATCTTCGTTCCTGAATTTTTCAGCTGTGCTGTGTCCTTTTTAGCATATTCAGATATTACCTTTGTCACACTTATCCTTTCATCTCAACAGTTGTTTGGATAGTTTTAGGCCTCATCACTCACATTAATTTCCCCTAACATGTCACCCATAGATTCATACATCTCTTTCTACAAGTTTCATGCCTTCCATCTAGTGAAACTGTGTTCACACACTCTCTTCCCTCAATCCTGCCTTTCTCTAACTATTCCTCCAAATGGATTAACCATTAAACTCCCTGTCTTTGGCTGCCATCCACAAATCCACCCACCACTCCACATCTTTCGTTTTACCCAATCACGTAACTTCACCAAACTTGTCCTTCAACAGCTCTTGTTCAAAGCAGACTGCACAGCTTATCTCCCTACACAAAATTCTTTGCCTGTCTGCCCCAAATACAATTAATCTGTTACAGCAGATTCTAAGAGATTGTATACAAATCCTAGCAAAACAAGCACAAAAACACCTGCGCAAACTATCTGCACTTGCAAAAAGTTATCTGGCTATGGGTGTACCCTTACCTCACCAACATCCCCATCATACTCAAAACTTCTACAGCTCCCTTGGTTTCCAAAACCCACTTGTCTTGCCCACATTTTCAATCTTCCCCACCCAACACCTCTACCACCCACTCCAAAAGCCTTCATCCTACCTCCTGTTAAACCACAGCATTCTGTGGTTAACCTTTCATCTTCTTCTTTATCAGAATCTCAACTTTCTGTTCTCTCAAAGGGATTGAAATTTTCCCCAATCCCAAAGTTAGACCATGCCGCTTTGGTACAGGACTCTTTAACACTTGAGTGGCATTATCAATTTGCCACACGGGATGGTACCGATTTTCGTCATGATGAGACTGAGCCCTGGCTGGCTAAAGTGTTTCAAACCACCATCCAAACTAGATACACCTCTCTGTCCTCAACACAATCCCCTACTTATGTTTCAGGAATTCCTCACTTCCAACCTGTCCTCAGCATCTTTTCGCAACTTCATTTCCCACTCCAACAACCTAAGTACTATCAAAACTCATGTCAAGAGATAACTGTCTAAGAATAGGAACATCATCAGTCTCCCAGCTGACAAAGGCCCAACGACCGTAATCATGGACCGCAGTGACTACAAGGCCGAAGCTTGGAGACAGCTCTCTGACAACACCACATACCTTCCATACCCTACAGATCCTACAACTTCAATGTGCCAAGAAGAATGCACTCTCCTTGACCTCCAAGGCCCCGTACAACGACTCTCCCCCAACTCTTTGTCCCTACTTTCTCCGCTGAACCCCCGTACCCCCACCTTGTACCTTCATCCCAAGATCCACCAAAAAATGAAAATCCGGGGCGACCTATAGTTGCGGCATATGGGTCTCCTACTGAACGGATTTCAGCTTTTGCGGATCAGCACCTCCCATCTTTTGTACAGGAGATCCCTTCAGTCATAGAAGACGTCCCACACTTCCTTGAACGACTTTCCACAGTCCCCATTCCTCTACGACCTGACTCCTTCCTTGTCTCCATAGATGTCTCTTCCCTTTACATCAACATCCTTCACAGACAGAGCCTCAGTGCCATGGAACACTTCCTGGAAATGCAACCTCCCGACAGTCTCCCCAAGACATTGTAACACAATTACTGTATAATTGCTTTATTTTATTTCTGTCCTGCTCACGGTAAGACATGTAACACACTACTTGAGATATGTGTGCTTACACTATGTTCAAAGCTTTACTCTACTACTCATTACTTTTTTAATTAAAGGTTCGTTTGCCGTGCGGTCGCCAGTCGGTAAGCTTTGCTAATTGGTTCAGCTACTTTAATTCCAGTCACAGAAGATAAGTAAAACTACTGAGAAATACACACACACATGCTAGTGTTCACAGATTTATTCTTCTGAAACTACATAGGCCAACAGCAAGCCACCAGACAATAAAACTAATCTCCTTCATCACCGAAAAGTTGCAGATTCAAGTACAGTTAAAGCTGAATGAACAGTGAATACAAGTCCTGCAATTACTTAACAAACAATCACCATGGTGCAAGTCTGTAGCAGATTACGAAACACAGTTTATATTCACTCACGTCTCGCAGAACAACTTTCACAGTTCGACATATACCTCAGCTCACATCACACCGTGTCCTTTACTACGGAACATACGTTAGGCGGCAGTACAACATTTACGTGGCACAAACGCACTCGGCCGTCGCCCGTCAGCTCCCGCCGGTTGTTCTTCCGTACTCTACTCTCGACAATCCCCAACTGTTCGACCGTGTGCTAGGCGATCGCCCAATGCTAAAGACATTACATATCTCTCAGATCACACTCTCAACTCAAAATATCCGTAACATTCAACGGTTATGTTACAACATCCTTCCTCATTTCCTTGGCTAACTTCATCCTGTCTAACTATTACTTTTCCTTCAACTCTTAAATTTACCACCAGATACGCAACACTGCGATGGGCACCCGCATGGCACCATCTTATGCAAACCTTTTCCTGGGCCGTCTGGAACAACGATTCCTCAACAATCTTTACATTGCAGTAATCTAGGTTGATCACTTGCCTAAAATCTTCAAATTAATTTTCAAGTCGGTACCCAGGGTGGCGAGCATGGAAAAAGTTAAGCAATTGGAGCTATGACCTGAGAAGTAGCACGCATATCAGCAAGCCAGTTTTCAAGCGCCTGTCATTACAGCAAGATGGTAAAATCAAGCCAGTTGCCTAGTTCCTGTCATTACAGCAAGCTGGTAAAATGACTTCATACATCAGGTTAGCGAGGATTATTGCCCTCTCCACATAGTGATAATAGGAAGGGGAGTATCTATTTAAACCCTGGGAGCAGGGGTCTGTGAGTCTCTCCAGAAGTTTACAACCAACCACATCGACGCCAAGGGCATCGTCATCGTCGGCGGTTGCAGAGAAGAAGATGGCTGCCGGCTGCTACTAAGGTGGGGTCTGCTGCAATAGCTGGGTGTGGACAGTTAGAGGGTCAAGCCTTTGGTCATATTTATATGGGCATAATCTTGTAGAGTTCTTATCAATATTCCAGTTACTTTATAAGCTATAAGCTCGCCCTTGTCTTTGGTCCTGTGTGGAATTAACTGGTGAATGCATAACCATTTTGTTATAAAGCCAATTAAACATTGTAGATATTCACATATGTCATCAGACATTGCTCATGTAAATAAAGGTGTAAATATGTAACTGCTGTTTACCGTAATTTAACCTCCATTCCTATATTAATATTTGAATGTACTGAGCCATAAAACCTATCAGGTGTTGCAATAGGGACCTATGACAAATATTCATATCAGAACAGTGGTCGATCTTCTATGGTCAGCCCTTATCCACGGCTCCAGTGAAAGGTTACCCTGTTGGCTCTTATCAATCAGCTGGCAGGGTCACTACACCATCAAACCTCTTGTGTGGTTCAGATAAATAGATGACAGTTTTATGACCTGGACTCACAAAGAGAAACATCTAATAGACTTCCTCAACTCGCTTAGCAACCACTCCATCAACTTTACCTGGACATACTCCCACAGCCATGTTACTTTTCTTGATGTTTACGTTTCCTTGCATAACAGGCACCTACATACGTCTGTTCATATCATACTTACAAATCTGCAGCAATATCATCATTTTAACAGAGTTGTCATCCCTCGCACATCAAACATTCCCTCCCTTAATGTCTGACCGTCCGTGGAAAGTGCATGTGCTCTGATGAAGAATATGTTTCCCAATACACAGAAAACCTGTATGGAGCTCTCATCTCCCGCAGATACTCTTCTGACTTAGTATACAAACAAATCTCTCAGGCCGTAGCCCTTCCTGTATACAACAACTTCAAGGCTGTACCCCTTGAAACTAACCGCAGCCCCGCTTTCATCACTCAGTTCTATCCTGGTCTCAAGTCTACTGAAGTATTCCTTCGCCGTGGGTATGACTTCCTACATTACTTTCCCGGAATGTGCACCATTCTCTATAAAATCCTACCCACTGTTGCACGCACAAGTTTTAGCAGACCACCAAATCTAAAAAATATCTTGGTTCACAAGTACTCACCCAGTAATTCTCCCAAACTATCGCGGGGAAATGCAGCATTAATCCAGCCACTACCACCTCCTCCAATCCTACGACAGGTGAAACATTCCCCATCATTGGTCATACTACTTGCATGACAACACCCCTCACATATCAACTTACATGCCTTCATTGCTCCAGCTCATACATAGGCCTCACTACTAACCCCCTAGCTATCAGAATGAATGGCCACAGGCAGACAGTATATACTAACAATGAGGCCCATCCAGTTGCAAAACATGATGTTCCCACAAACTGAATACTTTTAACATCTGTTTCTCAGTTAGGGCGATCAGAGTTTTCCCCGACAACACAACCTCCTCTCAACTACGTAGATGGGAACTAGCCTATCAGAATATCCTTGACACCAGACATCCTCCTGGCCTCAATCTCCAATAAATTCCATCAGATCCAGCACTTATTATCTCCACTATTTACATTTGTAGTCTTATATTTCTGATATATTATTTTTCACTTATAGTTTTTCAAAATTTGTTTTTTTTTATACATGTATCCTCACCCAGTTATTATGTTGATCTACCACTTTAAAAAATATTATGCCTTCAAAAGTATCGATTATCGATCCAATATTTGAACTTCTACCTCCCCCCCATACACTTCCATATGCACCAGAGACACCATTCACCAGACGGCGGTCTCTGTGTACACATCTGACTCCACCTGGTGTCTAATTTCTGTACGTACAAGGCTGTAGGCCGAATTATTGAACTTCTCTTGTGTTTATATTTTTGTGTTCGTCGGGCAAGCCGCCTTCATCTGTGGTAAGTTTTGGGTCATATTTCGCTATCCTTCTTTAGTTTTATTACCTTAAAGCATTTTCCTGCCATTTGTTATGATATATATATATATATATATATGTGTGTGTGTAATTAGATGACTAGGAGAATTGCCACCAGTGCATTAGCTACACTGCAATTAAAATTAATAATAATAACTGTGAACTCCACGAAACTCTTGCAATTTGGTAACTGGGGGCTTACTTCAGTAAAGGTGTTTCAAACAACATCATGACATTCTGTCTTTTTAATCTCCATTATAAGGATTTATATATATAGAAAAAATATATCGTCACAAAGGATGCTGTCTTTCTACACATAACAAATGGGTCGGTGAAGGAACAAGTTTTCCTGTAATGCTTTTCTTCATCACTAATGGGCCCACTTCTTAGTGTTTGGAATGATCTGGGGCAACCCATACAGAAGGTAGTAGAACGGTCTGCCAAGTGCAGAAGAACTATTTTTGACCAACAACGAGCCCTCGAATCATGCCACCACAACTAACCCAACACTCGCGCAAATCCAGTTTCGTAACTGTGGGTATCAAATACTTAGCTGGCACTTACAAACTAAGCCCCTTGAGGGATAAATTTTCCGACACTGAGCCACATACCACCACCTAACCTGCAACGAATAAATGATTTTACACATCAGTACAAGAGGATAATGGACAACAAAAACTTTCCGATCCACCAAGACACTGAGGATGCCAACATCAACAGGCTCTAGAAAACTGCCAATACAATCGTCAAGGGATGCTACGCGTGAAGATTTCAACATCACCAAAGCTTTGATTCAGGAGTGGGCTGTACACCAAAATGACAGCTTACCTTGCATTACACAAAAGCCACCAGGTTTTGATTTACCTCATAAAACTTGGTCCACACTCAATATAATCAGAACTCAGCATGGCAGATGCGCATACTCCCTGTACATGGGGGGCAAGCAGCCATCCCCGTTATGTGAATGTGGAGAGATTCAGACTATTGGTCATATTATTGAAGAATGTCCGATAAGGTCTTACAGTGGTGATCCTGTGGACTTTTATTCAATGTTCTTAAAAGTGTCTAAATTGCCATACAATAAATAAATAAAAGAGGACTTTAAATAATGCATCTCTGAACTCTCTCCTCCTTAACATAAATGGGACCCATTTTCAACAAATTCTAAAAGTGACTATACGTATGTGTATGTACTATTGTATCCAGCCAACAACTTCATACTGCAATTAAGTAATATGTTACAAATTATATTCAATTTATAGTGAATCTGAGTATAATTTCCGACCGTGCCCATCCAGGTCTTGAATAATGTAATCACCTTAAATAAATGCATTTATTAAGTTCTCCATACGCATTATGCTCAGTTAGGTAGTCTGTTTTGTAATCTACAGTCTTTGTAATTTAACATTTAACTGGGTGCTACAAGAACCTGCAAAAGAAAAGTACATTGTAATGTTACAAGTCCCCCCGTCACAATCTAGTATCTAGATCCAAAAATAAAGAAAAAAAAATCATACACATAGAAAGGAGTCTTTGGAAATCCAAACAATACCTTCAATATAATATTCTTACATAGCAAGGAATTTTATTAACAATTTGCAATGATTCTGTTTTGTCATCACCTCCACTTCTGTTAAACGTTAAAGTTAACCACTGTGAGCAGATGAAAATAGCACAAAGTATTCGTGCATTTAATTGGAATATATTTTAAAAATCCAATTAAATTTATAGTGATTATTAAATTTTAGGCAGTGTAACATTTGAATGCAATGTGGAAATAAAATACACCTTCCAATTTAACATGTTATACATAGTACTAGCCTCAAAGCCCGTCAAAAATGATGGGTTTAACGGAGTGTTATGGTAATTTATTTCCCTCCAGTTGCCTAAATAAACAGAATTGTTGCAAAATAAAGCTCATTGTAATTTATCGTCCCTTGTGCTGTTGTGCTTCAGTTGTGAACTTGGTCCAGCTTGCATTTCAGTCTAACCACAATTGCCACTAGAAAAGCAAAGCTTAAATCACACGCGAATCAATACAGTCCCTGTATAGCATGTCAGTGTCAACATGCTTCGCGATATGAACTTGGTCCGAAATCTCCACAGGTTCTCACATCTTTCTTTCTTATTTAATAACAATAATTGGGCACAGTTTAATTTATTTTGAAAAAAAAAAATCATTCATGCCCTGCTGTAGCGTCAAATGCCAGTTGTAATTCTGACCCATGCTAAGTAACAATCTAATCAAAGCTTTCATTAAAATGTTCAAAAATTAAAACTTTTATTTTACTTAACTGTGGCCAAAGATTTTAACAAATATTTTTACATAAAATGAATATTCCGAAAATATAAGCATCTAACGATTGATATGTTGATTTAAATGCAATGCATACTTTTATTTCAGTGTAATGTCAGTTAATTTATTCGCGGATGCTTAGAAATGTTATTAAATAAAGTTCATAAACAAGAAAAATGATGTAAAGCGTGACGTAATAGTGCGACGTCATAGATTGACATCATGCCGTGATAGGTGACATCAGATGTGACACTTGACTTATATATTAATAGATAATGACTACCAGATATATCAAAATACTGGTTTGATTTGCTGAATTACTCTTCATTAAATTTTAATGAAACTGGTTTGAGTGTACAAAACTATTTGGGCAGTAACAGTATACGAGTAGCAATTAAAATTTTATTTTAGTAACAAACCAAGAGCATATAGAGTATTCAAATGCTGTCATGAAACACTTACTTGGCAACTGATGCATGCTCTTCTGCCAATGCCAAAGATTTATCTTTTTTTTCAGATACTGATTTCAGTTTTTTCCATATCTTGGAGTCCAAGTTCTCAACAGATTCTTCAACTAGGTTATTAATCTCTTTGCCATGTTCTACATATAAGAATCAACAAATAAATATTTAATAAATCAATTAAAAAGCAAGGCAAGTATGATATTCATTGTTTCATACAATGTAATACTTTTTACCTTACGTGCAAATGTTACTATTCAGATCTTACACTTTCAAAAAATATTTCGATATATAACTGAAAGTTGGTAATTAATAAATAATAACTAATTAAATAATTTTGCTAGTCATGAAGCATGACTCAATTTAGCTCGATTGCCTAATATTGAGTTAATATTCTAATCTTTTTAATGAAAACACTGTAAACCAAAGAAGATACGACATACCTAAGTACAAAAAAGATACTTATCTAAAACTTATCTAAAAAGAAATATAATACAACATCAGTAACAATTATTCAAATGTTGTGCATGTATCATTTTTAGAAATAATTTATTACATACATTAAACATTTGCACAGAAAAATTACCAACACTTACCAAAAATGAAGGTTGTCGTGGTGTTGAAACACTGACAGACATATCAACACAAATTGTTGAAATTTTTGGGCTATATCTCTTCATCAACAACAGAGCTGTATGATGATGGTTGGCAGTCTCCTCAGTTAACAATTAGCTGCCAGCCACCATGATGCAACTACCTTACTCTACTGTTGATGAAGGGTTATATCCTGATAATGTCAACAAACTATGTGTGTTTTGATGCTGCAGCAACCTCCAACTTTGATAAGTTGTAGTTATTCTCCTATCCAAATATTTAATTTATCCATTTTATACTGTCTTTGTTTAAAAATATATATATACCAAAAGGGATAGCGAAATGAACCACCACTTACCTTAGATGATGGTATCAGGGAGTGAACACATAAATAAACACAAAACACAGGAAAAACAATGAATATTTCGAGACTTGGCTCGTTGTTGACAGGAGAAAATTAAGGAGGGAGGGTGGAGTGGGAGACCGTTTCACAGAATGGCCATTAGTCAGGAACTTGGTGGGGGTAAATTCAAACAGAGGGCAGGGAGAGGGGAACAGTGAATTGGAGCTAGTACCTGAGAATGCAAAACGTTACAAAAAGTGTGGAAAATTATATTCAAATGTTTATAACATAAATTTGAGAAAGTAAAAGTAATTAAAATAAAATGGAAAAAATATAATAATAATAATAAAATAATCTATGTAGTTAAACATCACCTCTGGTATTTAGACAGTGGGCATGGAGGCAAGTACGGGCTAGAGGGAAGGAAAAGTATGAACTGGGTATTATCTCAAATTGAGACCAGGAGGTTGCCTTGTGCCTAGTTTGTATTGGTAGGCAAGTTCCCACTTTCTGAGTTCAGAGGAGTTGCTGTTGTTAGGGAGGATTCTGATAGCACAGACCATGAAACAAGAATTGAAATTATTAGTGTCATGGGAGCTGGCATGGATAGCTACTGTATGTTTTGGATTAAGAGTGAAAACTGTCTGATGGTGGCCATTCATTCTAATGGCAAATGGATTGATAGTCAAACCTATGTAGGAAGCCAGGCCGTGTTTGCAGGTTAGCTGGTATATTACGTGGGATGGTTCACAGGTGGTGTGTCCTGTGATAGAGTTGGTGAAGGTGATGGAGGCATGGTGAATGTCGCACATCTTACAGTGGGGTCTATTACATGGGAAGGATCCTTGGGGCTCTCTGATGGGACGAGGAAGACTGCGTTTGTGGACTAGTAGCTGGCTGAGGTTGGGAGGTCTGCTGAAACAAGGTTTGGAAGGGCCAGGGAGGATTTTTGGAAGAATGGATCTCATTTCTGGGCAGGTTAGTAGGAAATCATAACCCTGCCGAAGGATTTCATTGATGGATTCAAGGCCAGGGAAGTATTATGTAAACAGGACTTGACTATGGTTGTTTTCAAGGGGTTTGTAGCAGTCAATAGGTAGAGCAGGTTGCAATGTCGCTCATGAAAGTTAATTGTGAACCAAAGCTGGGGGAGTATTGTGGGATACCAATGCTTGTGAGATGTTTTTTTGAATATTCCAGAAGGGATTTCTGATTGGAGCATATACGACTGCCTCGAATGCTAAGACTGTAGGGGAGGGAATGTTTGGTATGAAACAGCTGGCAGCTGTCAAAATGGAGGTACTGCTATGCGTTGGTGGGTTTAGTGTGGATTGAGGTGCTGAGGTGGGCATTGGAAAGGGACAGGTCCACATCCAAGAATGTGGCCTGGGCATGGGCGTAGGTCCATGTGAAATTCAGCAAGTTATTAAAAGTATTTAGATTATCCAGAAAATTTAGAAGGGTGTTTTCTCCATGTGGATAGTGGTTTGAATTTTTGGAGACTGGGTTCCAGATAGTCTTGAGGCCCAGGTTCACTGACATGAGTAGCAAAGTGGTGCCGCCAGCGGAGTGTTCGGCAGAATGAAAGGCAGTCCCGGACTAGGTTGGCATGGTCAAATGTAGGGGTAGGAGAAAAAGTAAGGCCTTTGGAGAGTACGGAGAGTTGGGGTTCAGATAGTTATGAAGAGGACAGGTTCACGACTGACAGTTTAGGTTTGGAGGCAGGGCTGGAGTGCAGAGAGCGAGGTGTGGGTTTCAAAGGAGAAGGTTGAGGCCTGCTTCTCGAACGTCACATTAAAAACAATCAGAATCAATACATAATCATTACGAAATGCTCAGAAATGAAAATTAAAGATAAGTGAACACAAAATTATTCACATAAATCATTTTAAACTGTAGTAAATTATCCTTTAAACATTGTAGGAATACTTGGAATTACAAACATTTAAGCAATTCTCTTGCATAGTTCTGTCATTAAACATATTAAATACTATTTACATAATTTCTTTTCATAAAACAAAGTCGATTTACACTGATTTACAGTAAATTGCTAGACAAACATACAAAATCATATTCAGTCAAACTCTCTCTTCCTACAAATGCTTCCTAAAATACAATTCTAGGTTTGATGACTGTTACACTGTCCAATGTGTCCTGCCCAGTTGAGCTTGTTATAAATTGGTATGCCAAGATACTTATGTTTCAAGTATTCAACAAGCAATTCTTTTCCCACCTTGTAGTCATAATCAACCTTCAACTTTTTATCTGTATACCTAATAAACAGACTCTTCTTGGCATCTATCTTCATTCCATGCTGACCCACCAATTTATAAACTCTATACAGGTCACCCTGAGCGGTTCACAGTCGTTTACTCTTTCAATCCTTTTATATAGCATTATGTCATCTGCAAACAATGTAACTTCTGATAGTGAACAATCAACACAACCATTCATTAGAATGTTGACTAGCAATGGTCCCAATACACTACCCTGTGGTACCTTTTGAAATATGAAGTATGAACATGGAAGAGATATCGCTTTGCTTTTCTATTGTTTGAAACAAATAAATCTATTGATAACCCTGAAATTAATGAGTTTTTATCAAAGATAAAAATACTCAATAAAAAGGCTTCTGATAAAAAAAAATTTCCTGGCTTTGTTACTAACTGATTGAAGAAGGTCTGACTGAGATACATTTATACCGAGTTGTGGGCATGATAACAAATGTACCACAGATTCAATCACATGAAAAGAAGATGTGGTATCTGACTGTTTTCATAGGTATCCCTATGAAGCAAGAGTATCTTTGCAGTGGTAACTCCAGCTCAAAGTCTGGAAAAATACAAATCTGCGGTATACTGAAAGAGGTAGCCATGTAAAGCTAAACACGCCATACCACAAGGAAGGTCAGAGGAAAATATTTGAAGTCTATTGGGTTGGACACTATGAGGTCTTGAAGACTCTCTAGAAACTAAAGATTAAGCCTTCCACACAGGGAACTAGTAGACCATATAAATACATTAAGACCCCTACTTTTGAATTTAAAAATAAACCCGGCATATCCTGCACAGCAGATTACAAACAGCACAGCCAGCATTGCAAATAGCAGTAACTAATCTAGAAATTCAATATAGTTTTAGTTGTTATGCATTACAAAATGTGGTAATGCCTTAGCCATGCACAGAATTACAGAAAAATGTAAGGTTTGAACAGATACCACACAAAAAGTTCTGATAAATATAACATGTAATTTAATCTTTTATTGTGTTCTAAAACAGTAAAACTAATCTATATTTTGTCAAAGGATGGAAATAAACTCAAACTTTAAGGTGCAGTGCTCGTTTACCACCCATTTTACCTTTTGACTTTGCCAGCAGGGGCCAGACATTCAAATTTTTCCGAACCCTGTCAATTGTGTAACATTTAGGAACATGTTGCTGCTACAGAAATATGTTTTCAGCCTACAGACCAGCAACAGCCAGCTACCAGCATGATTATCGGACATTGAGCATGCAACAAACAAAGATTTCGAGTAATGGAGATGTGTATCTAACAGTTTACTTTGAAAACTTCAATACAAGTACTAATCTTGTTTCCAGATCAATTTCTTTGTATTTTGTGGGTTAAGAGGAAGAATCAAATAATTTTCAAGTAAACAATTTTTCAGATATCTGGACTATGATGAATTTTTATTAACAATTGTAAACCTTTAGAGGCACAAAACCCATTTGGGATGCATTTGGTGTGCAGGATAGCTCTTAGCTGAATTCTGTCATTTCTACTAGCCTTTCATAGTGAAATTTTTATTTTTTTCCTATTTTTTCCCCCCCAATCTTCCTTCATGAATTCCTATTTTCCAGCACCACTACTCTAACACTGGGAAGCCAAGGTTATTTTCTGAGTACCAATAATCTTCCACCTTTTGTAGTATTAAGGTTGTTAATCAACTGTTTAAGTTTTGTTATAGAGAATACGGGTTTTGCATGAATTAATATGGGTATATCAGCATAAGCAAGAATGTATGTGTTTAAGAGACTTCTATAATTGGATAAGGGAAACAAAGAAACTGCCGCGAGGCACTGAAAATAAGATAGAATAGGGAAAATAAACAGTTACCCGTCACTTACCACAGATAAAGGCAGGAGGGCGAGACACGCAAAAACACAAAAACAAACGAATTGCACAATATTTCGTCTCGCCCTCCTGCCTTCATCTGTGGTAAGTGACGGGTAACTGTTTATTTTCCCTATCCTATCTTATTTTCAGAGACTTGTATAAATCTGATATGGTTGGAAAGGTTGAACTGGTTCAATGCAAGTGCTATATAGACACTTAGAAATGGTGTTATAATGGAAGAAATATGTAGTTGTGGAATACAAATTTTTTTAGTGTCTAAGTTTTTTTACTTTTTTTAGTTAATTATGCATAGAACATGCTTTCTGTAAGATATTTTCCTCTAATATTTTTCCTATCCTTGTTTGTTTCAAATACTGAGTTTGATTAGATAAAACCACTCACAAATGGTGTGTTATTCTCAAAGTAGATGTAATACATTTTGGAAAATTAGAATACGATTTCCAAATCGTGAAAAATGAAATTCAGCTGAACCTTGTTTCTAATAATCAATACAATATTCCTAAGGGGAACTTTTCACAAGACAACTTGATAATGGACTTAATTTCTTCCAATCTCAAGAGTGATACATACTACCTTTACAGTAAGAATTCCATGACTTTAAAAAAAAATTATCACATACATCGAATAGAATCAAATGATCATGTTTTCATTTGGAAGGTAACCAAAACTAACCATATTTTGTTAAAATGCACAGCTAATGGATTTTTTCTTTACTAACTGCTTGCACCATTACAGTTACAAGTAACCAAACTGACCCAACTAAAATCACAAAAATAATCAATCAGTGGAACTGGCAGTGAAATAGTCAATTTTAGTTCATTAGATTTACTTAGTTTTACACAATAATTTCCATAAACTTTTGTTCAAATAAGGCCATGCATGTAGGTAACAATAGGCGATTACACTAGCCAATTATGTATTACAAGCATAGAAATATCCGATCAGCAATCAATCCTTATCACCTTGAAAGTGCTCTAATCATAAATCAGAACAGCTATTAGGGAAAAATATTAGTTACAATCACTTTCATTCTGCGTTGAAATGCATATAACTAGTCAACTAAACAAAAAAAAGGAAAACAGGGATAATATAGCAATTAGCAGTTAAGTAAATGCACAGAAGGGGGAAAGGCAGGGACAGGGATACTGTAAACTACCTTTTAGCTCACCAAAAGCATTCCCACTAGCTATCCTCAGTAGTAATATACTTTATAGTTCAGTTTTGAAGATGCTTATGTGGGAGACAGAAATTTCACATAATTTTCAACTTGAATCAATTTTCCTGCATTCATTTCCACAACTAAAGCTCACCATAAGAATCATTTTTAAGTGTATTCATTATGTCCGGAAAAATTTAGTTTGTTTATGTTTCAGGCCATGCGGTTATGAAAACTAAAATCTAAGATTCGAAATAACTTTGAATTGAGTAAAGTCACAGCTGACCTCTTATCACCAGCAATATCTAGCATATTTTGAAAGTAAAATTAACTAATTAGGCCAAATTTAATTACCACTTTTAATTAAGAGAAAAAATAAAGATTAACTAAAAGAAATAAAATTGAAAAATTTATATTTACTGGCTTAAAAATATACCTTGGTTTTTGAAAAAAAGTTTAAGCATTTGTAAGATAATTAAGATTTTGGAAAGAGATTGTCGTGAATTGTTGAGGAGCGGCAAGTTGCAGCAAGCTGATGATGTAAGAGACTTCAAGGTTAATCTTATAAAAACCTTTTCAAAGGCTAAACTAAATTAAGATAGATAGAATATGATATCAGAAAGTCCATGCATTAATTGCAAGTTAAGCCATCAAGTATATTTGGAGATATTAATTTTCCAAAGATTTTGCTGACAGCATAGAAACTGGAAAGGTGATAAAAGTACCTGCAGCCAGCTTGAAAATTCTCAGTCTTCCACTAGATTCCAAACTGTTAACTTCACGTCGTTGGCGCTGCACATCATCACATGTCGTAATCGTTCTCTCACTAATGTTAGTGGGACTTAGTGTTTGTCTTCTTGAGTGAATGCACTTAATCTGACAATCTTCAAAGGAACTGTTGTCCGATGCTTTATTCGAAATTCTGGTACCGACAATATAAGTGTGAACTTTTCAAGAATATAAGTATTTTGTGATCCTAAAACTGTGTCAAGTGAACTTATTTATTGTACCCTTTGCGTTTGGGGTGTGTAACACGAATGAATACATTATTAAATCTTAAGATACCAGAAGGCTACACAGATCATGAACTTAACTGTTCACAGTTTAGGCAAAGTGTTGCTAAGCCCCTGGCAATAGCGTTAGGCCTAACAATAGGTGGATTGGAATACAATCTAAACAACAATAGGAAATTATAAAAACAAAAGTATGGTGTAACAAAGAGTTGAAATGATACCAAATAATAATACAGATGAAAGTTAGATTAAGTTGCCAGAAATGAAGTTCAAAGCGTGACTGGTAGTCGGCCGTCTATGTGTACACATGTGACGCCGCCTGGGGCTTCACCTTCTGCACGTTTAAGGCTGCTGTAGGCCGAAATATTGCGCTTATCTTGTGTTTGTTTTTTGTTCGTCGTCCCAGCCGCCTTCATCTGTGGTAAGTGTTGGGTCATATTTCCCTATCCTTCCTTAACAATATTAATTAGTTTGTTAGAACATATAAGTTTAAACAGCAAATGAAATTGGTTTGATCAGAATCTTCCTAATTTCTTTCTGCAGCCATCGTTACCTAGTGCAGACCAATGATATTTGTGTGCGGTAGTAGCATGGAGTTTCCCATCATGCAAAACATTGGCCAAATGCCAGCTGCTGTAGGGTGTAAGAGATATGGTGGTTGAAAGTGGTCAATCTGAGATATTTTCATATTTAAACCAAAAACATGTGTCCTTATATTTTATTTTGTTTTGCCACAACTACTTAGCAAAGATCACTGTTGTTTGTGTGTGGTAGTGGCATTGAGTCTCCCACCATGCACCATGGTGGTTGCATGTCGATAGCTATGAGATTGTTGGAGATATGGTGGTTGAAAGTGGACGACCTGGGGAACTTTCATATTTCGACCAAAGATGTGTCCCCATATTTCACTTTTCAGCCATAACTACATAGTGCCACTGGCGTTTGTATGTGGTAGTATCATGGAGTAACACATTGTGCACAACATTGGCAGAATGTCTGTAGTTGTAAGGGAGTGGGAGATATGGTGGTTGAAAATGGTCAATTAGGGACATTTTCATATTTTAATTAAAGACGTGTGTCTGTATATTTCACTTTGCTGCCACAACTACATAGCGCAGAACACTGGTGTTTATGCATGGTAGTGGTGTTGAGTCTCCTATCATACACTATGGTGGTTAGATGTTGGTAGTTATGGAAATGTGGGAGATATGGTGGTTGAAAGTGGTCGACCTAGGGCAGTTTCCCATTTCTACCAAAGATGTATGTGTCCCCGTATTTCACCTCGCAGCCAGAACTACCAAGCACAGACCACTGGCATGTTTGTATGTGGTAGTAGCCTGCCGAAGTTTTCTATCACACACTACAGTGATTGCATTATCGGTAGCTGTGGGGTTATGGTTGACCTGATATAAAAATAGACATTTGTGTCCCTAAATTTCATTCTGCAATTAAACTACCAAGCACAGTTCCCCAGTGTTTGCATGTCATTAGCTATGGGGGTGTGGGATATATGGTGGTTGAAATTGCTTGATGGAGGGCATTTTCATATTTTGACCAAGAACATGTGTCCCTATATTTCACTCTGCAGTCAAAAGTACGTAATGCAGATCACTGGTATTTGTGTGTGATAGTAGCCTCAAGTCTCCCATAGTGCAGTATGGAGGTTGCATATCATTAGCTGTGGGATCGTGGGAGATGTGGTGGTTGAAAATGATCTATCGAGGGTATTTTGTTATTTCGAGCAAAGATGTGCGTGTCCTTATATTTTACTTTGCAATCACAGCTGCATAGCATAGATCACTGGTGTTTGTGTGTAGTAGTCTCCCATCATGCATTATGGCGTTTGCATATCAGTAGCAGCGGGGGGTTTGCGAAATATGAAGGTTGAAAGTAGTCGACCGATGGCATTTTCATATTTCGACCAAAGACTTGTGTCCCTATATTTAACTTAGTAGCCATAAATAGCCTGTGAAGATCACTTGCGTTTATGTGTGGCATTAGCCTCGAGCCTCCCATCATACAGTAAGGTGGCAGCTGTCAATGAAAATTCTTAACAAAAACTAACAAAGTCGTCGGGACCAGCTAGTATTCTATAATCTCGTGAAGTGTGTTTTGAGTTTTTTTTAGTAATTTTCATTTGTTTACGAGAATAATTTGGACAAAGTTCCTATTTAGTTTACAAATGAAATATAGTGTCACTCGTCTACAAGTCTAAAAGAAATTCCATAAAGATATAAAAGAAAAAAAAGAAATACAGAGCAAAAATATACAGAAAATATATAGACGTTTAACTTCTTGTGGATGTGAACACTGATACACACACTAAATACATTTTTCCCAGTTTCCAATTTTTTTCTTAATCTATCACACATCAATACTAAATGTTTTGCCAATGCTAAATCAACTATCTAGGCAAAATATTTTCAGAGTTCTGCAAACATACAACATAAAAACACTCCATTTCATCAGTGGACTGAGGGATTTAGGGATATCTCTCCAAGCTTTGAACTGGAGAACATCACAAGGTGATGAGTGATAATAATATCATTGGATGGTGTGAGAGTGAGTTAGTGAGACAAACTGTGTACTGAACTAACTTGCCACTACAAGGTGCCGGAGTGTGTTGTTGTGAAAGTAAATCATGATTGGCTCTCAGCAGCATTAAATGTAGGTAGTATTTATTACCCAATGGCTATAATAAAAGTGCAGAGCATGCAGAAACACTGTACCTTTATCCATAAACTTTGCATCTTTGGTGGCAAAGTATTAAACACCAATTACCTGGTGGTCATCTAATGAGATGTGTTTAATCTTATATATATATACATGTGTTTTACTATATTTCACTTTTCAGCCACCACTACCTAGCACAGATCACAGGTCTTTGTGTGTGGAAGTAGAATGGAGTTTCCTGTCATGCACAACATTAGCCGAATGTTGATAGCTATGGTGATGTGGGAGATATGATGGTTAAAAGTGGTCGATGCAGGGCATTTTCGTATTTCAACCAAAGACATGTATCTACATATATGTCACTCTGCTGCCACAACTACATACCATAGACCAATGGTGTTTGTGTGTGGTAGTGGTATCGTGTCTCCTATCGTGTACTATGGTGGTTAGATGTCGGTATCTATGGGGGTATGGGAGATATGGTGGTTGAAATTGATCGACCTGCGGCACTTTCATATTTCTACCAAAAACGTATGTGTCATGGTGTATCACTTTTCAGCCAAAACTATCTAGCGCAGATCACTGGTGTTTGTGTGTACTAGTAGCACAGAGTAACCCGTCACTAACGACGTTGGCCAAATTTCGGTAACTGTGGTAGTGTGGGAGATATGGTGGTTGGAAGTGGCTAATCAAGGATATTTTCGCATTTTGACCAAAGAATATATGTCACTCTGCTGCCATAACTACAAAGCATAGACCATCAGTGTGTGTGTGTGTGTGTGTGTGATAGTGGTACAGTGTCTCATATCGTGTACTATGATGGTTATATGTCGGTAGCAATGGGGGTGTGGGAGTAATGGTGGTTGAAAGTGGTCGACCTGCGGCACTTTCATATTTCTACCAAAAACGTATGTGTCATGGTGTATCACTTTTCAGCCAAAAACTATCCAGCGCAGATCACTGGTGTTTGTGTGTGGTAGTAGCACAGAGTAACCGGTCACTAACAACGTTGGCAGAATTTCGGTAACTGTGGGAGTATGGGAGATATGGTGGTTTAAATTGGTCGATCAAGGATATTTTCGTATTCTGACTTTGCTGCCTGAAATACATAGCGCAGATCACTGGCGTTTGTATGTGGTAATAGCATCGAATCTCCCATCGTGCACTATGGTGGTTAGATGTCGGTAGCTGTCAATCCAAATTCTTTACAAACACGAACGAAGTCGTGGATACCTGCTAGTAAAATCTATTTGTGGATTGTGAAACTAAATACATCTGTGTACAGTGTTGTCATTGTCGGTAGTTAGTAATACCTGACATTAATATTCTCATGCATGTCTAGAAACAGTTTATTGGATGAGAGATAATAGCAATTAATTGAACCTGCAATCTTTACAAGCATAATGAAGACTACATCTGCAGTAATATGAAAGGCACCACACATCATATATAGTGAATGAAAAAGTTGGTGGACATTACAGTATATTTCACGATTCTAGAAGTAGGGCAAGACATCATCAGTTATCACAATTTAGGTCATATGAATTGCTGGGATATGGACTCATTTAATTAATCAACAACCATAAATAGTACATCACAGACTGTTGACACAAGCTTTAACAAAGTATTTACAACACTCATTCAAAATACTATTCCCCATCTCTGCATCGTGTGGGAGTAAGTTCTGGTGAAGTTGATGGAATGTTGTTGAGGGAACTCAGGAATTCTAGAAGTTTATTTTTTAATCATAAATATATCTATCTATCTGAATCACACAGGGAGTTCAATGAGGTTGTGGTTTAGGAAATTTTCTTCCAGACAACCAAGGAATAAATAAGCAAAGGATGGGACCATGCAGGTACATTTGGTAGTATTGTATTTCTTTTGATATACTTTAGAGTTGAAGGATACATGGTTTCTGAGAGAATGAGTTTAGACAAGGATGTAAGGAAAGTTGTAATGGTAAGGCTGTGTGGGAGTAGCAGATATAGTAAATTTCCCACACACTGATTGTGAGAAAATTCAGGAGTCTGGAGGCAAGAGGGACTGTGGACACATGCTCATGGATGTGTAGAGTGTCTTTAACATAGGAATGCAGATTTTGTACAAAGGTTGGAATGTTGATCGGAAAAAACCGGAAACCCATTCAGTGGCGCAACCCATATGCCATAACTATGTCACCCAGCATTGCCAGCCAAGTGGGTCTTGAGGAGAAACTACATGGTGGGTGTACAGAAATTCTGAGAAGTTAGAATATAAATTAAGAGAAGACAGGCCTTTTGAGGGACCCTACAGGTCATGGAAAGTTCTTATTTCTTGTCACACCAAGATGGCCTGTAGCGTGTGGACGGCATGTACTAGAATCAAACAGCCGTCTCTGGATCTCATCCTCACAGCCCATGACAACGGTGGTTGAGCCCTTAATGGCCAGGAGGCTGATGATGTTACAGTTACTGGACAACTTTCTCATGGCCCGAATTTAAATGCTCCTCTTCACAATCTCCCATGATGGGCCACTATAGGCACGCAGGATTGTGTAGAGGGCATAATCGTCTGAGTGACTATCATCGGCTATAATCGTGAGTAATCAAGAGCGATCGATTAGTTTTCGGTACATCAAAGGAATGCGTGCCGATAATCATACGCGTGTCCACACAACTGCCCATCATTCAGTCACATGGCAGAGGTCCAAAATATGACTCTTTTCACAAACCAATGGAGATAATTTTTGCGTTAGATTTTCAAAGTCACTTGATGACACGCGATGGAAGTTATCAAATTCTGATGTTCGTTCTGCTAGAAGTTCAGCTATTGGTTTATTCATGGTTTGTCTGAAGAAGAAAAAATCATGTTTATGGACAGAGAAGTGAAAATGAAGTCACAGGCAAGAGCTGCCTAATACCTAGCACAATAACAGGAGGCTCCGTACCTTTTCAGTTGTGGTGAATAGTCAACATCCACCATTTTCTCTTCCTCCATCTATTTTACATTACTTTTTTATGTTCATTCCGATAATAGTTATATGTATTAAGCAAATAGATAGCAGCAACCTGTGTTATTTTTCTTTGTGCATCGTTTCTGCCTGGTACTTATTTAATGTTTGCCAGTTATTTCCAAAAGATTATGGTCATCCCTCCTTTAGTTATACAGTAGCTGTTTCTTCTTTTTTTAATATGTTATAGAAATTATCTGATTAAAGAAAGATTCGTAAGCCTTTCTTTGTACTAATCATAACTTTAATTCAGTAAATTAATTATCTTACAATGTTCCGCCAACACCAGCCGAAACTACACTGATAACATTTACATCAGACTTCCTTCTGAGGTTGCACAGTTTGTAAATGGAATTAGAGATGACTGAGTTCAATATCACAACACAGCCAGATCTGTCTTAGCAACCAACACAACAAACAAAAACCTAACGGAAACAAAACCTCAAGGAATCTATAAAATTATGCTTGAGTAACTTATTAATCCATGATCACCACAAGCCACTATCACTTTGATATCCATTTTCAAAGGACAACAGTCATTAAAAGAAAATCCACAGACAGCAACCCATGATCACAACAATGATGGCCACTTTTTTAATTCCCCATTATGGGCAATTGTGAAGAGGAGCCATCACGATTGTGAAGATAGCAACACATGATCGCGACGATGAGGGCCACTTTTTTGATCGCTCATCATGGGTGATTGTGAAGAGGAGCCATAAGGTTGTTAGAGTGTGAAATCGAGTTTAGGAAGGAGGGTAAGGATCGAGGAGAATTGAGAAACTGCTAGAATATAAGGGTAGAATGCTTTATAAAAACTAATCAGGTTGCAAGTCGCGTCAAAGTTGAGCCATCTGGCGACGTTTAGGAAGCTTGCACTGCTTCCATTGTCAAGCCCCCACTTAACATCACTGAAGTCTGCCGCACGGTAGTCTATTATATAGCGCCAGCAGCCGGGAGCGGAGGGGAAAGCGTGTGGAGGGGCGGTCTAGTTGGGCCCTGCTCGCTTGGTGAGGTCATGATCGGGTCACTCCTATGCCCTAATATGGCTCAATTCCGTCTGGTTTTTAATAATCCAATTACTGGCTTCCAAGCTTGGCTTAAATTGAGGCCTTGATCACAATTAATAACATTATTACTAAGCCTAATCTCAATAGTCTCCTTCACAACACTGTCCCAAAAGTTATTTGCGTAACAAAGGCGTGTCATTTTGTCTAAGCATGGTTCGTGTCCGTTGTCAATGGCGTGTTCGGCTAAGGCAGATTTTTCTTTTTGTCCAAGTTTAAAATGTCTGATGTGTTCTTTGCGTCTTTCATTAATAGTCCATAAGGTTTGCCTATATAAGAAGTGCCACATTCACATGGAATTTTGTACACTCCAGGAACTCGAAGATTGAAGACCATCCTTTGGAAGTTCGCAACAGCTGTCCAATTTTTGGTGGAGGTCGAAAAATCGAACGGATGCCCTGTTTGTTGAGTAACCTTGCTATTTTTGATGTTACTGCTACATCTACATCTACATCCATACTCTGTGAATCACAAACATTGTGGGTGGCAGAGGGTGCTAAGCACCAATCCTAAACCCGCCCATTCCAATCCCGAATAGTGCGAGGAAAGAAAGAATACATATAAGTATCAGTACGGCATCTTATTTCTCTAATCTTATCCCTCCGGTCATTGCGACCTAAATAGGTTGGCGGAAGAAGTATTTCATTGCACTCGAAATTTAAATTTTTTCGCATATTCTCCAATAAATTAGAACGCAAGCTACGTCGTCTGTCTTCCAAACTATCCCAGCTCAATCTATGTATCAATTCTGTGACGCTTTCATAAGGGCTGTAACAACAAGTCACGAATCTAGCGGCTCTCCTCTGCACCCTCTCAACTGAGTCAATCAGAACCTTGCGATACGGATCCCAAACCCCACAACAGTAATCCAGATGCGGACGCACTAGTGTTTTATACGCTATCTCCTTTGTTTGAGCATTACAATTCCTCAAAATACGACCTATGAATCGTAATTTAGAATTGGCCTTGCCTACGACGGAAGTTATGTGCATGTCCCATTTCATGTTGCTTTGTACTATCACCCCCAGATACTTCACGGAATCAACCGTGTCAACAGGTGAATTGTTTATTTTGTACTCGTGAACAACCTGATTCTTCTTGTTACTTATCCGCATTGCCTTGCACTTTTTGCAATTAAGTGTAAGCTGCCATTTACGGCACCAATCGAAAATAGCATCCAAATCACGCTGAATTTCCAAGCAGTCGTCGGAGCACCTTATTTCCCTATAGATAACCGCATCGTCGGCAAACAATCGCAACCAGCATTTGACGTTGTCACCTAGATCGTTTATAAATATTAAGAAAAGAAGTGGACCTATTACACTTCCCTGAGGAACGCCCGAAGTAACATTTATCTTAGAAGAGGCTTCCCCGTCAACAACGACATATTGTGATCGACCAGTTAGAAAATCACGTATCCACTCGCAAATCTGAGCCGAAATACCGTAAGCTCGAATCTTCGCTAAAAGTCGGTTGTGTGGCACAGAATCAAAAGCTTTCTGAAAATCCAAAAAAACCGCATCAACTTGCGAACCTGCATCGATAACTTTCATTATGTCGTGGGAAAATAGGGCCAATTGTGTTTCACACGATCGCTTCTTCCGAAATCCGTGTTGACATGGTGTAAGTAACTCGTTCTCATCTAGAAACTTCATTATGTTCGAGCATATGACATGTTCCAGAATTCTGCTGCAGACCGATGTTAGAGATATGGGTCGATAATTCCTAGGATCACTCCGATCTCCTTTCTTAAAAACGGGAATTACCTGGGCTATTTTCCAGCTAGACGGTACTTTTCTCTCTTCTAGTGATTTACGGAATATATCTGACAGAAATGGTTCAATATCCTCCGCGTATTCAGAAAATACTCTTACCGGTATACCATCGGGACCCGGCGCTTTACCCCACTTCAGGAGTTTTAATTGCTTTACAATTCCTACGCTATCAATTTCTATCGGATCCATCTCTAATTCCACACGATGTGGTAAAGTGGGGACGTTTTCCAAGTTTTCTTGCGTGAATGAATTTTTGAATTCGGCGTTAAATAAGGTAGCCTTGTCGCGGCTGTCTTCAACCTCCCGTCCATCTTTTATTAGAACTGGCTTATTGTTCCCACTACAACTAACTTTTTTTACATACGACCAAAATTTCTTAGGGTTTTCAGTGAGGCTCTTAGAGAGAGAATTTTCACGAAAGTTATTAAATGCCTCACGCATTGCATTCTTAACACGCCCCCTTATCTCCTCTAACTTATCTAAATCAGTCCGATGCATCGTCCTTTTTGATCGTGCATGTATCTTCCTTTGCTTCTTGAGTAACCTTTTAACCTCCCGTGTGTACCATGGGGGATCGTTCTCTTCCCTGATTGTCCGTTTCGGTATATGCAAGTTCATACCTTCCCCAACTATATGTAGGAATCGATGCCACCTCTCTTCAACGGTGCCTCCTGCTACTAAGAAGGTTTGGTAATTATGCCTCAAATACGCTCTAAAACACTCTTTTGAAGCCTTTTCGAATCTGTAAACGATCCTCTCTTTTCTCTTTCTGCGCGTGGTTGTTAATTTTACTGTAGCAATTACAGCTTTGTGATCACTTATTCCTGCGGTGGTAGAAATATCCGTGAATAGTTCGGGCCTATTTGTAACAACTATATCTAAAATATTCTCGTTACCAGTTGAGGCACCGCGTTGGTTCAGTTACGAGCTGTTCAAGATGGTGATCTGAGAAGAGGTCTAGAATGATTTCGCAAGCTGCTTTATCCCTACCCCCAGTAACGTGAACGTAATTAGTCCAGTCGATATCAGGCAAGTTAAAGTCACCTCCTAGCATTATTGTATGGTCCGGAAATTGCCGTGCTATATTATTTACATTATTTCTCAAGGCCTCGGCAATATTTACGCTTGCATCGGGTGGACGATAGAACGAGCCTATCACAAGTTTTGTCCTAGCTACGTTGAGCTTGATCCATATGATTTCGCAGACAGTATGGACATCTATTTCGCTACATGGGAGGTACTTACTAACAGCTATAAATACACCACCTCCTTCGGAATGCAACCTATCCTTACGGAAAATGTTCATGTTACTATTAAAAATTTCGCCGGAACTTATATCCGGTTTTAACCAACTTTCTGTGCCTATTACGATATCAGCATCTGCACTACGAATAACGTTTTCGAGTTCAGGCCGTTTATTACAAACACTTCTGCAGTTAACTACTAGAACTTTTAATGTTCGGGATTCTTTTAAGCTACCCCTAACACGCGGTGCTGAATTTATCTTGGCTGCCCGCAACTGAATTTTCTCCTCAGGGTCATCCTCCCTCAGCCTAAAAAACCCCCCAATACACTCCACACGGCCCCTGCCATCCGTGTAGCCGATTCCCGTGTGTAGTGCACCCCTGATCTATCCAAGGGATTCCTACAAGACTCAACCCTAGGGCGAAGATCAAGGAATCTGCAGCCACGACTATCACAGAAGCGCCGTAATCTCTGGTTCAGCCCCTCAACACGGCTCTGAACCAGAGGTCCACAGTCAGTCCTATCGACAATGCTGCAGATGGATAACTCAGCCGAAATCTTGCGGCCAATGGCCACAGAGTTCACCCTTTCTGCAAGTCGCCCAAAGGACGAGAGGATAACCTCCGACCCTAGGCGGCAAGCATCATTGGTGCCTGACATGAGCTACAATCCGCAGCTGGCTGCACCCCGTCCGTTCAATGGCATCCGGGATGGCCTGTTCCACATCTCGGATCAGACCCCCCGGAATACACAATGAATGGATACAGGAATTCATCCCCGACCTCTTCGCCATTTCCCTAAGGGGTTCGATAAATCGCCTAACGTTGGAGCTACCTGACCACTAAAACCCCCTTCTGCAGTTGCCCAGACTTAGCGGGCTGTGGGGCTGCCAACTCACAGGCCGACGATTGCAGGACTGAATCAGATCCAGACAATGCGTCAAACCGATTGGACAGAGGTACAAGCTCGCCTTCTTGGGAATCAAGCTTGCACGACTGCCCCCGCATGCGCCATCGACGTCCAGACACCACACGCCAGCCACCACTAGGCGACGGCCGCATAGATTCCGACATCTCGGCCTGGACTGCAGGTTCAATGACTGGTATGGGAGAACCTGCGAGCCGATCAGCGTCTACAGCAGGGATGGCCAACCCGCGGCCCGCGGGCCACTTGTGGCCCGCGGTAGGTCGTTTTGTGGCCCGCGGAGCTGGATCATTAATTCATTATATATGTAAGCTTTGACTTTCAATGGTGATATCTGCACTGAGTTAAGCAGATACTCAACCAAGTCATCGCTCGATTGATCTTGCAGGGATGGAAAGTGCGGGTGTATAACCGAGCATTATCACGGCTAATGTTCCTATAACTTTCAGCGCGTTAGTGTTTCGCCTGACTGATTCTTATAGAGTCAACATGCCACGTAAAAGCGAGCTATGCAGTAGCTTCCATATTAGCCAAGAAATCGAAGCCGTATCCAGATGGTGAAATGGTGAAGGAATATTTGGAAAGCATCGTTGAAATTATGTGTCCAGAAAAGGAAAAGGAATTTTCATAAATAAGCCTCTCTCGTAAAACTATTACCAGGCGTGTGGAAGACATTGGGAAACATTTTGAAGATAATTTGAAAAGCAGAGCGCCTGATTTCGTATATTATTCTCTAGCATTGGATGAAAGCACAGATCTAAAAGATACTGCGCAAGTATCTTCTGGTGGCGACGGAGTCTGAGATCGCCGAAATATCGTGTGGAAACATCTTACTTACTCGGCTAGTCTCCCGAGAAGACTACATCCATTCTCAACGCCGACAAAGACTTCGTTCGTATATAAGGGGAAAAATCCTTCATTTTATAACCATGCTTTGCGGATTATTTCCCTTATTTGGAAACACTTATGTGTGTGAACAGCTTTTCAGCCGGATGAACAGTATCAAAACAGAACACGAATCTCCGATGTTCGTTTGGAGAACGTCATGCGTGTAGCCACAACTTCTCTCGATATCAACATTGATGCCCTTAGTTCAGTAAAACAATGTCAAAAGTCGCATTAAAATAAGTGTATATTTAATACTTCATTAAATATCTAATTTCATTTTAAGTGCTTTTTTCCTTCATGAAAATATTAATATTTTTTCCAAGAAAATATTAATATTTTTCCAAGAAAATTATGCATGCGGCCCGGTAGAGAGTTGTAGTTCTAAAATTTGGCCCGGCTGCTGAAAAGGTTGGCCACCTATGGTCTACAGGGTCACCAATACCGCATCTACTGCACTCACTTGCGGCAGCTTCCAGCTGTATAACTCTTGTTACCAAAGCTGCAAGCTGGGTGCGCAGGTCAGTCACCTCAGCCTGCGTCTGCACACAACAACCACAGTCCCTACACATACTACCTTACAGAAAGAAAAACTAAGGAGTACACGAGAAAAACGGACTCCCTATGCGTTCTCAGTAGGAGGCCTTTTGTCAATAACCAAATGTAGAAAGACGAAGCTTACGATAACTACGCACTTTAAATTAACTTGAACTGGAGGTACTGCTTCACGTAACGATTCCGACCAACGACTGCAGCTGCTGCTACTGACAAACTGATATGCAAGGACGAAGCTACAACTAACTACACACTTTTAAGTGAATTATCACTGGAGGTACTACGTCACGTAACGGTTCTGACGATCGCTGCTGCTACTGGCTAACAACTATACAGAGTCGAAGCTAACCACACACTTTGAATTAAAACTATCACAGAAGGCACTATTCCCCGTAACGGCTGCCGAAGAACGTCTGACTACTGGGGATGCTAAACAAATACGCAAAGATGAATCAAAAGAAAACTACACACTTTAAACTATATCACCGCAGAAAGCACTGCCTCACGTAACGGCTGCCGAAGAACGACTGAACTGCTGGGGCTGCTAAACAAATATTTAAAGATGAAACAAAAGAAAACAAAATACTTTAAATTATATCACCCAGAAAGCACTGCCTCACGTAACGGCTGCCGAAGAACGACTGAACTGCTGGGGCTGCTAAACAAATATTTAAAGATGAAACAAAAGAAAACTAAATACTATAAATTATATCACACAGAGAGCACTGCTTCACGTAACGGCTGCTCCACAGAAAGGTAGAAAGGCACGCGGCTTGTCTTGATCTCTGTCATCTGTCTTGGCCCTGTTGTTTCCTCCGATGGTAACACGTAGGATTTCCTTAGTGCTATAACCATTTTCACGAAATACGAGTTCCAGGTATTGCAGATCCTCCTTTAAATATTCATTGTCGGACACCACCTTTGCCCTATGAACAAGAGTATTGAGAACTCCAAGTTTCTGAGAAGGGTGGTGAAAACTTTGAGCATTAAGATAGCGATCGGTGTGTGTAGGTTTTCTGTAAACGTTGTGCCTTAACCTTCCATTAGGCTTCCGATGCACTAGAACATCTAAAAACGGAAGTGATCCATTCCTTTTGTGTTTTACGTGAAGACTTCGAATTAATGGTTTTACCAGCTGACCAAGAAAATTCGACTGTGATCTTAACCGACACTGACTATCACCAAAAGATACGTGAAGTTTTAGATGACGACCCATATCGTCTGATTCCCCGCGATCCCACGGCACGAATAACCAGGAACACAAACATACTAATGAGAGAATCCGGATTGTCAGAAGAAACGGTGAAGAATCTAAGTGACCGAGCCCCAAGACCACCAAGGTTATATGGCCTTCTAAAAATGCATAAAGAGCTTGTTCCACTGCGTCCAATAGTGAGTGTTATAGGTTCGCCAACGTACAAGTTGGCTAAATATCTCACGTGTTTGTTAAATCCGTTGGTTGGTCAGTGTGTACATCATGTTAAAAATTCTGCTGCCTTTGTTGAGTTGGTTTAAGAAATGAGGTTAGAACGTGACGATATTACAGTCAGCCTAGACGTTAAAACACGAAAGGAATGGATCACTTCCGTTTTTAGATGTTCTAGTGTGTCGGAAGCCTAATGGAAGGTTAGGGCACAACGTTTACAGGAAACCTACACACACCGATCGCTATCTTAATGATCAAAGTTTTCACCACCCTTCTCAGAAACTGGGAGTTCTCAATACTCTTGTTCATAGGGCAAAGGTGGTGTCAGACAATGAATATTTATAGGAGGAACTGCAACACCTGGAACTCGTATTACGTGAAAATGGTTATAGCGCTAAGGAAATCCGACGTGCAACCATCGGAAGAAACAACAGGGCCAAGACAGATGACAGAGATCAAGACAAGCCGCGTGCCTTTCTACCTTTCTGTGGAGCAGTAACATCAGAAATAGCAAGGTTACTCAACAAACAGGGCATCCGTTCGATTTTTCAACCTCCACCAAAAATTGGACTGCTGTTGCGAACTCCAAAGGATGGTCTCAATCTTCGAGTTCCTGGAGTGTACAAAATTCCATGTGAAGTGGCACTTCTTATATAGGCAAACCTTATGGACTATTAATGAAAGACGCAAAGAACACATCAGACATTTTAAACTTGGACAAAAAGAAAAATCTGCCTTAGCCGAACACGCCATTGACAACGACACGAACCATGCTTAGACAAAACGACACGCCTTTGTTACGCAAATAACTTTTGGGACAGTGTTGTGAAGGAGACGTTTGAGATTAGGCTTAGTAATAATGTTATTAATTGTGATCAAGGCCTCAATTTAAGCCAAGCTTGGAAGCCAGTAATTGGATTATTAAAAACCAGACGGAATCGAGCCATATTAGGGCATAGGAGTGGCCCGATCATGACCTCACCAAGCGAGCAGGGCCCAACTAGACCACTCCTCCACACGCTTTCCCCTCCGCTCCCGGCTGCTGGCGCTATATAATAGACTACCGTGCAGCAGACTTCAGTGATGCTAAGCGGGGCTTGGCAATGGAAGCAGTGCAAGCTTCCTAAACATCGCCAGATGGCTCAATTTTGACGTGGCTTGAAACCCGAGAAGTTTTTATAAAGCATTGCCGCTGCAAGAACGAACATATTTATCTTAGGCTGGAATGGTTTTGAGGGGGAAGGGGAGGATCCAGTGAAGATAAAGGTCTGAATTGCAATAGGCTGGCTTCAGTCTCATTGCATTGTTGTTTTTGTTGTTGTAGCTTTAGGGCACATCAACAGTGAGGTCATTAGCATCCTAGCAATCTGAGTAAGTGTCGAATTTTAGAATAGGTAAAAAAATTTTAAGTATGTGAGGCAGCAGCATTCTCAAGGCGGGCGATGCCCTGAGCGTAGTATGTAGGTCAGACAGCTGTCGGCAATATGCTGGCCAGTGACAGTGGGAGTCACGTGAAATATGTTGTGGAGCCTTGATGGAACTTCAGGTCATTTCCCCGACCAGCGCATGCTACTGTGAAATGTGAATGAATCTGAAGTCACGCGGAAAAGGTTCTAGAACATAGATAGAACTCGGACGTCAGTAAGGGATTTGTACGCGATCACACTGAGTACACGTGACAGGGGAGTATAAGAGACTGGCGATAGATCATCAGGGAGTCAGTCGCAAGAGTGGGACACGCCGACACTATGCCATTTTGAGTATTGAACGGGAGTCTATGAGTTGCCAGCCCAGCCTCTCCTCACGCCTAACTATAAGTGTAAATGTTAACAAACTGACTGTTGAACATCTGACTATGGACTTCTGCTAAAGCAGAACTGCTAGCATAGTACTAAGTGGCACTCGGTTATAATAAACTAGTCAAGCAGTGAAGGCCCTCTCCTCGGCAAGTAACTCTGGACTTAGAGAGATAGTCATCTAATTTTGCAAGAGCTATTATTCAGGCTGTGAGTGGAGCCAGTGGATCACCTGTGAGAAGAGTCTACGGACCAGTAAGTCTAACATTTAAGTACCCTCTTAGCCTGTACCACCAGCCATTCCTGACAATTTCAGCTCATACCATCTTCAGAGTTGCTACATCTGAATGTGCTGATTACCGATTTTTATCGTGGTGGCAAAGTGATGCGGCAAGTGGACAGAGTGGCAGATTGCTAATTAATTCCAGACCAAACCAACAGGCCAAACTTGGGAGTTTCGGAGAATGGGATTGCCTTCGATAAAACTGATATTCTGGGTTCTGACACGAGTGGAGGAAAAATTAATTGCAGACTGTAGAGGTTTGACTGAAGGAGGGGCAGAGGCATTTGGAACAAGTGGTAGAGGACTGGGTGGTAGAGAGTTGGGGGAGACTGAGAATGTGATCAAGGCATGAAGTCTTGGCAACCAAGAATGGAGTTGGTGTGTTGTGTACATGAATTGAATGTTGATAGGACCAAAAAGCGTTTAACAACAACTGATAGCCTGCACAAATGATATTGTGTATGTTGGACCTGCATTTTTAGAAGGTTCGCTGAGCACGATGAAGGAGGTTAGGGGATGAAAGGTAATGATTTTCTGGAGGGAGACAAGTTAGGTAGAATGTATATTTGCCATGTGAACATTATGTTGGAACACCAGCTGGGTGGGAGTAAGGGATTGTCTGAAGCGGAATGAATAGAGAGACAAGCGAAGTGGCAACCATAAACTGGAATAGTAGTAGTTTTTGGGGCTTTAGGATGCATCAACATCATGGTAATTAGCGCCCTAGAAACTGATGCATTTATAGTTAAACCATTAGGTGGAATATTGAGGGAGAGGTAGAATTGGAAAAACAATGTGTGTGTACGTAGTTTGGCTAGAGCAGAGGAACAAAAACAGTACCAGGAAATGTAGGTTACTGATTGTAATCTCTTTGTGTCCCATAAAATAAGATCTTTCCTTGACTAGCAGGGCCCCTAATAAGGCCCCTATTTTAGTACATTCTTCTTCTAACTCCTCAGAATCACTCAGACTTACTCCTGCCCACACATGTTCCTCAATGTGGACAGTGCTCTATGGCAAGGTGCCTTCACACCACTGTCTACATCAGACTAATCTGCAGTAATATCTACAGTTTGATAGTTGGCATCCAGTCCACATCAAATGCTCCCTCCCTTACAGCCTTGCTATCCATGGCAGACACATCTGTTCCGATGAAAAATCCCTTCCCCAGTACTTCCAAACCTTATTTGAAGCCCACATTATTGCCCCCTGTTGTACCATAAGGATCAATTACAAACACATATCTCTTGGGCTGTCACAAATCTTCCACATAGTTACTCTCGCCCTGCTTCTACAAAAACCAACCATATTTGTATTCGTTACCCAGTTCTCTCCAAGCCTCAAGTCCATCACTCAAATCTTATGACGTGGAAATGACATCTATCACTCATTTCCAAAGATGTACACCCTTCTCCCCAGAATTCTACCAATTGTCCTGTGCATTTTTTTAGCAGACCACTCAATCTTAATAACATCTTGGTCTACAAACACCCTCCTTTAGATTCTCCAAACCCATTACATGGATCTTTTCCATGCCACAGACCTCGCTGCAAAGCCTGCAGCATGCATCCACATACCGCAACCTATTCAAATCCTACAACAAGCAAAAAATTCTTCAGTGGACATGCTACTTGTGCCATAGCGCACTTACCAACTAACCTATGACCACTGCACTAGTTCATACATATGCCTCACTACAAAACAACTCTTAAGTAAATAAGAGGCCACAGACAAATACTACAAAGCTGCAACCTACACTTTCCTGTAGCAGAACATGCCAACATCCATGACTAACTACTTCAACTGCTGCTTTACAGTGAGATCTGTGAGAGATTTTGCAGAAATCGCCACCTTATCTGAACTTTGGATATAGGAATTTATGTACACTAATTTCCTGGATACCAGACATCCTCCTGGCCTAAATCACCAATAAGAACCTACCTATAACCCATCGTTTAGTGTTTATTTATTAACAATTTTAACAAAATTGTTCTAAATTTGTTTTTTCTCTCCCTCCACTAATACAGCTTTACATCTTTACATCCATGCATATCTCTTTTGACATTTCACCACCACCTGCAAAATATATAGTCTTTTTCTGAGATTCATCTCACCATCTCAACTTCCCCCACCCTGTTCTCTAAGAAGTAATTAGTCTTGTGATAGGCCATGGTGTGTGCATACCCCTCTTTGCTGATAGGCCCAGTCCTACACACACGAATAAGGTTTTAAACTGAAATATTGTAACGAGTGTTCATGTTTTTGTGTTTTCTTGTTTATTTGGCCCTCTTCCTTTCATACATGGTTACATGTTATTTTCCATATACTTCCTTACTTTCATTGTCCAATGGTACTTTCACTGTCACCACTATCCAATTCTGTTTTGTCTCCATTTCAAAATCAAAACTCGCTTTTGTAAGTACTTTCTGATAGTACACTGCCTTTATTAATATACTAGCATTTGCCCCCTGTTTCACACACGTATATGTAGAAATCGGTAGTGCTATCACTATCCTGGTGCCACAATCTGATGGATTCTTATAGAACTCGATGAAACAAATCGAAAGTAAACAATTTTTTAAAAAAAAAATTATATATATCATGCTTGGTTCTTGAGATATATTGGCTGAAATATTACGTAGCTAAGCTGATATGCTACTTGGACCAGAAAGGAAATTGGAAGTGCCTTAGCTTTATAATTTGTCATACCCATTTTTGAGTATATACGTCTCTAGAAAGACATAATGCAACACAAAGTTTATGATGCAGCACAGAATTAATAGTACAGAACAACCATCCCCAGTGACATTATTCACGACAAAGATAATATCAAAGGAAGGAACAAAATGTTTCGATATCTAGCCTTGGTTTGTAAATATTGTAAGTCAAAATACTCTTAAATTCATGGCACAAAGGAAAATATTACTTCTGGTCCAGGTTGTGCTTCATCCTAATCACATCGCCTGTGACACAGCGTATCTCTAAAACTATATGTCTCATATTCTTGCACAAGAATGCATCGTCAAATTAAAAGGACAAAGGAAATTTTTCTTCTGCTCCTGGGTGCATTTTAACAAATTAACGAGACCTTTGACACATGATATGTCTAGAACTAAGCTAAATCTCGAAGTGTCTCCTTTGTTACATAAGAAGACATCATTAAATTGCGGTGCCATAGAATTTTTTTTTCTGGTACAGGCCACATTTCAACCTAACCACACAATCTATGTGATACTAGATCTCCAGAACTAAGCGAAGTCTCAAAATGTCTCATTGAATCTTATAAAAATGCATCATCAAATTGAAGTGCTAATGGAAATTTTTCTTCTGATACAATCAGTGTGTAAGGCTGAAAAATCAAGTGAGCTAAAACTATCAAAGAAAACTAAGTGTAACTTAAAACTAATGTGTAACCTAAAACCACAAAATATGTACTGATCATGTAAAATGACTCAAAATATGGAAAGGTGCATACTTTTTACTAAGCAACAAATATGCTTTATTAAACTCATCCAAGGAATTTATTCACATGCTTGCATCTTGAAAACTTGTCAGTGATTTTATATTTATTTCTATAGAGAGTAGAAACTATCTTTGTAGTGAGCAATTTGAATCGAAATGGCGATTTTACTGCAGAAGATTCGCCATTTCATAACTTTCATGTGGCACCACGTCTAAAGTACGTTTCATTTTGCTTTAGTGTACACTTTCTCAAGAAATGTATGACCTGAGCAATGTATGCGACAAATTTCAAATGAATAGCACAATTCCTTCTTACCACTGCTAATGTCTTTATTTCATCTGCATATCAATAGTTCCAGTGGGTCAAGTTTCGATCGCCAAACAGTGAATGTTTTACTGGACATGTGATTTTTTAACAGAAACATTGGCAAAGTTTGTGGTTAGTTTGAAGAATTACTTTTCCTTTCATTGATGACATATTACTACTGTCACAGTTTCAGCCACATGTAAGTAGTCCCAATAGGTCAAGATCTAAACGTGACACAATTAACGTATTAATGTGCGCATGACAGAAACTTTAATTTTGGAATGGAAAACAACTAAGTTTGTGGTTTGAAGATTTCATCTGGAAAATTAATGGAGTATGTCTGAACACAGGCATATATACAGTTGCTAGAGGATGGCTAGTTAGATTAACAGTCACAGTAGGGCAGATGCTGTGAAAGTAGACGGCAGTTTCAGAAAAGTCACATTTGATGTGACAGAGTGTGACACTTTAAAGTTATAAAAAATTAGTTAGTTGTCAGGCAGATGCAGTTTCAAGCCATAGCAAAACAGAGTTGAAGTAAAATTGTTGCAGTGAGACTAAAGTAGTGTAGAATAAGAAGACTTGCAGTTGACAACTATGTGATGTAAATTCTATCTTCAGAAGTGACTGGAAAGGCTAGTTTATCAAATCTCAATGTGCCATGAGGATAAATGAACTGCACAACCTAAACCTGTTTATTTTCAACAAAGTGGTCCATTATATTGGAATGCAAAAGGTTTCAAGAAAAGAAAATATTTAACTGTAAAATATTCACTCGTCACCTAATGCACCCGTAGGTGGGGGAAGACAAACACAGATATCCACATAGTTTCATAACAATTTGTTCAGAACACAAAAGCCTTTTTTTAACTGCTTAACGTCTCCTATAACAACTAGGTCTTTAGAGACGAGAAAGGATGGGGGGGGGGGGGGGGGAAGGAAGGGAAGGAATTCGGCCATGGCCTTTTTAAGGAAGCATCCCGGCATTCACCTGGAGTGATTTGGGGTAACCATGGAAAACCCAAATCTGGATGCCCGGACGGGGATTCGAACCGCCGTCCTCCCGAATGCGAGGCCAGAACGCTAGCCATTACACCACCATGCTCGGTACACAAAAGCTATTATCATTAACACAAAGAGGGTTTATTGTCAAAACATATACCATTATACTGTTCGGAAATAAAAAAAGAACTATTCAAATAAAATTTAAAAGATTATTTTATTGGAAACTCCTACCTCATCCAAGAATTTTTAGAAAAGATTTAACTGTACCTGATATGACATGCAAAACTCAATTATAAATTTTTAATGTTTAATTTTTTTAACTACGAGGGTGAGTCAAATAAAAACCTTAAATATTTTTTTAAATATTATTTATTGTGCAGAAGTGGTACAAAGTTGTATCACTTTTCAACATAATCTCCCCCGCGCTCAATGCAAGTCCTCCAGCATTTACAAAGTGTATAAATTCCTTTAGAAAAAAATTCTTTTGGTAGTCCGTGCAACCACTCATAACCGCGTGGCGTACCTCTTCATCAGAACGGAACTTCTTTCCTTCCATTGCTTCTTTGAGTGGTCCAAACATATGGAAATCACTTGAGGGCAAGGTCTGGTGGGTTTGGTGGATGAGGAAGACACTCAAAATGCAGGTCTGTGATTGTTGCAACTGTTGTACGGGCAGTGTGGGACCTTTCATTGTCATGTTGCAAAAGGACACCTGATGACAGCAATCCACGTCGCTTTGATTTGATTGCACGTCGAAGATGATTTTTTAGGAGATCTGTATATGATGCACTGGTGACAGTGGTCCCTCTAGGCATGTAATGCTCCAAAATGATGCCCTTTTCGTCCCAAAAGAGTCAGCATAACCTTCCCTGCTGATGGTTCTGTTCGAAACCTCTTTGGTTTTGGTGATGAGGAATTGCTCGCTCTCTTTGTTTCCGGTTGGTGGAAGTGAACCCAGGTTTCGTCCCCAGTAACAATTCTTGCAAGCAAGCCATCACCTTCTCGTTCAAAGTGCCGAAGTAGTTCTTCACAAGCATCAACACGTCGGTCTCTCATTTCAGGAATCAGCTGCCATGGCACCCATCTTGCAGACACTTTGTGAAACTGGAGCACATCATGCACAATGTGGTGTGCTGAACCATGACTAATCTTTAAACATGCTGCAATGTCAATCAGTGTCACTTGGCAGTTTTCCATCACTATGGCTTCAACTGCTGCAATGTTCTGTGGAGTCACAACTCGTTGTGCCTGACCTGGACGAGGAGCATCTTCCACTGAAGTCACACCATTTGCGAACTTCCTACTCCATTCGTAGACTTGCTGCTGTGACAAACATGCATCACCGTACTGAACCTTCATTCTTCGATGAATTTAATTAAGTTTCACACCTTCACTACTCAAAAACCAAATAACAGAACGCTGTTCTTCCCTGGTGCAAGTCTCAAGTGTGGCAGCCATATTTATACTGATGCTGCGACGGTATTTGTGCATCTGCACTATGCTGCCACCCACAGGCCATTCTGCATGCTGCTTGTAGCACGCTTACCAACTTACAGGATAACGGCGCAAAATTTCAATTTTTTATTACAAATTTAAGGTTTTCATTTGATTCACCCTTGTAATAATAGTTTTATTATTTTCACATGGAATGTTTCAAAACCCGAGGCTCTTCCTCAGCAGGGATCTACAGAACAAGAATAATAAATGAAATTAAAACAACTGGCAAGTTGTTTATTGCTGAGAGAACCTGAAGTCACCAAGTATTTTTAAGTGACAAAGTGGTAAACTTTGATGTAAGATGAAACCATCTGGCAACTGTAATCAAAATACACCTCAACTTCATTTTAAATTAATGTAAATAAGAGTAAAAAAATATAAAAATTTCAGGTCAAAATTGAATGCAATAATCAAATCTTATTTAAGGTTAATTGATGTAATAAGTACATTTTTGAATGCAACCCAAATGATGTTAATCTTCAAGGCTATTAATCAATCAAATTAATGAAGTAATTGCTATTTCTAGATACAAAATGTTTTAAAATTTAAAGCATTGTTCTAATCAATATACTACATATACGAGGGTGGTGCGATAAGTACTTAGCCTACAAAAGAAAAACTGAAAATATTGGAAAATTGGCAATTTATTTCTCAACATAGTCTCCTTTTAGCTTGATACACTTGACTCAGCGATGGTCCAACTTCTTTAACCGGTCTGAAAAATACGTTTTTTGGAGATCTGCACAGTAGGCCTCCGTGGTGGCGATAACCATTTCATTCGACACAAATTTCTGCCCAGCGAGTGTCTTCTTCAAGTTTTGAAACAAAAAGAAGTCACACGGGGCCAAATCTGGAGAATATGGTGGATAGGGCAGCAGTTCTTAGCCCAATTCAACCAATTTGGCCGTGGCGACGGCGGAGGTGTGAGCCGGTGCGTTATTATGGTGGAAGAGCACTTTTTTCTTTGCCAAATGGGGCCGTTTTTTCTGCAATTAAGCGACGAATCAGCCCAATAATTCAGCATAGTAAAGCCCTGTGATCGTTTTGCCTTTCTCCAGGTAGTCAGTGTAGATCACACCTTGTGAATCCGAGAAAACGGTGACCATCACCTTCCAGCCGATGGGACAATCTTCACCTTTTGCGGAGCACGTTCGCCAGGTACAGCCCACTGTTTGTTCTTGGTGTGTACCAGTGGAACCATATTTCGTTGACGGTCACGTAACTATGCAGAAACTCCTTCAGATTGCACATAAACAGCATCAAATACCGCTGTGAAGTGGTCTCATGGTTGTACTTGTTGTCCGGAGTGAGCAAACGCTGCACCCATCGCGCTGATAGCTTTCTCCTGCCCATGCAAGATATGCCCCACGCAGTCTTTTGAGATGCCTACTGTCCCAGCAATCTCGCGCACCTTCAATCAGCGGTCTGCCAATACGAGAGCGTGGATTTTTGTCATGTTATCCTCCATGGTAACCGTTTTTGGGGCATCTGGATGTGGCTCATCAAAAACCGACGTGTGACCACGTTGAAACTCTTTAAACCAATTTTTGACAGTCACCATCGAAGGAGAAGAGTCACCATACACAGCATCTAAGCTGCTCTTTGATTTCACTGCACAATTTTCCTTCCAAAAACATGACTCAAATCACCGAACGACATTGCTCTTTTACCATTTTTGTAAAATCCGTGGACACACCCACTTCCACACGCGAAAAAACCACGAGTCCGATTTGGCTGAAATTTTAACAATAGCCATCTAAGATAATGTACTACATGATAATAAATTTCTCTGGCAACAGTGGTGCCATCGGGAAGAGAGGCTATGTACTTATCGGACCTACCTCGTATATCCACAGTAGTTGAATTAGAAACAAACATTTGTTCCAATCATTACATTAAGCGACTTGAATTGTATTGCAGTTTTTGAAAAATAATCAGTTGTAAGACTGAGTTAGTAGTTACATTCACAACAGTAACACCAAGAAAAACAAAAAAAGAAGAAGAGGTAAAACATTCCCACAATGCTTTTACAAAAATTAGCTATGATACATCCTCAAATATTTCACAGACAAAACTTAAGATTTTGGGAAAAAGCAACACAGAATGCTGTATGCAAGAATAATACAAAAGTTTACCCCTAAATTTAGAAACTCCTTTAAGTAGGCAAAAGGAGAGCTCTACTCAGTCTCTTCAAACTCGGACACAGTATATCATCGGGCATCTTCTCTGGTCAACACACATCACAACTTTGCAAAATTAGAAGTTTAGCAAGTTAAAAGTGCCTGCCCTATCAAAACAAATAGTTGTATAAGTATGAGTTGTATGAGTTAACATGGTTTTTAACCTCCGTGAAGTACTATATCACTTATTGGTACAATGAAAGCACAGAGCCAACAGTGACAAATGATGTTACTTTGCCTAAATAACCTGACTTTTATGTTCTCTGCTTCAATTTAGATTTTATAACAAACTCGCAATCAGATATTTCTGTGGACTAATGTTGTAATGATGAATACGAAAGACTTCAGATGTTGGTTTTGTGAATAACAATTTTAATTCAGCCACTTAAATTGTGAATGCAATAAGTTGCTAACTTCAGCTCCTAAATTTATTGTGAAATTATTTCCCTATCGTAGTGATATCAACATCCATTAGTCACTGGAGACTGGCAACAGAGCTACTAATGGACTTGATAAGAACCTGGAAGAAACTATAAGGGGTTTGGGGCTAAGATTTGAAAAGTTTTACAACATTATAAAAGTTTGCAAAACATAAAAACAAATAATAAAAAAATATTTTGAAAGTAATGTATTTCACTGTGAAAATAATAACTCACCTCTACAAGCACATGCAGCTTCTCTGTATGCTTCTACAGCTAATTTAGCAGCATCAGCTACACTTTTCTCAAGTTCAACCAAACTCTTTGGATCATTTTCTGGTTTTTTGTCAGAAGCTGTCAAAGAAGTACAATTATTAATCACAGAGAGCCAAAAAATATAAAAATCCTTAAAGGCCATCCATAAATTATGACATGTCAACTGGAAAGGAGTAATTGAGGGGATGACCCAAACATGCTTCATGATGTGGCACTGAATGTGCCATTTTAATAATTTTATAAATTTGAAATTGTAAAATGTGTGTTATCATAGAGAGATGGGTGGAAAAAAATTGTTTAATTTATGGAAGGACTTTAATTTTTTTAACAACAAAAAAGAGTTAAAACTAACTTTAACCAGCTCGATACAAGATGCACTTATTGATGCAGTTTTATCCACAGATGATCAATATATTACCAATATTTACAATGCCAACCAAATTCTAAATCCATATTTAACAAATAAAAGCATTTTTTCCTTACCATGGTCTATAACAGGAAGATAACCATCAGAAAAACGCCTGATTTCAGCCCAAGCATTATCAGGATCAGGAGGAGCATTCAATAAGGAAGAAAGCACTGCTTTAGGAGCTATAAGGATGGCGGGAAAGGAACATACAGTTTGTTAGAAGTCCTTTTAAATTTTTTTGTTATTCTATAAGTTATAACACCAATATTTCAAGCAAACAACAGGAGAGAAATATGAAAAAAAATCTCTAATTCACATTTTAATATAGTTCATCAGGAACATATTCATAAATTAAGTCTAGAGTTAATAATTGTCAGAGTTACTTTGTCAAATGAGAAACGTAAAACTAAAAAGTTCATCCATTAGTCCATCAGTTTAAAATTTTAGCAAAATCCTGCTTCCAACAACAACAAATAAATTCAATTAATAAAGAAGTTTCTTGATCAACTAAAATGAATACATAGTGCAAATTCATCACTTGCAGGCAATCTGAAAGTTATTTTGAATTTATTTTCAGCAACAAGGAAGAAATGCCATGGGGTAGTGATAATATGTTAAGGAAAGATAAAATACAACTATCACTCACCAACGTTACAAGAAGGAGGGCAGCAGCAACAAAAAACACATTATTTTGGGCTCTGTCCTCATTATTGTAAATAGAAATCTGACAGCTTGAGCAGGGATCTGTGGTCAATACGGCCACACAAATGGTGGTTTTAAATGATCTGATTGAAGTGGAGGTGGTGGAGGAACAAAAAAATATCAGTAGTAAGAAATCAAACAAAAATAAAAGTGGATAGGCAAAAAAGATGAAACATTATAAAAACACAAAAAATAATAATTTGAAACATATCAATTATACTTGCAAGTGGTTGGTATACTGGGGTGAGGAAGGAGTCTGGTACTGTATCCAAAATGTGTTGGTAGGCCAATTATCTCCTTCAGAGTTAGTTTGGGAATGTGGTTTCAGGGAGTACGCTAATGGCTCTGACTATGAAATGATTATTGAGATTACGAGAATGGTTGGAACTGGCATGGGCAGCAACAGAGTGGTCTGATTTTGGAAGAACATGGCTTGTATGTGAGAATTCAATCAGATTGATAACTAATGGTTAATTGCGAGGCCGACGTACAAAATATAGCTATGGTAGCACGTGGCATGATACAGGTGGCCTGTGATGGGGTAGATATTGTCAGTGGTAGGGTTAAAAATAGTTGTGGTGGGTGGATGCATAATGCACATTTTGCCAATGAGACCTGCAACAAGGGAAGGAGTTGCAGGGTGGTTTAGGAGTTTTTGAGGCCTGGTTTTTATGCACAAGCATACTTTTTTAAGTTAGTTGGCCTGCTGAAGTAGATGCAGGATCTTGCAGGAAAGATAGGGGTGAAAGAGACATATTTCAGAAAAAAAAATTGAGAGAGTCATAGCCAAGATGAAGAATCTGGTGCAGGGATTTAAGGCCAGGAGAGAACTGGTTGAGAAAGAAAGGATATGCTTGGATGTGTATTTCGTGTAACAGGCAATTTTTGGGTTGGGATAACTGCTAACTTGCGAATTCTGGAGGGGACCACTCTATTGCTGCCCATGCCTGCTCTCACAATTGTCAGGACATCAGTAACTGCGTGTGGTATCCAGAACATGTGTGGTACTTTTTTTAATTTTTTTACTTAATGGCTTTGCGCCTCATCGACATCAAGGTCACTAGAGGCGGAATGGGATATGGGACAAGTAATGGGAAGGAATTCGGCAATGGGCTATTGAAGAAAGGATCCCAGCATTCACCTGGAATAATTTGGGAAAACCCTGCAAAACCCAAATCTGGATGCCCATATGGGGAGTCAAACTGGCGTCCTCCCGAATGGAGGCCAGAACATTAACCATTCACCAATTACGCTCAGTCAGACCATGCAGATAGGACAATTACTACCTCCAGATTTCGGATGAGGATATGGTTTGAAGTAGTACTATGACTGATCATACTGCAGAACAGTGTTTTTTGTTACTGCTGCTCTCTGCCCTTCAACTTTGATGAATGAAAGTTATAAATTACCTTTTATATAATAGCATAATGGAAACAAAGATACTGCCGTGAGGCACTGAAAATAAGATAGGATGGGGGGAAAAATAGATACCCGTCACTACTACAGATGAAGGCAGGAGGGCGAGACAAACACGTAAAAACACAAAAACAAACAAATTGCACAATATTTCAACATGAGTATTAATCATATGAGAGGATAGACATATGGCAGGGGAGAAAATTTGGTCACATCCCAACCCGCCACATGAATGAAGCACAGGCGGAAAACCACGCGGTGGTGGTAGAATTGCCAGGAAGTGGGGGAGGGGGTAAATTAGCTTGACCAACAATAAAAGTGAAACTAATTAATCTTTGTGTAACATAATTAAAAAAGTTATAATTTTATTTAGATTGGTTATAGACGAAAATAAAGGGAGATAGAAATATATATATATATATATATATATATATAGATGAAATGTACATATATGAGTAACTGACTGTAAAATGAAATGACAGATAGCAAGTGACAGGTTTAATGTAGGTTTAGGCCAGGAGTGAGTCTGGTGTCAAAGATATGTTGATAGGCTAGTTCCCAGCTGCGGAGTTCTGAAGGGGTCGTGGTATTTGGAAAAACTCTAATAGCTCTTACTGTGAAACAGGTGTTGAGGTTCTTTGAATTATGCAAGTTCACATGAATTGCCACTGGATGGTCTGGGTTGGAAGTATGAACTGTTCACCTGTGGTCATTCATCCTGTAGGACAGTTGTTGACTGGTGAGACCAATGTAAGAGGCAGTGCAATGGAGGCAGGTGAGTTGGTAAATAAGGTGAGAGGTAGCACACATAGCATGTCCAATTATAGGGAAAGATTCGCCTGTGACAGGATTAGAGTAAGTAGTGGTGGCAGGGTGCATGCTGCAAGTTTTGCAGCAGGGTCTGTTACAAGGGAAAGATCCCTGTGGAGGTCTAGGAGAGCTGGCAGGTAAATACTTGTGGACCAAGATGTTATTCAGATTGGGTGGTCTGCTGAAGCAAGTGCAGGGAGCAGTGGGTAGGATTTTGGGAAGGAGTAGATGCATTTCAGGGAAGGACCAAAGGAAATCATGCCCACAGCGGAGTATCTGGTTGACAGATTCCAAGCCAGGAAAGAATTGGGTGACAAGTGTTGGTCCATTGTCAGTTTTAGGAGGTGCATAACGAGGGTTGGGGGTGATGGCACGGGAAATTTGTTTTCCCACAAGATCATGGGGGTATCAGCAGGAAACAAGGGCTTGGGATAGTTTTTTGGAGTAACTGGAGATTGATTCATGATCAGAACAGATGCGTCTGCCACAGATTGCAAGGCTGTATGGGAGGGAACGTTTGATGGGGAAGGGGTGACAACTGTCAAAGTGTAGGTATTGTTGTAAACTAGTTGGTTTGATGTGTTCTGAAATATGGAGGGGACCCTGTTGTAGGGTGGTATCTACGTCAAGGAAGGTGATACAAGTGTAGGAATATGAACAAGTGAAATTGATGGAGTGATTATTATTGAGCGAGTTGATTAAGTCTATGAGGTGGTCCTCCCCGTGGGTCCAGATCATAAATATATCATCTATGTATCTGAACCACATGAGGGGACAGTTCTTCAGAAAAAATATTTCCAGACGGCCCAGGAAAAGGTTGGCATAGGACAGGGCCATGCGGGTACCCACGGCAGTGACGCGTATCTGGTGATAAATCTGGGAGTTGAAGGAGAAATAATTTTTAGATAGGATAATCTTGGCTACAGATATGAGAAAGGATATTCTGAGAAGACTGTTGGGAGGGTGCATATCCAGGAAGTGTTGAAGGGAACTGATGCCTTCAAGGTGGGGAATATTGGTGTACAAGGAGGTTACGTCAATGGAAACAAGGAGGGAGTTTGGTGGTAGAGGACTGGGGACTTTCGACAGACGCTCCTAAAAATGTGGCGTGTCTTTGATGTCAAGAAGGAAGGTTCTGCACAAAAGGTTGGAGGTGTTGATCTACAAATGCTGAAATCCGTTCAGTGGGGGAACCATAGTCTGAAACTATAGGTCGTCCCGGATTGCCAGCCTTGTGTATCTTGGGGAGAAGGTATAAGGTAGGTGTGCGTGGATTTTGAGGGGTGAGAAGGGTTAAGGATTGTGAAGAAAGGCCTTGTAAGGGGCCCAGCAGGTCCAGGAAGGAGCTAATTTCAAGGCAGCTGGAAGAGGTGGGATCTGTGGCATGTTGACGATAAGTGTTGGTATCAGAGAGCTGTTTAAGGGCCTCTGCATTGTAGTCACTGCATTCCATGACCACGGTGTTGGAGCCCTTGTCTGCTGGAAGGATAATGATATTTTTGTTACTGGACAATTCTTTCATGGTCCTGATTTCAGTAGGGTTGAGGTTATTGGATTCGGGAATAGAGTTGAGGAAGGATTTCGAGGATAGGGTCGATGTAACGAAGTCTTGGAACAGGAGGAGGGGATGGTTTTGGGGAAATGGAGGAGAGTCAAGTTGGGATGGTGGTTTGAACCGCTCTAACCTGGAATCACTCTCACCCCAGCGGGAATCACTCTCACCCCAGCGGCTGTCACTCTCCGTTGTGGTAGCAAAGTGATACCGCCAACAGGGTGTGTGGCAGAAAGCAAGCGAGTCCCAGACCAGAGCATCATGGTCGAACTTAGGAGTAGGCAAGAAGGAAAGACCCTTGGAGAGGATAGAGCGTTGTGGTTCAGACAGCGACATGGATGAGAGGGTGACCACTGACCGTTGTAGTGTGTCCACAGGTGGAGCAGTAGCACGAGGGATAGGTGGTAGTGGAGGTGGGTGTGGCATATTAAAAATGTGGGCAAGACATGGGTCTTTAGCAACCCAGGGAGGAGGTGGTGTGTGCTGCCTATGTGAAGGATGTTGGTAAAGAAGAGACAGGCCTAGAACAAGGTAGCTTTTCAATAAATTTAATAGCTTGTGCAGATGTTTTTGTGCACATTTCTGTCGCAACTGCCTGCACTCTGAGAATTTGTTTAAGATGTTGAGTTGGGGAGGAATGCAACAGACAAAGAATCTTATGGAAAGAGGAAAGTTGACTTGAATGCTGATGGGCTTTTAGTAGATATTGCTGGGGGAACAATATGGGTGAGAGTAAGCGATTGTGTGAAAGAAAGGCATGGAGAGCTTGGTGGAGTTGTGGGTAGCAACTGGAGACTGGTAGTTATATTGTCAGGCCATTGGAGGTACCAATTTACAACAATACCTACACTTTGCCAGTTGTCACCCCCTCCACATCAAACATACCCTCCCATACAACCTTGCAATCTGTGGCAGACACATCTGTTCCAATCAAGAATCAATTTCCAGTTACTCCTGAAAACTATCACAAGCCCTTGTTTCCCGCCGATACCCCCATGATCTTGTGGAAAAACATATTTCCCATGCCATCACCCACAACCCCCGTTCTGCACCTCCTAAAACTGACCATGGCGCAATATTTGTCACCCAGTTCTTTCCTGTTCAACCTGATACTCCGCCGTGGACATGATTTCCTACGGTCCTTCCCTGAAATGCGTCTACTACTTTAAATTGCCATATCACAAAATATTAGAGTTTACTGAATACAATGATGTGAAAAAATAAAATAGAACTTTTGTTAGTATACTACAACTTCTCTGGATACAAAATCTTTAAACACTCATGACTAGGGTTCGGATCTCTAGGAAGAGTCATTATTTCTTTTTCCTGTCTTCTTTTTGAGCTTAAATGCTGAATTAAACACTGATTCAACTTTTCTGATTATATTTACATGTATTTTATATAGCATATATAGCATTTGGTCATATTTCGATAATATTAATAGTCACATGGTCATATTTTGAGGAAAAATCTGGTAGTTTTTTTTAATAGTACCAGGAATTCATTAGATATAAATGAGAAGAAATTAAGGTAATTATTTACAGAACTGTACTTCTGCTATGCAGGTTGGGGGGGGGGGGGATAATTTTAACTGCGGTCAGTAATCATCAGTCAAGAATTCAAGTTATACATTATCGTCACTCTCCAAACGCAATGTTCTGCCTGCCTTTTAATCTCGATAATGCAGCATAAGCATGCCAGTATTGATCTGCATCAATGAAATATCCTCAGCCATCGTTAAATCTGCAGTGTATCAGCGTGTTGACCTACCGCCATGCAGAAAATAAAATTTTCTGAAAGTGCAAAGTTACGTAAGGGAATTTAGTACAGAGGGAAGATTTCTATTCTGTAAATTATTTGAAATTAAAGTGAGTTCAACAAAACAATTTAAAATGTAATTTCCCAATGGTGCAGCGAGTGCACAGAAGCAAATTAAGCTGTATACATGAAAGCGACACTGCTAGATAACATAAATGATGTATAATTCAACATCTTTTGATGTAAAGTAAATTTAAATGTTTGGTCATATTTTATTATTTTTAGGTCATATTTAACAATTTTTAAGGTCTTACTTGCCTGCATATTTCTCTATTTTTTTGGTCATACAGATCCAAACCCTACTCATGACTTATTTTGAGGCCATAAATATTACTCAAAATATAGAAATATGAATAATTAACAATATTTGATACTGTTGCTGCTATTTATTATATGTAGAAATCGAGAGCTACCTCAAGTAAGATGGAATTAATACATTACGTTTATAATCTTTCTTCTCAATAATATCTTCACAAATTTCAGTCTTTTCATCCTCTTTAAGCCGTTGTTTCGGTTTGGCTTCTTTTCCAAAAATCATTTTCCACAATCTAATTTGGAAGAGACAAAAAGAAAATCCAATTATTATCAAAATATATCTTGTAATCACTATTCTCTCTTTGTCCTAGATCACAAAATGATACACCTCTTCAAAAATTAGTCAAGTTACATCACAACAATTTAAAGTAATAAACTGAATAGATCAGTGGTAACTATTTCTGCTGCTAAGCATGAATGTTCCCGGTAATCTTAACTCGCTGGTCAATTAAAAAGCTAAGATAACCGGGAATAATGCTGATATCAGATACATTTCTTCACGACGAATCTTTTGAGGAAAAAGACAAATTTCTTCATGGCAAATGGTGAGGAAAAGGAGGATTAAACCGACATTGTGAAATATTATTTGATTGGGTACACACTTTGACAATAAATTTGGCCGCCGCTGAGAAATTCTATCACTCTTATTTTGCACAATCTGACATCAATGTTATCCTAAGGCTGTGGTTACACTGCAAGCGAATTCGCACGAACAATCCTTCGCGCGAAATAGCGCGATTTCGCGCGAAATCGCTATTATAAACAAACACATAGAAACAAAGGCAGGCGGTTACAGTAAAAGCGAATTGGTCGAGCGAATCGCTTGTTGTCGCTAGAAGTTCAAACGGGTTTGTTTTTTTCGCGCGAATGGAGCGATTCCATTGTAGGCTGAGGCAAGTGGTGTAGATTCCGTATAGTTGGAAAAGGTTTTATTTCGCGTGAATCCATCCTTTCGTTAATTCAGTTGTTTTACTTATTATTATGGATTGTGAAAAAATGATATGTTTGGTGTTTGAAAGAAGAATATTGTGGGATCAGAATCATAAAGGATATCATAACCGTGATAAATCAAGGAAGTTATGGGAAGAAATAGCAGCTGAATTAAATGTTAGCAGTAAGTTAACGATTTTTATGTAAACTTCTTTTTAATGTTACATACAGTACATTGTCTAAATGCATAGTAAAGTATTAATACAATTCACATTAAATGTTATACTGTTGTGGTATGGCACCAACATCACTATTAAAATACACTTTAAGAGTTTCTCGTACATCATATGCCATATTGGTAGACCTATTAGTCACCCGCGTTTTGGAATTACTTTTCCTCTGAAAATTTGACAGCTCATATTGTAATACATTTGATCTACAGATACCCTCTCTGTCTATAAGAATATTATGCAATAAACAAATGCATTTCACTATCAAATCAACCTTATCAGGATGGCATTCTATTGGTTTGTTCAATAGTCTCCACTTTGCTGTCATAATTCCAAAGGAGCATTCTACTGTTCTCCGACAACGGGATAGTCTGTAATTAAATATTTCTTCTTCGCGTGATAGGTTTCGTTTCGAAAATGGTTTCATCAGATATGGTTTTAAGGGATATGCATCGTCACCTAGCAAGACGTGCGGAAGAAATACATCAGAATTAGGAAGTGGTTTATCATCTGGTAGCAATGTTCCACTTTCTAGCTGTTGATACAAAGTTGAAGATGCAAAGGTTCCGCCATCACTTTGTTTCCCGTATCCACCAACATCAATGCAAATAAATTTATAATTTGCATCAGCTACTGCCTGCAGTACTATTGAAAAGTATTGTTTATAATTATAAAACATGGTTCCCGATTCTTTTGGACATTTAATACGGATATGTTTACCATCGATACAGCCGACACAGTTTGGGAAATGCCACTGATCAAAAAATTGTATGGAGCTTCTCAATAGCGATTCCTTTGTAGGCTGCGGCAAGTGTTGTATATTTAATTTCTTCCATATAGCAGTACATGTTTCATATACGACTTTTCTTATCGTACTATGTGACATTCGAAACGAATAGGCTAGGGAACGAAATCCCAGCCCAGTTGAGAGAAATCTGAAATAAATTCAAAATTTTAATTAGAATTAATATATAAATGCAGTGCTGGATCCAGGACGGTTGGGGGAAGGGAGCAAACCGGCGCGGCAACTTAAGGGGGTGACAAGTGGCAAATTCAAGTGTCGGCAAACTCTTTTAGGGACCGTCCATAAACCACGTAGCTCGGTCTATGAGGGGTAGGGGTTGGCTTGAAAGCTACGTGGGGGAAGGGGAGAGGTTCGAGCCAGGCCACGTAGCTTTTCATTTATACTATGGTCATGTCACAGTTAAAATGAGGTACATATCACTCAAAAGCATGTAAATATATATTTCCGTCATTTAATATTATGCCCGTATGTAAATTACGATAGTTTAACAAGAGAAAACAATACAAAATATCTTCTGGAATCAATAGGGAAAATACGCTACATGCTACGTGGGGGGGGGGGGGGACAAAAGCCTCGTGGGTCTACGTGGGGGGGGGGGGGGAAGGGTGGTTCAAAACAAGGCCAAAATGATCTACGTGGTTTAAGGACGTTCCCTTAGCTCTACTGTCAATTGCGGCAGACTCATGTTTTTACGGGGCGGCAGTTTAAAAGTTTCTGCCCAAGCTAGGACAATCCGTGGATCCGTCACTGCATAAATGCTGCATAATATTTTTAATACAATATGATGTAGCTGTCATAGTTCTTTCTTTATTTTCAGGTGACGTAGTAAAGTCAAAATGGAAAGGACTAAAAGACACTTTTCGGAAAGAACATAAAAAGTTAGGTAAATACAAACAATCTGGTGGGGCAGGGGGAGAAAAAAGTGGTTCTTCTTGGCCTTACTATAATAGCTTATATTTCTTGTCAGACCAAATGACACATAGAGAGGCATCGGGAAATATTCTATCATTACCTTTGCCAAATGAAAATGTAGAAGAAATGTCACAAGAAAACAGCAAGTATCAAGACGAAACAGAATTTCATAAAAAACAGATGCTCAGTGAGGAGTGTCAGCACGATGCAGTAGAGGTTACACAACCGACAAACATTGCCAATCTGTCTAACTTACCTGTAGAGAAGAGCACATCATCAGTGTCAAGAATGACACATCAACAATTAAATAAGCAGCAGCAAGGACGCTCTTATAAAAGGCCAAACGATATACAGGCTAGAATGGTAGAACTGGAAGAAGAGAAGCTGAAATTTTTTAAAGAAAGGAAAGTGGAAACAGAGGAAAAGAGAGATTATGACTATCACTTTTTGATGGGTTTACTACCTCATTTGAAAAAGGTAAAACCAGATAGAAAAGTGCTGATCCAGCTTCAGTTACAACAAGTTCTTGTTAACGAAGTGTTATCTTATAAGACAGAACCACCACAGCATGAAATTGTTCCGTCTTCTGCAGGCCCTTCACCCAAACCATCTTTCATACTCCTCAACCTACACCCTCTCCAGCATTATCTCACTCTAGTTCTCAAGAGCTTTCTTCATCCACATCATCTTTCTCTACTCCTACCATGTCCCAACATTTCAGTGAATCAATAGGTAACACTCAAATCCTGCAGGTGGAAATTCCAGAAAAGGAAGAAACAAGTTACAATGTCGCAACATACATCAAGAACTTCCAGAATTAAAATTAAAATTAAATTTATTTTACTTACCTTAAAGTTACTGTCAGTTTTTCAGATGGTGAAATACATTCTCTGAAGTTACACTGCCTTGCTATTTCTCCTCTATTGCATTCAATATATATGAGTATGTGTCATAAGTCATACGATAATATTCATAAAACTTTAGTGGCTGGTTCTTTAATTCATCAAAAAGTTTAAAATATTCACTCAAATGGTGATTCAAGAATATTTCATTAACCCAGAATTGCCTCTTCCTCTTTTCAGATGCAAAGAGTTTCAAAAATGGGTTTTCAGCAAAATAAAATTCTTCTTCAATATCCATATTCTTGAATTTTCGCCAGTCGAGTATGATATGATAAATTTTACTTAGCTTCTAAAAACCGCTTTGAATCGCGTGACCACTTCTTCCGGCGACTACGTTCGCGCGAATGCGCTTGCACTGTAACCACTTCTCCTTTGCGCGAAATAGCGCGATTTCGCGCTATTTCGCGCGAAGGATTGTTCGCGCGAATTCGCTTGCAGTGTAACCACAGCCTAAGAAACAGCAACGCAATACTGGCATGCCAGTATTACATTACTGTTTCCTGGGATGACATTGATGTCAGATTGTGCAAAATAAGAGTGTTGGATTTTTTCAGCGGCGGCCAAATTTACTGTCAAAATGTGTACATAGGAATTGAGAAGTATTCATGGAAGTTCAGAACAAAAATATGGATACCTGGAATTCATCTGGAAGTATACAAAAATAAAAAAGGTAACCTTCCTATTACAGTCAGGCTGTCTCTGTCAGCATAATTCTGTCTTTATGCATTCTAATTTCCTTCGAAGTTAACAAAAATATTTCAAATTTTGCAGTGTGAACTCTTGCCATTAAATACAGGTCAAGTCTGTATGTCAGCTAGACTGGACAAAGTGATCATAACCCTTGGTCCTATTACTATATTTATAGGATGTATAAGTATGCTCATGCATTCTGTCTACCATCAAACTAAACAGAAATACATCAAATTTTACAAAGCGAATATGCAGGTTCAAATACACATCACGCATGTATTTCAGCCAGATCAGATCAGGTAATCATGGCCTTTGAACTTTGATCATTTTACTAAACTTATGAATAGCAAGATTGTCTGTTTGTGTTTAATACTTTTAACCACTCTTTTTTTTTTTTTTTTTTTTTAACTGCTTTACGTCTCTTTTTAACATCGAGGTCTTTAGAGACGGGAAAGGATGGGGGGCAAGGATGGGGGCAAGGAATGGGAAGGAATTCGGTCATGGCCTTTTGAAGGAAGCATCCCGGCATTTGCCTGGAGTGTTAACCACTTTTGATGATCACATTTTATAGGTTATTCCATGGTATGCAAGCATACTTATATACATATAGATTCCTTGATATTTGGTTACGTTGATGAACAAATCTATTACACACTTTCAACTACTTTCAAACTCAACAGAAATTCTTCAAATTTTGCAGAGCATATACCCTTAGGGTTTCATACAGGTTCAATAGGAATTTCATTCAGATCTGGTCATATGGTCATGATCTTTGACCCTTTACTATTCAGTGCACAGTCTACACGAGATCTTTGTCATCAAGAATTCTAGCTGCATTCAAACTCAACATAATTCTTCATATTTTGCACAGTGAACCAAAAGGAACAGGTAAAGTTTGTATTTCAGCCAGATCAGCTCCAGTGGCATGACCTTTGACCCTTTAACTAACACTGTGTAGTCTCTGTACTAAACCTCTGTTCTGCTCTGTTCAAACTAAACTGAAATTATTGAAATTTTGCAGAGTAAACTCTAAGGATGCAAAACGCCATATTTGAGCAAAATCAGGCCAAGTGATCCTTTACTATATTGTGTTAAATCTTCATCTATGCAAAATCTATGTCTTTACTATTTCGAAATACCTACAGACTAAACAGAAATAATTTCTTAGGCTTCCATTGGTACATATGCCAGTAAATATTTTGACTGTGAGAAGTAATTAGCTTTCAAATGGGGGCTAATTTGCAGACAGTGTTATTTTAATGTTTGAACTTCATAATGTCATTAAAACATACTGCTTGTTTTACTGAAGGGAGCAAGGACTGTACATTGGTTGGGAGAAAAAAACATTAAAATCCCACCATTAATTCTTGAATGAATCTGGTTCGTTGAGAAATGTATACTATTTTTACCTTAAATTCTCAGTTATCTACATAATAAAACATACCCTATTTTACTCTTGGAAACATTGCTGTACATTATCTGAAACCCCATTAAAAACAGACTAGTAGTTTTTACATCAATTACATTCATCCAGAAATTTTTTATTATTTCTTTACCAGACAATATTACACAAACAAGAAACATACATCATTTTGCTCTTGGGATGCACAGCATTCAAAACTCATCAAATGCATGCAGTTTTTGCTATGATTGTGGTTGGCAAAATACAAGTATTTAAGGCCTCAGTTATATACAGGTAGCACATGGTTGCAACTGAAGGTTATACATTTAACATATTTTTCAATAATAATAATAAAATAATCCAGTGTGGGGATTGTCAACCCCCATCTGGCACGTCCCCAAGTGACGGATAGGGGAATGCCCGGCAGATATGTGGGGTAGGCGGGAAATAAAATACCACCCGTGTACCAAAATGACAACTGAAACCCATGTTGCGTCTGACTTGGAACTAGCAGCAATATGGTAGCATGTGTTCACCAGGAGGTGCGGCTGCAAACATGCTCCAGGAACTCAAAATCCCTGGTTCTTCAATGCTAGCGAAAGCTAGAAAATCAATAATAAGTATGACTCATACCAGTAATGACAAAATTACCCCAGGTGGACAATCCACCCACTCCAAAGTGGCAACCAAGCATTCGGAATCTGGGGAGCTTGGACTTATACGAGAGAGTAAGGCGGAGTGCTCTGGTAAACTATCATGAAAAACACACACTTATATTGGCACTTTCATCATTCAGACACTCATTCAAACGGGAAAATTACACAATCTCACAACAGAACTCAATAAACAGAAAATCCAAATGCTCACCCTGCAAGAAACGCGCTTTACAGATTCGGAAACGATAGGCTACAATAATTACAGAATCTTCAAATGTGGAACTAACAAGAAAATTGGCCAAGGAGGAGCACTATTAGGCGTGGCCTTTCTTGTAGACAAAAACGTTTTGGACTCAGTGAAAGATGTGAAACCCAGCAACAATAGACTTATGACAATGACAATAAAACACACAAACAAAAATTACACTTTCATCAATGTACATGCACCAACAAATAGTGACAATAAAAAAAAGAGCATGAAAAAATGGAAAAATTCTGGGAAGAGCTTGAAACAGTAATGGCCAAAATCTCAAAAGATGATGTAAAAATTTTTCTTGGCGACTTCAACGCACAAATTGGCAGGGAACGCAAATACAAGAAGACAGTAGGAGATTACCCCGCATACAAGTTCACCGACAAAAATGGGTCATGACTTATTGAGTTATACAACCTCAAAATTATGTCCACCTCCCAAAAAACATGGTGATCACCCATCCATCATTTAGGAGAATTTCAGATTGATCACATCACATGACTATCAAAAAGAAATTCACAATGTACAAGTACGCAGAGGGGCAAATATAGATTCTGATCACTATTTATACAGAATAAAAATTAAATTCACACCCAAAAGAAAATTTAACAGAAAAACACCAGTGATTCTAAAATTCGATCTACGCAAAATCAAAGACTCCAAAATCAAAGAAATATGGGAAGAAGAACCTGCGGAAGACTGACAGAAATTTCAAACTAAAATAATCAAATCCGCAAAAGAATTAATACCTCTTCACAAAAAACCAAAGCACCCTTGGTGGAATCAACAATGTGTGACTGCACTAGAAGAAAGAAAAAAGGCATTTCAAAATTACAATAGCAACATACTGAAGAAACACAAATTGAAGATTTTAATACAAAACAAACATAAATATGTCAACGAACAACTACAGACAATCGAAGACAACTTCAAAAATTACAATACACATGATTTTTACAAGACCTTCACAAACCAAACCAAAGGGTACACACCACAGAACCAATGTTTTAGAAAACAAAATGGTAAACTTGTCCTGACAAATAAAGAAAACTGCCAAGGGCTGGCCACTCATTTTTCATAGCTCTTAAATTGTCCGCAACCCAAAAAGAGGTGTCCGAAAATACAATCTGAAATAACAACAGAGAACTCATCACCACCAACACAAGAAGAAATTATACGCATATAAAGAAACTAAAAAGTAATAAAACATCAGGAGAAGATGGAATTGTAGCCGAACTTTTAAAAATTTAGGTCCAAATTTACTGAAAGAAATTGCACAAATAATCCAAAACATTTAGCAAACCGAAATAATCCCAGATGATTGGAAGATTGCTCTAATCCACCCACTACATGAAAAAGGTAACAAATCAGATGTAAGCTCTCTCCTACCAGTCATGTACAAAATTCTTTCAGCGTGTATTTTGAAGAGAACACAAGAGCAGTAATAACCTAAATTAGGAGAATATCAAGCAGGATTCAGACCAAATAGGTCATGCCCCGAACAAATTTTCAACCTCGAAACCATAATCAAAATATGAGCCCTCAGACAAAAACCCCTAATATGCACATTTGTGGATTTCAAAAAGGCATATGACTCAATAGACAGACCTTCACTATTCCAAATTTTAGAAGAAAGGGGATTAGGTCTAAAAACATGAGAACTCATAAAACCAACACTAACTGGCACTAAATCTAAGGTAAAATTCATGGGAGAAATTTCAGAACCCTTTGACATTCAAACAGGTGTGAGACAAGGCGACGGACTCTCTCCTTTTCTGTTCAATGTCGTACTAGACAAGGTTATGGATGAATGGGAGAAAGAACTCAAGAAATTTAAGTGTTGGAAACCAAATCCACTTGGCTTTCCCAAAAACAACCTCTACATACCATACCTTGCCTTTGAGGATAATTTGACGATACTAGCAGCAGATAAAGAGACTCCCTTCAAACAGCTTGAGACACTCAAAGAATGTGCATAAAAAGTAGAATTACAAATCACATTCGAGAAAACTCGATTCATATGTTCAATGACAGAAAGAGCAAGTTTGAGAACAAAATATGGTAAAATCAACAGGGTCCTATACTTTAAATACCTTGGAGTAGTCATCAAACCTACAGGCCTTGTGAAAATCTCGCAGCAAAATCACCTCCAAAAAGTAAAAAAGCATTAGGATTAGTGCAAAATCTCTACAACAAAAAATCCATGTCAAGACAGACCAAAATACGGCACTACATCACAGTCATAAAACCAACAGTCCTCTATGCAAGTGATACATTAACACTTAACAGAAAACATGATTTTGAAGAAATAAAAAAAGTAGAGAGAAAAATCATTAGAAAAATTCTAGGAGCAAGACTCACTAAAGATGGTTACAGACTACAATCAATCAAAACAACAGAAAAGTTTTCAAACATCGAAATTGACGTCAAGAAAAGGCGAATGAAATTCTTTGGTCACCTTAAGAAGCTACCCGAAAATCAATTGACAAAAAAGATAATAGACTACGTAACTTCATCTAAAAATCCAACACCTTGGCTGAATGAAATTCGGAAAGATCTTGAAAGTGCAAACATTGGAGCGACAGACACTTTAGAAAGAGACATCTTCAGACAAAGTAGACAAATGGGAAGTTATAACTGAGCAACCAAAACAAAAACAATACAGACCAAAGTGGTCGGAAGAACGCAACCAAGCTATCTCGGAAAGAATTAAAACCTACTGAAACAACCAGAAAAACACAAAGAATACTTGATTGGGTCATTTGCTCAACATCTTCCATTTATTGGGAGAATTCACCAATAATAATAATAAAACAATTGGCAGTCACTGGGGACTGCTGACAAAACTCAAAACTATGAATATCATACACAGACACATCATACTTACAGCTACAGATATACTAAATAATAACAATTCATTGTGGTCATAATGACATGGTAACGGGTTTCTGTTGGCTGTGTATTCTGCACGTCTTACCCACCTTAACCTTACCCAGCAGTGCTACCAGGTACAGGGGACCTACAGCTAATCGTGGAATCCAAACCTCGGAAGCGTTCTGGCATACTTCACATTACAGAACAAGCTGTGCTGGAAGTGAGGGTCAGTTGAAGGGTCTATGAAACCCCCCCCCCCCAAAATACGGATCGAACCGGAGACCTTTCATTCCCAGTCTGATGACACCTTAACCACTAAGCCACCGTAACAACAGATATACTGTTTATACTGTTAACATCAGCATGTCACGCATAAGATTTGATTAATACAAAAATCACCCAATGTATCTAAAGAAGGTTTCACTTCAAAAACTAAAAATTTAACTTGGTCCACAACCTGAAAGAAATACACCAAGCTACTGTGTCAGTGGCACAAAGGACAATCCCTTTCCTCAGGGGCCTACAATTTAAAGTGGAATGAGAACCACGGAACTTCCCAGCATAGCTCATATAATCAAATACAACACCTACAAACTCCTGCTCATCACAGGATTTGAACCCATGACCAGAGAAAGAAACTTTCAGAAGTGCGGGCCTTAACCGCTGAGCTACCAGACCACTCTAAATACTCTCAAAATTGGATAAAACAACGTTGACAGAAATTAAGATGAGGGAGGAAAGGAAGAGAGAGTTTAGGACTTTGTAAATCAAGTGTAAACAGTATTTTCTATTTGTTTTAAAGTATTCATATCCTAAGCTCCATAAAAATCGGACAAAAGACAAACAAACATTCATTTTAATATAGGTAACAATGAAAGGAAAGAAATGCCGTGAGGCAATATTTACATGGAAAAGAAAGGGAAAATACTAGTTCAAAAACAGCTATCAAGAGTCAGGTACTGTCCCCCACACCGACACAAACAACCTAAAGCCAACCAGAACCCTGTTTTTCTCACCCAGTTTTTCTCTGGCCTGGAATCGCTAAAGAAAATTCTTCGTCTGGGCTATGACTTTCTTAGATCCTTTCCTGAAATGCACCGCATTCTTCCCACTATCCTTCCCACAACCACCCCGAGTCACCTTCAGCAGACCGCCTAATCTAAAAAACATTCTTGTACATAAATATCAACCCTCTGATGCTCCTAAACCACCGTTTGGATCCTTCCCTTGTCAGAGACCCAGTTGCAAAACTTGCGGTATGCATCCACCTACCACTATCTATAGCAACCCTACTACTGGTGAAACCTACCCCTTAATAGGTCATGCCACCTGTACAACCACCCATCTAATTTGCCAGCTCACCTGTCTCCACTGTCCAAGTTCCTACATTGGCCTGACCTCAAACTCATTATCCATCAGAATGAATGGTCACAGACAAACTGTTTACTCCCAAAACCTGGACCTCCCTGTTGCTCACCATGCCAGTACTCACAACACCCACGACCTTAATAACTGCTTCACAGTCAGTGCCATCAGAGTACTTCCAGACACTACCTCCCAATCTGAACTATGCAGGTGGGAATTGGCATATCAACACATCCTGCAGACTATACATCTCCCAGGCCTTAATTTCAGTTAACATCTTCCATCCTCACCCTTTACACCCAACACTTGCCAGTACAATAGTTTCATATATTTTTCAAAATTTTTATTTTTTTATAACTACTATTTTTTCGACCATTTTAATCTATCTTATACACGTGGTTATATCATCGTTGCTCCTCCCACCACCTCCAACTGTCTATTGCGTTCCATGAGTGGCTGTGTTCAACGCAAGTCTTTCGCAAGACCAGCCAACAGGGATTTTTGGCTGAAATATTGTTTTTTCTTTGTTTGTGTGTTGTGTTGTGTTGCTGCTGCCCTCCTCCCTCAAACTTTGGGTGTATTTTCCCTTTCTTTTCCATGTAAATATTCATTTTTATATATTAGATATAAGTAGAACCTACACTTTCACTATTGCCCAAATGCAACACGTCATACTTATAGCTGCAGATATGCTGTTAATATTAGCGTGTCGGTGATGCAAACTCATATTTTACCCATCCAAAAAGTGTCCAACATGCATATCATACACGCAACACACCGTAGCATGTCGGTGATGGAAAGTTGGGAACTTGTAGATTTACCCATATCCAAACATCTCATAACGCACCTATAGAAAGTTTCAATTCAATAATCAGATTGAGGTAATGCTTATTACTATAGAAAATGAATCAAAAGTTTTTTTAAAATTTGTGTCTCTCTGTATAGATGGAAAGGGTTCATTAAAAAACCACTGGTCAGATTTTGATAGGGTTTTGACTAATGTACAGCCCTTGATTATGATGGTTTAACAGGGTACCATTCATTCTGATGAAAAGCTGGAAAACTGAAAAATTTAGGATCAATAGTAAAACAAAAATGCAACAATTTATTGTTGAATGGGAGTCACACAAAAACCATTGGTCCGATTTTAAAAGGGTATTGGATAATGTACAGTCCCTGGCTCTGGGAATAAAATAGGGTATTTTTCATTTTGATGTAAAATCAAAGTTCAGAAAGCTCCATAAATTAGTATCACTTTTTCGTTGAATGCAATAAGTATATTGTGATTTCAGTGTACAAACATCTTCGTACTAGGGATGTAACGGATATCCGCATCCGCAAGTGCGAAACTTTCGCATCAATTCCTACATCCGCTTTCGCATCCGCATCCGCAATTTTTAATGCGGATGTATTGCGGATGTTTTGTTTACATTGCAATATATATTATTCTTTTCTCTTTATTCGAGATTCTGCCCATGGTAGCTTAGCTAGCAAAAAAGTGATTGTTTTCTGACGATCTTGCAATAAAAGTAACAATGAACTAAACGGTGTTATTACCTAAGCCACGAATTTACTAGTTTAAACTTGGACGTAAAGTAAAGGTAGGGCTACAATAGACAGCACCGAACCCGCATTGTCACCGACCGAAACTTTTCTTATTGTTATCGCTCACTGGATTGAAGTGAGTTCAAACGACACCTCACCGTGTGTCGACAGTCATTAGTTGGATCTAATTTTTGACGATGCGGACCGGTGTCGGGCTGGTCGATATGGAGAATTGTATACAAAGAGTTCAGAAATTTCTGGTCCTTTATGACTAAATGTTGTTTTAGTGTTAATGATTGCTTTAGAAAAGCGCCCATTTTTTCAGCCTTACTTTAGGTTCATCAGATGTTCGTAAAATATAGATATAGCCCTTGCATGTTCACATTAACAAATGAAATTGCCAAACGTGAAGGTTGATTTTAAGGCCTGTAAAAATTGCATCCGAGACTGGATTTTGAACCGGGGACCTTCCATACCCGAATCACACGCCGCAAGCATCTGAATTTAGAAGTACTGAAAAATATGTATTTAATCATATAAAAACATTTGTGTTTTGGGATAGCAAAAATAAATGCTACAGAAAAAAAAATGTTGATTTTATTATGGTTGAATATTTATTTGTCATTACATCCAGATTTGTCTCTTGACTCAGATGGATACGGCGTACGATTGGGGTACTGAAAGTCCTTTGTTCAAATCCTTGTCTCAGCTGCAATTTTCATGGGTCTTAAAATTGACAGTCACCTCTGGCAAAGCTTTGATTTTGTTAATGCTAAGATGCTGGGACGCTCCGTGGTTCGAATTTCACGTTAATCTGTAGGTCTCCTTTTAAAAATAGGTGACAACGATAGAGGTACACTGCGCCGCTGATAAGAAACTCTGTGATGAAATTTTTAGATCACACGAATTATTAATTTATGGAATATTTACAGTCTATATTCAAATTAAAATGTATAATAATCTTATTATTTTTTGTTGAAAAAATATTGAGTGAATCGAAAGGAACCTGTAACTGCTTTCACAGACCAACAAAAGTTCTTTTATCGAAAATCGGAACTCGTAGGTCCTACAAGTTGTACTGTGAATGCGCCACTTAAGCGGTGGAAAGGTGGGTCGCGAGCACGGAACTGTGCGTGGTGAGTAGGCGGTAACGGCTGTAGCATAACAGATAGTATAATGACACCTTTGAAGTATAAGTTCCATGGCACAGGCCTATCAATACTCTTTTAAGAAGGGTTTCCATAACAACGAAATATACAGAGATCAACTAGGAGATTGTCTAGAGCAGAGCTAAGGAGAACTTGCAGAAAGAAGTCCGATAATGTATTTAAGAACGATGTATTTAAAATAATAAAAGAGTGATTTAAATTGTGCAGAATAACGGCTAACAGGTTATTTAATATAGCCACACAAAAGGCTTATTATGATAAAACAATATAAAGATAAAGCATAAAATATAATCACATCGTAAATGCAACACGGTACCTTTTCTTAATGATAAACAGCGATCATTTAAGAAATGCTACATGGCTCCCGTTCCAGGTACTTCTTCTTAATTTTAAAATTGAATTGTCATTTAAGAAATGCTACATGGCAGACCGTGAAGAGGATGAAAGTTGGAATTTTAAAAAAGATCATTTTAAGAAATGCTACACGGCCTGGCATTCGGGAGGACGGCAGTTCGAATCCCCATCCGGGCATCCAGATTTGGGTTTTCCATGGCTTCCCCAAATCACTCCAGGTGAATGCTTCCATTAAAAGATCATGGCCGAATTCCTTCCCGTTCCAAACCCCGATCTTTTCACGCCTCTAATGACCTCGACATCGACGAGGCGTATAGTTATAACACAAAAAAAAAAAAGCGAACGGTGGCATGGCCTTGTGCTTGACGCTTGAATTAGTGTAGCCAGCCACGAACTCCGCAAAGTTAATATGATAATGATTGGTTTTTAGATGCGTACGTAATTATTTAAATAATTTAATTCACTTGTGAAATCATCCCACATTTTTTGTTGTTGAAAGATCAGGCAAAAATAAATCAATATGGCAGTATTATATGGAAATAGAATTTAATTATGAAAAAAGATTGATTATAAATTTATTTTTCCACATCCGCATCCGCTTCCGCTAAACATCCGCATCCGTGGATTTCAAGCTCTGAACATCCGCATCCGCAAACGCATCCGCAAAGATGACATCCGCAACAACCCTACTTCATACAGATGAATAAGTTACCTTTTTTCCTCGCTGGTAATATGTTAATTGAGACATGATCAGTTTATTCCATACATTAACAGTCCATGTAAATAAAGTTGTGGGTAAAAGATAGTTGTAAGTATAGATTTTGTGAATGAATCTGAAGATAGAAAGAAGAAATGTAGTTACAGTCATTTAGTAACAGTACTGCATACTGCATACAGAAATGAAGAAAATGATACACGTTGATTTTCCAAGTTGCTTCACCCTAATTGTATGGCAAGTTAAATGTCTCACTTTAAAAAAACAGACAGTAATCTGTCCTCATTTGCTAATATCTTGACTAAAATTCCATCATTTACACAATCCTAACTAACAAGAATAACATCAAGATATGAAAGTGGGAGATGCAAATTAGGGATGTGCAGCACTTCATAATACAAAAGTTTCTACGAGATCATTGTCTAGTTGCACGTAATTTCGTTGCTTTGTATATCCGTTTTGCCTTACAGTTTTTCTCCTCATCGACATGAAGGTCATTTGGTGCGGAAAAAGACTGGGTGAAAGGGAACAGGAAGGAAATGGGCCATTGTCTTTTGAGGGAAATATTATGCCATTTTGCTGGAGATATTTCAAAAAATCATGGAAAACCAAAATCAGTAAGATCAGGATTTAAACTAGAAATAAAACAGAGCTCCACATCTGCAAGTGCAGAACTTCTGCACAAAGACCTACCTCCGCATCCACAATTTTTAACCCTTTCCTCCCTGACGGTACTTACAAGTACCACTGTATTTACCACCATATAATTCAACAATACCTGTGTCCACTGCATTGTTAAGCCTGTTGATGTATTGTTGTATGATTAAGTCAGACAATTACAATATTTATTTTTAAATTCTGCGTGAAATTGCCGAGAAATTAATTTTCTAATTTGGGGCTTAACAGCATACTGACCAGAGTAACAAGTGGTACATTACAATGAATTTTTTGATGATAATTTACTTGGTAAGTGTCAATTTCTGTTATTACTTTTTTAGTTTGAACATTTAACCATATATTTTTTACCTATAAAATATGTTTTTCTAGTTTCCTTACTAAATAATCTAGAAAAACCAACGTGGACTTATAAGTACTGTCAGGGAGTTCTGGGTAGTTTTATACAGATTATTGGTCAATAGATTTAGCAAGTATACAATTGGTTTTATCATAGTTTTAGATATTTTTAAATGGATATTTTTATGAAATACGCTCTGATTGAAGCTCTTCTCTTAGAAGTTTATAATTTATTAGCTCTTTCTTAGAAGTTTATAATTTATCAAGGCAAAAATGAAGAAATGATTGGAATGTTCTCAGATTACTCATTAGGTCAAAGAGTGGTCTTAGAATTGACTGAAAAAATGGAGTAATGATGATGTTATGTAGTATTATCATTATTTTTCACCAGTTTCATTATTAAAAAACTGAACAACTTTTGTTTGTGGGAGAATCAGACCCGACTGCAAGGGACTTTCTAACAATCTGCTGATGGAAAACTAAAAAGAGGAGATTGTGACAATGAATTTACAAACCTAGGTATTTGCTACTGGAAATGGAAGGATAAAAAGATCATACATTTAGTATCAAATTTTCATGGCAGTGGTGAAACTCCACTACACTGGTTGGGGTCAATGGCAACTTCAACAGATGGACCCTCTCTCGGGTTGGATTGGTGACCTGGTGGATCTTGGACCAGAGGGCCTCTCCGGCCGGTCATCGGGGGCCACCTCCGGCAGTAGGTCCCATTGATATTTGCCCATCCTGCCACCCTGTTGTTACACCACTAGTTACATGCCAAGAAAAAGATGGATTGAAGTCGACAATTTCATGCTCAGGACTCAGGAGTCGTCAAGGACTACAATACCTTCATGTGTGGGGTTGATACTGCTGATCAGCTGATGACTTTGTGCAATGCTGGCAGAAGATTACCGAAATCATGGTAAAGATTGTTTTTGGGAATTCTGGGTGTTTTATTTGTCAATGCCTATAACATAAATGGTCCGATATTTGAAAAAATCTGTAAATTTTTTTAGAAGATCCTTTGCACAAGGTATGATGACTATGAAGGATATTGGCAAGAAGAAAAGGTCATCTATATATATTTCACCAAGCCCTCATCCATTCTAACAACACAAGTCATATTATTCCACAATGAGAGATGTAAGATTGGGAAACAGAGGTAAACAGTGTCCCTAAATTGTAAAAATCAGATGAAGATGTGAAGTATGTAGAATGAAGAAAATACAGTCAAAACATCATTCCAAATGTTGCACTGCAATGTCTTTTGTGTCTGAATGAGCAAAAAGAATTGTTTTTTTTTTTTTTTTTTTTTTTTTTTTTTTTTTTTTTTTTTTTTTTAAAATATCATGAGGCAAACATTTCATACCAATATGAACATAATTGATTTCAATTGCTATTTCTGTACATCCTGTGATACACAAAGTCCCTGACGGTACTTATAAGTACCGGCTTAGTAAATAGCACTTAAGAGTTCAAAAAACAAAATTTGAAAAAAATATGTGTGTTTAATTTCAAGTAGCTTTATACAAATATATAATTGAAATTATAAATTTCCATTTATTTCCAATAGCCGGTAGGAAAGGGTTAATACAACTAAACAATAATACATTAGTCAAAGTAATTAATAAACTTAGCTTACAGGTTTACCTATATTCATTAGTCACTTCATTAGCAATTAGTTTTCAAAGCATTCATTACTTACTGGGTTCTGATTCCACTAAGGTAGTCATTTATTGAATCATAAAACGGTTTCTCTTCCTGAAGTACAACTTTAATAAATTCATCTGAATATGGAACATTTTTAGCCAACCACTTCCGGAATTCTGGATCATTCTTGGCATATGCAACAGTTGCACCAGAGACCAATGTCACGGTACCCAAAACAAAAAGGAATTTTCCACCCCTGCTGGAAAATAATAATAATAATAATAGCAGTAATAAAGATTTCTTTAAATAACATCTATTACTGTAAATAAAAGAATATGTGACATTATTACCACATGCTGTTATTTTTTAACATGCTGGGATCTCAACGTCAAAATTGCTAGTAAGGTTTTAGCCAAACATAAGAAATTTTAAGTGTTAAGCCTTGTAATCATCACAAGAGTTCAGCTGGATGGTGTGATATCAACACAACATTTTGACAGCTGGCTCTTGCTGTCTTCAACAGGTGCTATGCAGCTTAGGATGTTGTTAACTGGATCTCACCACCTAATCTGGATTAGCAGAAGTCGTTAATTTGAAAAATAGCAGCTTGGAAAAAAGTAGACCCAGTCTATTGATGCTTGCAGAACCAGCCAATCAATGCACAGCAGAAACTTGACAAAAAGCAAACCCTTGATGACACTTCTTACATACCACTCGATGCTGACCCTACAAAAAAGTTGTGAAGACAATGATGGCTATTGTCAAAAGGGCCAAACAACCAGAAGAGGTGATCGAGAGAATTACGCCATGAGCCACGAGACCACAGAGACTATATGGTTTGACCAAGGTCCACAAGCAGGCTGTGTCTTTTTGTCATATAGTCAGTGTTATTGGGTCACCAACTTAATAGCTTCCCAAGTATACGACACATTTTCTTATGCTCTTTGTGGGTCATTGCTCCCATCACATCAAGAACTTGACTGAATTTGTGAAAACTATCCAGCCTTTAACAGTTTCAGATACTGATACTCTGGTTAGTTTTGACATTGTATTTCTCTTTGACCATGTGCCACTAAAGGACAATTTTGACTTGATATGCCGTCATTTTGAGCCGAGTACTACAGACCTCTTTGAGCACGTGCTACAAACATTTTTTTCCCCATTATGGCTTTACGCCTCATCAACTTTTAAGTAATTAGAGGTGGGACATGATGGGGCACAAGGAATTGGGAGGAATTCAGCCATGGACTTCTGTAGGAAGCATCCCAGCATTCACCTGGAGAGATATGTGGAAACTATGGAAAACTCAAATCTGGATGCCCAGACAGGGAATCGAGCCCACGTACTTCCGAATGCAAGGCCAGAGTGTTGACCATTTAATACGAACAATCGGATGGAGTGGCTATAGGGTCTCCGCTCTCTCCAGTAGAAACTAACCTCTACCTGGAGGATTTTCAATGGAGGGCTCTAGAGAGTGACACCCTCAAACACTCCTGCTTCCACGTCAATGATACTTTTGCTGTGTGACATCCTAATTGAAAGAGCCTGCCATTGAAACTGAAACATCTAAGGACCGTCTTTGAACAGAATGGCTACTCTCAGCAACAGAAAGTGTGTGCCTTTATTCAGAAGCCACCAAGACCACCAACTGAGCAAGATGAACCACCAAAAAATCTTGATTTGCTTCCATATGTCAGGACTACATCGGGAAAACTCCTGGTGTGGTATGGTATAAAAAGTATGTTCTCGCCACCCACCAAGATACGTGATATGATGCATTTAGTAAAAGGGTGTGTTTATGTTGGAGCTGCGATAAACGACGAGAGCGGTGATACTAGCAAAGTGAAGAAAACTGGCACATTGTTAAGAATGGAAGTGTTTATTTTGGAGCAGCACGGCGACCATCGCGTAGTAGCAGAGCAGAGCGAAGCGAAGCTAATCGCTGTAAGCATTTTCTTCGCTCTTATCGATGATGGACATCGACCGTTTGATTGGTGAAATTTTCAGTAGGCCCCCTTTGTGGGACCAAAAGGACAAAACTCACCACAACAGATTTGTTTTAGACAAATTGTGGGATGAAGTGGCTGCCGAATGCGATTCAACAAGTAAGTAACAATGTTTTCTAATTAGTATAATTTTCCTCAAATCTGTGTAAATTATAAATTTAAGATTAAAGTTAACACAGGTAACATATTAACATAACCAGTGAAAAGCAATTCATTATTCAATGAAAGAATATTTATTTTTCTATTAAAATTAATTCAAATTAAAAATATCGAAATAACAGCATAAAGTCTACATACAATATTCCTAATCATTTAATTGGGATTGTGACAAAAATAAATTTTAAATAAGTTGCTTGGTTAGTTCTTCCAATATTACTTGATGTCAAATTTCTATGATTTGAAGTGCTCGTTTCTTTAAGGTTATGTTCAATGCCTTCTCTGTCAATAATAACATTATGAAACAAGCAAATGGTTTTAACAATATCGTCAGCTACGTCTACAGAAGTTTCTATTGATATTGATAAAATTCTCCATTTAGAATAAATTATGCCAAAGGCACATTCGACAGTTCTTCGTGCTCTTGACAATCTAGCATTGAAATATTCTTTGTCTGTGTCTAAATTTTGTCTTCCATAAGGCTTTAATAAATTAGTTAAAAGAGGGTACACTTCATCACCTATAAAAACATAAGGTGCAGTTATTTCAGAATTTGGTAAAGGAGATGCATTTGGAATATTCAGTCTTCCATCTGATAAATACATATACAAAGCTGAAGGTCTAAATGTTCCACCGTCACTCTGTTTGCCATAACCTCCCACGTCGATGTTAATAAATTTGTAATTAGCGTCAACCAATCCTTGCAGAACAATAGAAAAAAAATTCTTGTAATTATAAAACATCGAGCCAGTGTGTTCAGGACAAATAACTCTGACGTGTTTTCCGCCGATACAGTTCGAAAAATTCCAAATATTGTTGTAGTCTTCTGCTATTTTTCTGAAATCCTGTTCGTCTGGAATTTTCATGTGAGGTGGTTGAAGCATTTCCCATATAATCTTAATTATTTCTCTTACAATTTTTGAGACTGTTGCAACTCCCATACGAAAAGAAAACGCTAGACTTCCAAATGATTGGCTGGTTGACAGATACCTGGAATATGAAATATGAATATTTAGTTCAAGCTGATTCGTACAATCCTATGTTTAGTAAAAACATTTTATTTTTTTATGATTTTCTTTAATTTCCAATTTAGTTTTTATCGATGATATCTGTTTATTTTTTAGGAGCTACCATAAGGAACAAATTGAAAAGTTTATGCGACAAATTTAGGACTACATTGGCATCTATTCCTAAACATAAATCCGGTGATATCAAATTAAATGATTACAAAGGAGAATGGAAATATTTCAAAGGTCTTTTGTTTTTAAAAGACCAATTTATTGCAAGAAAATACGAGGGAAATTTTCCAGTAAACTTCAGTTTTGACGAGCCATTAAAAAGGACACATCATAGTTATGAGGACAATGAGAGCCAACCATGTCTGACAATGTAAGAAGACATTATTGAATCTCCACCTGATTATTCAGACTCTATGATAAGCACACCATCTTCAGCTGGTGCGTGTAGCTCAGCTGCAAAACGTCCGAAAAAAATGAAATATAGGTCAGGCATTATTAGAATTAGAGGAAGAGAAAATGCAATATTTGCAAGAAAAGAAGAATACAAAGGAAGATGAAGATTTAAAAATTTTTTAAAGTTTATTGCCACATGTTAGGACATTTTCTGGATGTGATAAACTGCAATACGGATGAGAGTTATGAAATTAACTCAAGAATTTTTAAAATCTAGCCAGAGCACTTGTTCAGCTATCAGAACTATTAATGATTATGACACTACATCTAGTCAATACATAAATGAAACCACAAGAAATTTCTATGATAATGCGGATACTAATTTAAATCTTTCACAATAAAAAACTTTTTTAAAAGTAAAATTATGTGCACTTTTTTACCTGATTGTAATCATTAACCACTCCTCATGTAAAATTGGTCTTGCATGACAGCTGCACCATCTTTTCTGAAGTCTCTGAGATATATGTAGCAAATTGTAATCAAAGGTTTCTATTTCCATTCTCATATATTCCACAAATTTTGTTGGATGTTGCCTTAATTCTTTATAAAGGTGATGAAATTCTCCGAAAATACATCTTTGCCTATTAATGGGGTGAGCAGGAAATTTGCACTTTTCTAGCGTACATTTGGTAATGTAATATTTTATAGCACTTGAAGATAAAAGTATTTCTTCTTCACAATCACACATTTTTTAAACTTTACTCAGTCTATCGTCACTTGACTTGCACAGGTCTACGCTACTATCGAAGCTCCAATATAAACACCATTATTGAGCTCTGCTTTTGTAGCCGCTTTTATCGTCGCTCTCATCGTTTATCGCCGCTCCAACATAAACGCACCCTTAGGCTTAAGAATTCCTGCGATTTATTCCATACTGTGTGAATGCAGCAAAGTTTACATTGGTCAGAGCATCAGAATGACTGAAGGGCATCTTACCAAGCCTAAACAAGCCACAAGGCTGATGCAACTGAAAAATTCTATGATAGCCGAGTGTGCTTTAGACGAAGAGCACAGGATAGAATTTGATAAAACGGTGGTGCTGGCCTCTTCCTTCTGGGACTCGGTCATTAGTGAGTCACTGAAAATACAGCTAAATGAAGACATCAACAGGAATGGTAGGCACTACCTGAGCAAAGCCTGGAGGCCAATTATTAGGGACCTCCAACAAGAACAAAGAGTAAAGGATGCAAATGACGCCATAGATTAAGTCGCCAGCATATCCAGCCAAGTTTTTGGTATTCATGGAATGGTCAGCTCTGCAAGGATCAGTAGAGGGGATGTTGTTGGCTATCTGATATATTATACACAGGCCATAACATCAATACTGTCGGTTGACGGAGTGAGTATTTCAGTTCTTCCATGCGCTGATTGGGTGGCATAGCAACCATCAGCAGATGGGGTCTGCTCTTCATCAAGTTTCTGGTGTGCACGGATTAGTTGGTTCCGCAAGCATCAGTCGACAGGATCTACTTTTCACCTAGTTACTATTTGTTAAATTAATGACTTCTGCTAAGCCAGTCTAGGTGGCAACATTCAGCTATATACATCTGAAGTTGAACGTGAAGATTACATTGCAATACAGTGGGGAAGTCTCCACTCACACAAATGTTAGGCCTGTTGCTATCAATAGAAGTAGCATATTTATACATTAAATCCATGTGGCATTAACAGAAAAAGATTGTATGTGCCACACTTTAATCATGACATATTATACAATACCACCAAAAATTAATGCTGGTATATGACAGCATAAACAGAATGGGGAGATGCCCTAATCTTCAGAATGACACTATTTTCAACACCACCACAAGGGTACCATGATTCATATAATCACTTTGGGTTTTACATCGCATTTTAGTATTTGTGGTAACATCAATTCTAGTGTACTTCTATTCATTATCATTTATAAAAGCAGCAAAAGCTATTACACGTATAGCAAAACTTATTATTAGTTTTACTCTGAATGTTACTGTGTCATAAGTATAATCCAGGAATGCCATTTCAAATACCCAAACATTCAATGATTTTAGGGTTATTATTGTGACCACTTCCTCTTCCACAAGGTAGATTTAATTTACAATAATACAACAGAAATGTATGGTTCCCAATCATAATTTGAGCTTGCTAGGAAAATATTATGAGAAAATCTTTTAACTTTGTAATGTAACTAAAAAATAAAAAACTTTTAGGTGAAAGATGTAATTAATGATTATGAGAAATAATGTAAATGCGAAATTAATTTTTAGAGTTTAGAGAACATTATTATGAAAATAGTGTAGTTCTTAAAAAAGAATATCAATACAAAGAATCATTACTATTAGCACTTACATTTAAAGCAATGTGTTAAAATATAAACACTGACAGAAAAAATCTTAAAAGTTTTGTCTCTGGCACATATACCTAGTGTTACAGGTAATATCAATTTTGTTTCTCTCTAGTTATAAAATTGAATTACTTATTAAGATATGTTCTCTTCTGATAAATTATTGAGTTTCCAGCAGTGCAAAAATATTGCACTCCCAGAATATTTTGAGGGTCCAATCTCTGCCCTCATGTGATGCTACCGATGATTTGTGAAGTAGTTATAATTATAAAGAATTCAGTTCTTTTGATTGAAACAGTTTCAGTTTATTGTATATTATTTCAATCCACTAGGGATTACATTGAAACTAGGTAATCTCCGAAGACGCAGGTTCTTTTAGACAATGATAATCACAAGCACCCGATCTTCACTTCTACCCCAATAGCCAACATCTCTTGAGTATACATTTCCATAGCAACCTATGTCGTCTTGCCTTCTCTAAGAGTATATATTATTAATTTTCATCCTTGCCCAACGAGCTAAATATTATGTTCTTTTTTTATTTAAAAAAAATATTTCCGTTATGTCACATGCCTCTTTAAGTTTACCATGGATTTTTTTAAATGAGGACACTGGTAAACTTATAGAACAAACCTTGAATCTCATGATCCCCATTTCTCTCTTTCCTAGTAGGATTTTTACAAGACACATTATCTACTTAATACTAACAACATAACAGAACAAACTAAAAAACATTTCAGAAAATACACACAAATGCAAGTCTTGTCGTGGTAGTGTCTTGAAATATTTCATAATGCAAACATACATACAGCAATTAACAAAATTCTAGCTTGACATCACATTACTATGACATCAATAAAATGTAACTGACCAAAATCTTTCCAAGTTAAAGCTACACTTTCTGGTCTAAGTAGTTTCATTTCTTTTAAAGTATTGATCAGGTAACAAAACTGGCAAGCTTTCTGGGCATAAATAAAAATTATTAATTATTTTCCTATTAATATGACATTGGTACTGTTCCTTTCACCCATATTTGTGGATGTAAGTAACAATAGATTAGATACTTGGAAGTAGTTACTCCGTAAGGAAAAAGGTACCTGGACCTAAAGATTATTATAGTTTTACATTCTTCATTCCCTTGTGTCTGAAAGGTGCTCCAAGAATAAATATTGGGAATATTATTTGACATCCTTTACTTCGTTTTATAAGAAGTGGTTTTTTAACAATAACTATTAAAAATATTAATACAATCCTTGTAAATATTTATCTAACTTGACTGTTCCCTTCCTTTTCAATAGGACATAGTTCACATAACCTTGCCTTCATACTCATAGCAATCACGATATATAACGAGTCCTCAATATTTCAGAGTAAATAGTGTCTACTTTTAAGCAAGTACATCCAACATTCCTTTTTATCATTACTTTTCGCATCTTTTTCGACAGTCAAAGATCTGTGTCCACTTCTCTAAGCTAACAGAGCTATTTCCCTTATTTTCATTTTGTTAAAAATTAATTAATTTTTATTTTCTACTCTTCCAATTATAAAACAGCCATTTTCATCACTTAGCAAAATTTTATTTCTTTCAGCTGATTTTGCATTATGATCAATATCATTTGCAGCACTATCTTCTTGTGTATTGCTATAGACTTCATTTCCTTTTCATTAATTCCATATCTATCTTTGTAAAAATCATTCTGTATCTCTTTGATCAGTGAATATTCCACTTCTTGCTCTGCTAATGTTATCTCAATGTCTTCTTCATTCTCATGTCTTCAGTTATTGCTATCTTTCTTGCTACTAATATCAACTCTTTCTTCTTTTGTCCTGGTAATATAATTTCTAAAGCTGTTGGTATTCTCTGCAGCTTGTTTTGTTAACCTTTGGCTTTTAAACTTAACTTTTTTCCTCTTAAAGTATTGGTTTTGTGAGTAAATCATTGGTTTCTTTCTCACTTTCTTCTTTTTCAGAAAGCATGTTTGTAAGGAAATCATTGTTTTCTGCTTTAATTTTTTCTTTGTCAGAAAGCAGGTTTGTGAGGAAAACATTGTTTTCTGCTATACTTTCTTCCTTCTCAGGAAGTTCGTTCATGGTTCCTTATACAATTCTTCTTTTTTTACTATGCAGTTTCTGCTGTGCCAATTTGGCCTGCATCTGTTTCACATCACATGGTGGTAATGTGCATGTTAGACCAATTATCAGTTAGTTTCACTGCTGTCATTCGTATGTGAGAAACTATAGGGGTGGGGTTTGGTTTTTGTATTTCCACAACATCCATTATACTGTCATGAAAACGCATAGTGGTCAAAACTTGATCACATTCTTTCAGAAAAACCTCCAAATTTTCACTTTCTTGATAACCATTACACTTATTGGCAATCTCCTAGAATAATTCAACAAGATCATTATTGGATGGTTCAGAAGAATCATTTTCTGGTATGTAGCTAGTATTGAGTGATGAAGACGTGGTTGTATTATATATACTAATTGGTAGTGGCAAAACAGAGTCCTTAGTGTCAATTGTAATTTGCATTGGTGTACTATCTGCTGCTATGTCTTGTACGGTAACAGTTAGTTCAGTTTGCACACTCTGAAATTCATTAATTTATTGTGTTTGTATTTGCAAAGTCTCCTGAGATCCCCTAATTTGTTCACTGTATGTGTTAGAGACTTTCTGTATACCTGAATTAATTTCCTGTTGTATTTCTGGGTGGACATCATCCCACAGGGAAATGTGTGTGTTAATGTTGTTATCAATGGTAGAAATGTTGTGAGACCATCTTATTTGTAATACTTTTTGAGATGCCTTGTACAATAACTTGTTTTTTTAACTGCTTAACGTCTCTTAACAGCGAGGTCTTTAGAGACGGGAAAGGATGGGGGGCAAGGAATGGGAAGGAATTCGGCCATGGCCTTCTGAAGGAAGCATCCCGGCATTTGCCTGGAGTGATTTGGGAAACCATGGAAAACCCAAATCTGGATGCCTGGACAGGGATTCAAACCGCCATCTTCCCGAATGCGAGGCCAGAACGCTAACTGTTTGAGAGGTCAAAACGCTAACAGTTACACCACCACACTCGGTACGATAACTTGAGGTTGGAATGAAAGTTTATTATTTAATTGTTCCTCAAATGTGTTTTTTTATATCCAAAATTTGTGATGTGTGACTGTCTTTAAACAATCAATAAGACAATTAGCTCATTACTGGAAGGTATGGTGGTATGTGTCCTGGTACAGGGTGTTTGTTCAATCTTTTCATTGGGCTGTGATTGATTTGAATACCCAAGTAAATCCTCTCCAGGAGTGGATGTAAAAAAATGAGTCACGTCCAAAGAATCCCTATCCGGACTATTCAGCATAATGCAGTTGGTGGGAAGGTTGATATCTGACATGTTAGAAGGAACATTTGATTCTGCATTTGAGACAACCCCCTGTACTTGCGATAATTCACCACTTAATCGGTTACATCGCTCCATGCTGAAGAAGCAGAAAGACGATTAGATTAGTATTTAAAACACGATAAAAGTTCACGCGAAAAAATAAATAAGTAATCCTTGTAATTATGACAACATAATAGTCATCAAATTTCAAAGGTTAGTAGAACTCCACACCATTTGATCAATACTACTCTGTGAATAAGTCAAAGTTCAAGATGATAAAACATACCAAACAAACAAGAAAAGAAACGATTCAAAAGGTTCTACGCAACTCCAAACTTCATTTGCATAAAGTTAATTTTTCGAATTGATAAGTTTGTAATCATGCAATTAACTACTAGGTATCTCTTTTGGAAGTGAGTTTATAGTCATTTGTGACAAGATGATGCACTGATAAAGCCTGATAAAAGTATACTTAACTTAAATGTTTGTAAACAAATTTTGACAACCACAGACAGATGTTTACTCCAAAGGTCATAGCGTAGCTGTCTTCGTGTCTGCTGTCCACTACCTGATGTTCGTCTTGTATTGTCTCTGATGTTCATCGAAGATATGCTCCAACAGCCAGGGATGACAGGAATTGTAACAGTTGTAGCTGTAATCTGCAGCACTGTAAACTGATAGATTTCTGCAACTCTGCTAATGGCACTGTCATAATTTCACTGCAACTGTTAAATATTTTGTCTTCTTCCGTAGATTAGTAGCTTTCATGAATACTCTTTTTTCATTGCCGAATCAAGTACACCGATCACCATGTGATGCTGTCCGCTGATTTGTGAAGTAGTTATAATTATAAAGAATTCAGTTCTTTCGATCCAAACAGTTTCAGTTTATTATATATTATTTCAGTCCACTAGGGATTACATCAAAATTGGGTAATCTCTGAAGATGCATGTTATTTTAGGCAATGATAATCACAAGCATCCGATCTACGTTTCTACGCCGATAACCAACATCTTTTGAGTATATATTTCCATAGCAACCTATGTCGTCTTGCTTTTCTCCGAGATTATATATTATTAATTTTCATCCTTGCTCAAGATGCTAAATATTATGTTCTTTTTTCTTTTTTTAAAAACTATTTCAATTATGTCACACTCAGTTGCAGGTGGATGAGATCAGATGATTAGAATCTTGAACCAGGAGTGTGAAGTTTGGTTGCTGCTGGAAGCTAGAGTATTCGATCTTACATATTTTATCTCGGTTTCCCCAATTAAAATGAATGTGAAGACCATTACAATTTGAAGAATTACAGGATTATTCAGCTCTCAGGTATTGGTAATCGCCGATCACTGTCCCGCTGAGTGCAGCACTTGTAGGAATTCGCTCAGCATGGAGTCAGCCCTTTATAGTTCAGTCCAAGGGGGCATGCCAAGTATCTTTTACTGTTGGCCTGTCACAGAACACAGTAGGTATAGTTAGAATAGCCACCTATTAAACACCTGCTACCCTCCAATTCACCTCATCTGCCCGATAGTTAACTATTCCAGTCTGCACTCACAGAACCACTAACTACCGTATTGGGACATTAGATTAATCGGCAACGATTGGAATCCACTGTATTATACAGTCTTCGAGGGCAATAAATTAATTGGTTTGATTGTTGGTTTTGCCTTCCTTCACATAGTTAGAACTTGAATCCATTTTTAACCTTTGGTCTGTGACCATCAACCCAACGAGGTGTCAAGACTTAGGCCAAAGAGCACAGTGGTAAAGTTCTAGTGGAGCTGCCTGAAGAACATGAGAGTACATTTCAAGCAGAACTAGCTGTTTTCCCATACCGCCCAGGAAAGATCATAGGAATAAAACCAAAATTTAAACTCAAATTCCAAACCCAGAACTACCCAATATTGGCAAAACACCAAGAGGCAGCTAGAAGTGTGCTGAAAATGATGCTGGCGCAAGGAGTAATTTCAAAAGCTCCATCGCCAATTGTCAACCCATTACAAGTTGTGATCAAGTGAGTTGGCACAGCTAGCATGTGGCTAGATGGAACAAAATTTTTTTAAAAAAAAATGTTGGAAATGCTGAGCACCTGGAGCTAATTAGTGATCTTATCAGTAAGTTTCACAGAAAGAGATGGCTGTCAATGGTAGATGTGACCGCTGGTTTCAATCAGGTCAAGCTGCATGAGAGTTGCAGGCCATGTACTGCATTCCTTTTTGAAGGGACGCAGTTCGTTTTTAACAGAATAGCATTTGGCATCTGTGATTCTTTGAGCGCATTTGTTAGCGCTATAAATAACATCCTGCCAGCTGAAGTTGAGGAATACTGCTCAATTTACATAGATGATATCCTGGCATTTTCAGACTCATTTGATGAGCACATAGCTCATCTCAACAAACTATTCGAGGTCCTGGCTAACAGGGGCATCACTATGACCAAATAAGGCAAACTTGTGAGCACAGGAAGTGACCTTTCTCGGATTTAAGATCATACCGAAGGGACTGAAGCCACCTCATTAACACGAGTTGAGGAAATTCTGCACTTTCCACTGCTGACAACCATCAAACAGGTCCGACAGTTCCTAGGAGTTTTTGGTTATTTTAAAAATGGTATCAAGAATTTTTTTCACATTAACAAGCCATTATATCAACTCCTGAGAAAAGGTACCAGGTGGAAGTGAGGTAGTGAACGACAAGAAAAATTGAGAAAATGAAAGAGTATCTTTCAGAATAAGGTAACCTTTGCACACCCAAATTTTGACAAACCATATTTTCTCTAATGCGATGCTTGAGAAACAGGACTTGGGGCTGTCCTCCAGCAACAGGTGGAAAATGGTAAGCTACAAATTGTAGCAACAGATAGTCGTGTGCTGCGAGGCCCAGAAAGCCATTACCACACTAAAGAGATTGAAATATTAGCTTTGGTGTTTGGGGTATCGAAATTTAGGTCATATCTAATTGGAAGTAAAATTTACCAAAGGACGGACCACCAGGCTTTCGCTTTCATGATGAACACGATGTTTTCATCAAATCTAATTACACGATGGGCTCTTCTATTATAGGAATATATTAGTGAAGTTTCAAACTGCACGGGTGCCGATAATAAGATGGCAGACTGGCTGAGAAGACACACGAAGGGCATCTCTGAACCCATAAGTCACACAACAAGAGGATATGAGGCGAAGATTGTAGCAGATTAATTTCAATGGGGCCTCATGCTTGAACAAACTAGAGATTTGAAAATCAAAAGGGTTATAGAATTTCTCAAGGATGAGAGACATGGATAAAATATGAAAGTCTGCAACACAGTAATGATGTGCCACATGTATGTGTTTTCGTCTGGATGGTAAGATGGATAATTGGCTGGCATGGTTACCTTGTGTGATGTCGGAACAAGTGTTAAAAATTATCATGAACATTTTGGCCAACGAGGTACAGAAAAATCCTACCAAATGCTTCTTCAGGAATGGTACGCAGATATATTAAACAGGGTGACTAAGATCATCAGGGCGTGTGCATCCAAATAAAAGTTACACTGGTGAATTCCATGTGATAATTCCCGATGCAGCAAATGAGTTGGCATGTTTGGATTTTTATAGCCCGTTTTCCTCTGGACAATCTGTTAGAAAATGTGTTTTAGTGGTTGTGGTTGCTTTCATGAAATTGGTAGTATATGCAACTAACAGTACCACAACGAGACAGTGTCTCTGAATTAGTTTGGAATAATACGTTCCTGAATGTGGCAGGCCAGAATGTTTGTTAAGCGACCACGTGACGTTTTTCAGAAGCAAGGAATGGAAGTATAGATTGTCACAAGCAGAAATAAAGGCAGTGTTTAGCCCCATCAGAAACCTAGAAAGTAACATCATTGAGAGATATAATCACCAGCTAGGGGCATACTTCCAAATGTTGACAGGAGAAAATCATGCTGCCTGGTTGATACATCTACCAAAAACACAGTAGCACAGGACACCACACTCTGTGATCAGCTATTTAGATGCCCAAAACCCACAGTGTGTATTGACTCGCATCCGCAGTTGACACAGGCAAAGGAACTTCTCATGGAGAAGGTGAAACAAAGATAGTAGAAAAAGATGTGAAAAGAACCTCGTTCTTTTTGTGTTGGTGATCTAGTGTTAGTGCACCAGATATCCCAATCTGATGCCGGGAGAGAGGGAGAGAGAGAGAGAGAGAGAGAGAGAGAGAGAGAGAGAAACACGTTTTTCCACATTTTTAGAGATCCCTTTCAAATAAAGAGGAAGAGTTCACAACATTCATGCTACGTTGGGATCGGTGTCTATAGCACCAGAGGCCTAAGAGAATACCACCGTGAGTAAGGCTTGGAAATATACAAAAATAATGCTACTGAGGTATTAAATTTCATTGTCACTGGCTGCCGCACCAATTGTCTCACTCATGGTGTCAGAAAACTTGTAACTAAAAGTGACAGTTGCCGTATTCACCGGAAATCAATTTAGTAGACTGCAGTTATGGAATTTGTTCCACGGAGTCTCCTATGAAGGGAATTCATTGGTAATTTTGGGAGTTCACAGTTATGTACGTGGTTTTAGTCAAATTATTATTAGAAATTTGGGTGTACTATCTTTTTAAATCACTTTACATATTAGATTACATGGTCACCAGTCCAGTGAGTTTGTTTCAAGACAACTGTATCACAATGGAACACTGATAACAGGACAAAACTAAGGGCCATTGTTACACCTGTACCTTCAGTTGGATTTTTCAGGAATCCCTTATCATGTAGGGAATTTGATATGAGTTGACCTTTAGAAATCAAAGTAGGGGTAGCATTATTTGCTAACAGAGATACGGCCAATGAGACATCAGCGGTTCCACTACAACACTAGCGTAAGTCTGTGTGGGCATGGAAGCCGCACAGTATTTGTGATGTGAGAAAGCACTGTTGTTTTAGGCCATTATTGTCTTATCATACCTTGTTTGTTCTTCATAACAAATGAGTCCCATGTAGTGTAAATGATTTAATGTTATAAAATAATATTTTAGAATTAGATAGGATAGGGAAAAATACCCATCACTTACCACAGAAGAAGGCAGTGGGTGAGAAGAACATGTAAAAAACACAAAAACACACAAATTGCACAATATTTAGGCATGAGCCTTAATCATGTAAGAGGCAAGACATGTGGCAGGGGGAAAGATGTGGTCACATCTAGGGATTGCAATCCAGCAAAGCAGGATCCCGCAATCCCACGGGATCCAGCATCATTAGATAGTCTGGCGGATCCCGCACAAAATTAAGCGGATCTGCAATCCGCAAAATCCGGCGAAAAGGCTTGTCAGTCTAACGTGACTCGCTGCCCCACTCGGTCTCTATCAGATGTATTGCACTGTTTGCCTGTATCCTTGCAGTTGGCATTTGACTCGTATGAACAAACATTTGTTTTTGTCAACCTTCATCATTTGTAAGTAAATAGATGCACTTTTATGTATTCATAAAAACTTACATTTGTTTTGAGTACACATTTCTATAATGTGAGTTATGTTGTGTATTTACTATGATTTTCTTACCATATAACTATTGTTTATGTGTCGCACACATTTGTATTTGCAGATAAAGTAATTGTAGCTGTATTTGTGGCTGAAAATTTGATTATTCGTGAATACAAAACTAAAGTTATTATAATTTTAACACTCGCATACCTATTAATTTAGCAGTTATCAAAAGCCAATTGTATATCCCGCCGCCTCAATTCATTTTAAAAACGTGATCTTTGACAAAAGCCGCCTGCTTACATATGTCGCTCCGGCTTTCGGTTAATCCCTCTTGGGATGATTTGGTCAGTCGCCACAATACATTATGTTTGAGTGAATAGCATGCATCCTTTCAACTTCTTGTTATTATTTCAACTAAAGGGGAAAAAAAGGTTATATTGGAGTCTACGGGGGTGTATCGCCGAATTGTGTCGTCTTCCTCCCATGCATCCTTTCAACTTCTTGTTATTATTTCAACTAAAGGGGAAAAAAAGGTTATATTGGAGTCTACGGGGGTGTATCGCCGAATTGTGTCGTCTTCCTCCCATGTGAAATTTCATGTTTTTACAGCGCAATCTGGCGATACAGCTGTGAGTTCACTACAATTATACGCCAAGAAAGTCTACTTTCTCACATCAAAAATTAATGTCCACTCTAAACAGTCGTTTTGCCACTTAAAGTAAAACTGAAATACATCACAGTTTCCGTCTTGGTGAGAAGTTTCTTTTAATAGCAATGTATCAACTATAAGAACAATCAAGAAATATAATAATGAATCCCACACATAGACAATTCACTTTGTGAAATAGAATGCTTTCTCTTGGTGTCAGATTGTTTATTTAGAATAATAATTATTAAAAAAAAAAAAAAAAAAAAATCACCTGGTGAATTGGCCATTACGCCTACCACGTATTCAAAATGATCTGATTTATTGTACTAAGACTGGATATTTTGCATTTTTGCTTATTTATATAAAAATTGGGGCAAGAGCGCAATCACTGGGACTCATCAAGGAACTGTAGTTTTGGTCTGAAAACTGTTACACACGTTCCTTGGGTGATATTATTTAATATATGTTGCTCTTAGAGCTGTAAAACTTATACATACCTTACAAACTTAACTCAAAAAGTGACGTTACGTTATACGGCGTGTGACTGTGAGATACTGTATACTATAACGACGTATAACAATCATGCAGACGTTCTTGGAACGATATTATTTAAGAATATGTTGCTGTCACAGCCATTAAAAATGTATTCATGGAAGAATTTGCACACGCATACAAAAAAAAAAAAAGATTGTCACAATTTTCAATCGTAAGCAAACGACAGACGCCATAATTACGTACACACATGCCAGAGACAATACTAGCACATGGCATTTATGAAAGTAGGTTGCGCTAATATTAACGTAAGTTGTGTTTATGATGAAAGAGCGGCAGTATTCTTGTTTTAACATAGGAATGAAGGAATTTAATATCTATAAATGTTTTTAATCTGAGGTTGAAATGCAGCCTGTACCTAAAACAAAACTCTGTTGAATTTCTTAAAGATTTAATTTTTCTTTATTTTCAAGCAGCATTAGCGATGGTTTTGGATATGTTGAAAGACAGGCCGATCCAAAAATTGAAATTTATTTAAAAATTTTGAGCTACCATGATTTACGAGCAGAATTATTAGCAGCGCTTGTGGATAGGTTCAATGCAGCCTGGACCATAATGTTCCGCCTGCATCTGATCCACCTTCGGGATATCAGTTTATGTTGATATTGTACAGCTTTAAATTATTGCGACCGAGCGTAGCGAGGTAACAATATATGTTTTTACGCGGATGACTGTACGTGAACGCGACGTCACGTTAACAGTCGCGAGGCAGCGGTATCCCCATCTAGAATTAAACCGTTCATAGAAGCTGCCCGTTGTAGCTTAAAGAATTTTATTTAAAAAAAAAAAAAAAAAATGAGTTACCGTGATTTTGGGCAGAATTATTAGCGCCGCCTGAACAGAGGTGAAGCCGGAACATCGCCGTATGCCTTTTCCCAGTCGCGCGCGGCTTAACGGTACGGCACTTTTCGAGTCAATTTTCTGAGAATTGATATATTTTACAGCTCCAAGAGCAACATATATTAAATAATATCACCCAACTAACGTGAAAAACAGTTTTCAGGACAAAACTAGTATTCCTTGATGAGTCCCAGTGTCTGGGCTATTACCAAAATTGGTTTAGATTTAAAAAATGTAAAGCTCGAAATATTCTTAACACAGGCTAAAAAAAATTTATGTTAATTAACCAATTAAAATATTGTTAACTGTTAATTTTTATCATTTATCATTAAAACCTATTTGTTAATTTAATTAACAACCATTTATTATTTAATTTGATAACACCAATACCGCTGGAACCCGCAGGATTGAGGGAAATCCAGCAAAAATCCTGCGGGATTGCAATTCTTAGTCACATCCCAACCTGCCACATGAATGAAACAAATACGGAAACACCCTTGTTTCATTCATGTGGCAGTTCATCATACCTGGAGAAAATAAAACATGGAATTCCACAAGGCTCTGTCCTAGGACCCCTCCTATTTTTGTTATACATCAATGACCTGCCGGGACACTTATCTGACAAAGATTTGCATATGACACTTACCCGACTGTGAGAAAAACAACAAACCGTAATCTAGAATTTAATGTAAATTAAGTACATAGTGAAGTAGCAAATTGGTATAATGCAAATTCATTTGAAAAAACACATTGTATTAAGTTTAAAACAAAAAAACTATGCAAAGCCGGATTTACAAGTAAGCTATAAAATAATACAATCTTAGAAACAAAGAGTATAAAATGAGATGAGAAACTCAGTTGGCATGAACATATCACTTCACTACTGACTAAGTTAAGTAGTGCCACCTTTGCAATACGAACAGCAGATCTAGAATTAACGAAACAGGTGTACTACTCATATTTCCATTCAGTGATGTCATATGGCATAATTTTTTGGGGAAACTCTCCACAAAGTAAAAAAGTTTTCATAGCACAGAAAAGAGCTAAGCTATTAGGATGCTGTGTAAGGTAAAACCAAGATGACCTTGCAAACAACTTTTTTTAAAAAACTCAATATGCTTACAATGACTTCTCAGTACATATATTCTCGCATGTGCTTTGTCATAGAACATTTTAACTTGTTTACATCTAATTCACAGGTACACAATTTCAATACAAGAAACAGAAATAACTTGCACAAAACACAAACATCTCTGTAATTAGTACTAAGAGGAGTTAATCATTCTGGGATACATCTGTTTAATAAACTTCCCAAGAGTATAGAACAGTTTGCAGATAATAAAGATATATTTAAAGACAAACTGAGAAAATATCTTATTGGCAACTCCCACTCGATTCAAGAATTTGAACAAAGTAATTAATTGTATTCAACTTGTCCTTTTGCAAAACTCAGTTGTAAAAATTAATGTTTATTTTTATTCTCTTTATTTGTCTTTGTAACAAATAATTGTTTCACAATGATTATGACTCGTATGTATGTGTATTAACCATGACATGTTTCACAAGCCAGAGGTCCTTCCTCAGCAGCGATCCATGAAACAAGATTGATAAATAAAAATAAATAAATAAGTCAGTCATCGATAGTGATTAAGCGGCAGCAGCAATGACTCACCATTAATAGTGGGAAAGTGACGGCACCAATGTTACACTGAACAGTGCCATTTTTTAAAACGTTTGTATTTCTTTGACATGGGTTTTTGCAAAAGCAGAAAAGTGAAGAACACTTTACAATGAAGAAGCTAATCCAAATTTGAAGGGTTTGGAGAGGTTGGCTGTTTTTTTTTGGGGGGGGGGGAATTGTCATGATAGGTCTCTAAGAGTATATGATACCAACAGAATTGCTGAAAACCAAATGGCATTACATTATAAGACTGCTGTAGTCAATCATGAGAAATTTCATTTTCTAGCAGTAATTATGTCTTAATACACCTGGAATCAGCCCTTCTTCCAAGTAGTTTTGGAAGTGTGGTGCTGTCATTACCTTGCCTGGTATAAAGTGGTTCCACTATCATATAAGCCTATAGACCAAACATGATTATAGTCCAAAAGAATCTAGTACTTCTGCAGTGTGTTTACAACACCGACAACACAAACAGGACACATGGCTGATGTTAGGCTATTTAATTCTCTGAAGGTAAGTAACAATGATTCAATATTAGCAAAGTCGTTTAGCTGACTACTATGAAAATACTATGATACTATATGAAACAACAGTGTGAAAATTAAAATGAAATCATCACAACAATTCACCTATTTTGTTTTAGTAATATAGTGATCCTAGAATGCAAAAAAATTTGCTCACCCTTTCCCTCGACCACCTTCGTGTCCCCTTGCTTGTAAATATTTTGCGGATACATGGAACTTGGAATTGCTGTATCGAAGGATCTGAAACATACATCACCATGCTACTGATTTGTAGAAAAATATCAGGTTATGGGTTGCTCATGTTAATCAGCGAGGAACACGGCTTACTATTTGACATGGGTTTAACACAAGTCAATGACCAACCCAAAAAAAAATAATCTTAATATTGCTTTCATCCAGGACTTTAGTTATTAAAATGTACAACATTAAAAGTTCATCTTTACAAAAGCACTCGAATCGCTCAGATAAGCGACATGATATTGTACACTGATGAGATATATTCTTGAAAACAAATTGAAAAGACTCGATAAGCATTTATACTGACCCTTGGTTGCCCATTATACGGGAATTTTAAAGCAACTCGCAACATTCTGAGGCGCCCTTGCGGCTGCCAATTGATGAAGAACGCCGACTTGCAGACAAGCACACATCGGTGATTAGTATTGTCTCTGTCGGTTGTGATGGCGCTGTTGGACGTGTAAGGAGTAAACATTCAAATCTGGGAAATGTTGCGAACGATATTTATAGGTGACTGCTCATAATACTTGTAAACATAACTTATTTGTAATCAAAGTTTTAGCACTGGTTTTACCAGCTATGACTTAATTCTTTTTTATGTAATAATTTAGGTTATTGTTTGTTTGATTTCAGGTGCAAGTCGTATTGTGGGAAGAAGTTTGTTGGTCACTGAATCGCTTTCGCTAAGAACAAACTTTTTGAAGCCTTCAATTTTACCACAAAATCGCAATGACACCTTCAAGAATTTTTCTAGCTTCGGGCTTAAGTATCTTGTTTCTACAGTGTAAGTACAAAAACAGAATACTAATTCTTAATTTTTCTTCAATTTACTGGTGTCGTTGATTCTGATCTAGTGTTGCTGCTGCTAATTGCTACTGTCTACATTTTTCTAGAAATGTTGTCAACAAAAATTTGCCCATTCTTCAACCGCAACATTCTAGAACGGTGACAAAATTTTCTCTTCGGCAGGGAAAAAGGAAAAGTGTGAAGGCAGCTTTAAAACGGTTTTACAGATTAAACTGGTAAGTGAAGTAGTATTGAAACTCCGTTCAAAAAAACTTTCATTACAGTATCCCCATTTCTTGAGCTTAGAGGAGAGGTCTTGTGGTAAAAGATTTGATTTTCAAGTAGCCGTATCAATTAAAGTTATGTCTTGATTGAAACGCGGCCTGTATCTGAATAATTAAATAATTGCAACGGGAAAAAACACCTCAGTGACGATTTCTTTAGTTCTACGATAACGGTGGCGCTCGTAATTTGATGATGAGTTATTATGTAGGTACCTCTATGAGATTAATCTAATTTTAAGAATAATTTTTTTTTTAGGATTGCAGCAGATTGTTTCTGCGAGGAATTGGTGTCATAATACGTCAGTAGATTACTGTGCAAAGTATGTAGAAAAAATTGTTATTTCGGGTTTAAATTGTAGCTAACTGCTTCCTTGGTATCAGCTCTTCAAGGAAAAGTGTAAACGAAAGCTGTAAAATAGGTAGGCCTAACAAAATTGTAACACACATCGAAACATACGGTTATGCATATTACATCTCGAGCCACCAGTGATGTAATTTTAGTCAAAATTTGGTATAGCAGCCACCTTCTTCACTCAAAATCCACAAAGTACCATGAAATATTAGTAGTCATTCCGGTCCAGGCTGCACTTCAACCTAACCACACCTTCCCTGAAAATAACGTAACTCGTTGATTAGCTTTGAATTACTTCTGTCTTACCTGTTTTATCAGATTCACATACACTTTTTCTTGAATAGTAATGCCTAAGGATTGTGGTAGTAATTTTTTCATCCTGGTAGTACTTTGGACAGCAAGATGCAAGACACCGCTAGAAATATTGGTTACTGTTCATAGTACGGCCAGTAGAAAAAAAAATTGTCATTTTGAGTTTAAAATATAGTTAACTCCTGCTGGCTTTTCTCCTCAAAGAAAAGTGTATCCAAAAGCTGGGAAATAGGTAACAAAAATGTAGTGTTCCCCAAAATATATGGTTACACTTAATACTGACTTACCACTGAGGGACATCTTGAACTATCTCTGATGTCACAATAGACTCAGAATACAGCATGGGAGCTGTGTGAATGAAGGCTTTCCCGGCATGTCGCTGCAATAAAATCTTCACACGTCCGCTGCCGGATTGTGTACGGGTGAAAGATGAGCTTTCGGCAACGAACTATACCGCCATCTTCAGTCCTACTGCTCAAGCTGTGATGACCAGAGCTTTAATGTCAGTCTCTGGTGCTGACATATCCTTTTAATGGCAAATACCTCTACGGAGAGAAGATGCACCATCGAGTAAGGCAACTGGAGAAGTTTCACAAGAACAAAGCCAGAATTCTGTGTTTTTTAGCCTTCCTACTAAAATGTTGGGATTCCGACATTGTATCTCACATCTGTATGGTCATCCATTACATTGACAACACAAAAGCCAACCTTACTCTGCATCATGCCAGCTCAGCGCTCCTTCAAGAACGCATTCCCTCTACCCGATTTGTAATTGATCATAACGCACGAGAACTGTGGCATTGCCATTTGGAGCTTACAGCCACACTGTCACTGAGTTTGTGGGATTGGCTGGATGCAGTTACATCAGCACAGGGGTACCTGGAGTATGAAAAAACATCGATAGACATCCATGCACAGCATCCAAAAGAAGAACTCAACAAAAATGCTCTGTGGTCAACTTTACTGTGATACAGCTTGACGAAGCCACAGAAATGGTTTTGTCGAAAGGTCTGAATTTTGCCCCAGTGCATGGGGCTGTTCCCGTAAAGGACATCATCTGTGCTGTTGAACAAGCTGCGCGCAGGTTACCAGAAGACATGGCTGAGGAGATTTGTAGAGAAACCTGTAGAGTTCTGGAAAGGGCCAAGCCCTCCCTAGTCCAACATTTTGGAATCAGAATGTCTCACCTTCCACACCTTACATCAGAATGACGATATTTTAGTATTGCCCGCAGACAAAGGGAATGCTACCATACTTCTCACATTTGATTTGTACGATGCCAAGATAAGGAGACTGCTTGATGAAACCGTTACAAGCCTCTTAACGACAATTCAATTCTGAGGATTGAGAGGAAGACGATAGCTCTTTTGAAGAAGACCGATTTACACATGACGTCATCAAGAGCCTTTGACCTCGTGCCGCCAGGCCAACCAGACTCAATGGCCTCCCCAAGATTTAAAAAGAAGATTTACTTCTATGCCCGATAGTAAGTACCATTTGTGGTCCCACATACAATGTGGCCAAGCACCTGATAGGTATGCTTAGCCCGTTTATTGGTAATTATACTCCTCGTGTCAAGAACTCGGCCCTGTTTGTCGAGACACTCCAAACAATGCGGCTTTCAGAAACTGATATCATGGTCAGCTTTGATATTGTCTCTTTATTCACCAAGGTTCCTTTGAGAGACACTTTACAGCTGTTATACTGCCTCTTTGAACCCAACATCATAGACCTCTTGGAGCTGGTTCTTACTTCCACCTATTTCATCTATGATAGGAAATTCTATGAACAGACCAATGGTGTGGCCATGGGATCATCATTCTCACCTGTAGTGGCCAATCTGTTCATCGAGGAGTTAAAGAATAAGGTGATGGAAGGGTATTTCCTCAAGCCGAAATGCTTCTTCAGTTACGTAAATGACACGTTTTTGGTTTGGCCATAGGGCAGTCAGAGTCTTTAAGAATTCCTGGACCACCTCAGTGGAATTCATCCAAACAACTGACTTATGATGGAACTAGAGGAGAATGGCAGCCTGCCTTTCCTCGACATTCCTATCAGACGGAGACCAGACGGAACCCATTCATATAGTGTGTACCGGAAACCAACACACACGGACCACAACTAACATGTCAGCAGTTTCCACCGACCAGCACAGAGGAAAACCGTGCAGTACACATTGGTACAAAGAGTGGGGGAAATTTACGATGCTGACAGCCTGCCGGCAGAACTTTAACATCTCCACCTGACCTTCAAGAGGAGCAGTTATCCTGACCGACTGATAGAGCAGGCTCTTCGGAAAAGGTCAAAGAAATGCCCAGTGGAGCCAGAAGTTGAGTCAAAGGCGCTAGCCTTCATCCCTTATCCGGGCACCATCTCTGGGAAAATAGGCAGGATACTAGTTCGACACGGAATTAAGAGCATATTTCGTTCTACTGCTAAAATCCGTGACTGGCTCTGACCTGTAAAGGATTATCTGGGGTTAAAGATGCCAGGAGTCTACAGCATACTATGCCAATGTTGGAAGTCTCATATTGGTCAGACCATCCACATCATCAAGCGTCATGTGGCTGAGCATGAGCACAACATCTGGCTGTTTCAGTTGGAGAAATCTGCAGTCTCACAACATGTAATTGAAGTTGGCCACAAAATTGACTTCAGCAATCTGAAAGTGCTGGCAAAGTGTTCTTTCTTTTGGGATTCAGTCATTAGGAAAGCTATTGAACTACAGCTGATTAATGACATTATTAACAGAGATTCTGGTCTGTGGCTTAGTGATGCTTGGTCCTTGCTAGGACAGCCTCATTTCAAACAAAAGGATAGAGAGTCGAGATTGGCCACCTAGTGTTGCGGGCGAAATACAGAGCTACAGTTGGCGGGAACTATGGAGCACAGTGGTGGGGATGGGAGGAGCACTAGCCTTTAAAAGGATGCGTCAGTGCCAGAAACTGGCATTGCAGCTCTGGTTGCCACAGCATGAGCACCAGGCTTGAAGATGGCGGCAGAGTTCATCGCTGAAAACTTGTCTTTCACCCACACAATCTGACAGTGATGCCATGAAGATTATATTACAGCATGGGAGCCTCTTGATCACCCAAAATCCACTGTGAATACAAATTTGGTGTTATTCTCCCATAATCAGTTTGTGTATGTAATTTTTCCATATCACATCAACGCAAACTCCACAGGAAAATAGTAAACATCAAATTCAATAAGATGTGTAAAACTAATAACGTAATTCCTAGATACATCAATGTGAAGGTAAGTGGCCGCTCAGCTTCTGCAATTAACACAAAGCATATCACGGAAAAGTTGTGGTTAAATAATAAAATAAAATCCCTGTATGTACAGAAAGACAATCTAAACAATATCTTGTACAAAGTTCATTTAGAACTTGCCGAATCATTGAACAACATTTCAACCCTTGTATATTTAATAGAAAAAGCAGAAAATTATACAGCTCAAACACTAAAAGAAACAAAACAAAATCATAACAAAAAACTAAATTAGTTAATAAACAGACAAAAAAACAGTGAAACAAACACTAACAAAGGAAATGCAACACATATATCCTTTCCACCCAAAACTCATAAACCTATCACAAACAACAATCAACAAAAAAGAAATTTTAGAGATAGGACTCAAACACAACACATGCAACACTTCAATAGAAAAATTTGTTGAGAAAACTGAAGTTGAAGCCGAATACATCCTATCTCAAGAACAAAAAACTGAAAGCAAATTAAATATAGGCTTAACAAGGGAACTGATTGCTAAGGAATTAAAACAGATCACCTCCAGAAGTAGTAAAAGCTGTAATATAAACAGAGAGACAAAAACACTCAAAGCTTTAAAAGAAAAACTTAAGTGATCAAAACACAATAATTACAAAAGCTGACAAGAGTAATGCAGTTGTCTTAATGGACAAAACATAATATATCAGCAAAACAGAGGATTCATACCAAAAAAATAACATCACACAACTAAAATCAGACCCAACCAGTCAGTATCAGGCAGAACTAACAAAATCACTGAAAAATACAAATTTCACTCTCACAGAATAACAAAAACAACACATCACACAGACAAACCCTTCTGCTCCAACACTGAGAAGCCAACCAAAATTAGACAAGTCATAAATTCCATTAAGACCCATAATTAATTTTAGAAAAGCTCCAACATATCTCTTAGCCAAACACCCTTCTTAACCAATATTTATTTATTTATTTATCAATCTTGTTTCGTGGATGCCTGCTGAGGAAGGACCTCTGGGATGTGAAACATTTCATGGTTAATACACATACATACAATATGAGTCATAATCATAGTAAAAACAAGTATATGTTCCAAAAACAAATAAAGAGAATAACAATAGACATTAATTTTTACAACTGAATTTTGCAAAAGTCATATTGAATACAATTAATTAATTTGTTCAAATTCTTGACTGGAGTAGAAGGAGTTACAATAAGATAATCTCTCAGGTTTTTTTTTTTAATAATACACATTACAGGAAAACAGAAGTATAAAGAACACAACAGAACTCATCCAGAACATAAAAGACACACACATCATCATTAGTATCATTTTATTTTGAAGGCATGTATTGTAATATCCCAATAAAAGAAACAATTGAATTAAAAATTGATTTAAAAAATACAAAGCATTACCCAACAGCCACATAGATGAAATCTAAAGTATGCTTCAGTAACTACTCAAAATTATTTCAATAACAAACACTACCTGCAAAATAAAGGTCTTCCTATGGGATCTCCTATTCCAGGAACTTTAGCCAATATTTTCATCAACCATATAGAAAATGAGATATGGAAAATAGACTTGCGCATTATAGTTCGCGAAGTGGAGCACTCAGTTTAGTTCGCAGCTCCCTCGCAAACTAGTTCGCTCTTTTAGTTCGTTAGTTCGCGTCTCTAATTCAGAGAAACAGATCGTTCGCTCGCCTTGCTACCGCTTCTGCATGCGCTATTTTGCTTGTTATGTCAGTTTTATTAGGACATAATCTTTTTTTGTCGTTTCTAAATGTAATTTAATATGAACTTCTTAACAAAAGTTATTGCTTAATAATAGCCCTTTCAAATGACATTAGCATGATCAGTTGGCGCCGATAAACCTAAGTGCTCATTGTCCTTTGCACAAATTGGTAAATTGAATAACTGTACTGTTTTTACTATTTACTTTACATGCATTCGTAAAATATTAATTTTTTAAATGGATTTATTTATTAGTTCATGGAAGTAACATTACTTATAAAAGGCACTAATGACCCCACCCTCGACGTGCCCTTAAACCCCAACAACAACAACACAACATTACTTATAAAATATTACAAATGCATTTATTTTGATGAATTAAAATACCCGTTTATAAGTAATCGGCTTTTTTTTTTAATTTAAATATAGTTTTGGAAATCGTGAACAAAATATTGGCTACAAGTTAAGTACTATATGACAGAAACAATATTACCTATATTATTAAGAAAAGTAACAGTAATACTTCCAATGTGATACCTAACAATTAGACATTTAAAAATGACAGTGACCCTTGAATGAGAAAGTGGTAACAATAACGAAAGTGCGTAAATTTCCAGTAAATTGGAAGTCATTGAGCTATTATTTTATTAGTGTAGGGAAGGATAATCCAATGCACATTCACAATATTTTGGCGACGAATGAAACTGATGAAGACACAAAAGTTAATATCTTTTTGAATTTCGCAAGTCATTTCTTTACATAACTTTCACAAATCTGTTAACCAACAGACTGAGAGAAGTATTATATGATGTCAGCTTTAAAATCAGCGCTAGTAAAATGTAAAAGATACTGTTTCTTTGGTTAAGAAAACAAGAAAAACCCTTTAGAAGCCAAATACTTCACAGAAAGTGATAATATTAAAAATAATGCTCTAGTATTCGTTGATAAAAGTCTGGAGTGTGGCGGGCTCGGATGTGACCACATCTTTCCCCCTGCCATATGTCTCGCCTCCTACATGAGTAAGACTGAAAAGTCGAAATATTGTGTAATTCTTTTGTTTTTGTGTTTTTACGTGTTTCGCCCTCCTGCCTTCATCTGTGGTAAGTGACGGGTAACTGTTTATTTTCCCTATCCTATCTTATTTTTAGTAAATAGTTAGATTTTAATGAAAGAAATTGGCTATAGAAAATCAAAAAATTAAATTTAAAACACAAGGTTTCATTTGATGGCTGTGAGACAATATTAGAGATTCTAAATTTATGAGAAAAAATGAGTATCAAAGTGAACGAACTTTACTCTGAAATAACAATATTACACGGAATCTAGGTAAAAGTAAGAGTAGTATTTCATTAGTAATTAGTATTAGTATTGATCGACATTAATTTAACAACTGAAAGCGATAAAGCATATTACAATTTTACTGTAGACAGAAAATTGTTAAAGATGCAAGAAGTGCAAAGAAATATAGCTTAAAAAATAAAATAGTAAAAAAAAAAACATATCCTTTGTCCTTTTCTACTCTTTCATAATATATTATATTTTTGAGTTGTACTATATTTTTATAGGTTATTCTAAAAAAAAAAAATCTACCATTAACCGAAAAAATGTTGGTAATCCTAGCGCGAATGGTGATAGTTCGCGACCGGGAATGCTCAGTTTAGTTCGCGAACGGTACCGCTCGGTTTAGTTCACGAACGGTACTGCTCAGTTTAGTTCGCGAGCGGTAGTGCTGTGTTTAGTTTGCAACCGGTAGCGCTGTGTTTAGTTCACGAACTAGGTCGCTCCGCTCTGGAATTCCAGAAAGACAGCTCGCTTTGCTAGCACTACTTCACGCGCTCTCTTCTTTGTTATAATAGTTGTGGTTACTGATAGTTGTCTTTTAAGTGTTAATGGGATCAAAGTGTGTTTTGTTTTCACATTCCATGTTAAATTTTCGTTTTTGACTTCTGCAATAATTATTAATGTTTAACAGTTACATTTATTTTATTTTTATATCTGTCTCTTCAGTGAAATGTGTCCACAGTGAACTGTGTTACCTTTTAGATAATAAACTAAAACAAAAGTTGGTCTTCAGGAATGGATTGAACGAACTAAGGAGCAAGAGATCTGGGAACTAGTTCGCTGGTGGGAGCGCTCTTCCGAACTAGTTCGTTCGCGAACTACACATGACTAATAGAAAAACTTTTACCTTAGAAAGGATACAATGCTATATATTGGTGGAGATTTGTTGATGATGTAAATTGTCTCATCAATGAAACAGATGAATGCATAACTGAACTGCACCAAGACATAAACAATATACACAAAAACATCACCTTTACAAAAGGTCTTGGATCTCGCCACAAAAGATGCAAACGCACACTCATTTCAGATATACAGGAGACCTACAGCAACATATCAAATAATACACTCCACATCAAACCGATGACGGAGACAACGTGGCTAAGGTTTTAAAGTTTTGAAGCTTGGCCGGTCTTGTCCCAATAAAAATTGGGCAGATCGGCCTAGGTTTTAGATTGGATTGGTGGCCTTTTACAACCACCAATCCATGTATTGTTTTTAGTTGTATCCTTGTTAATTTGCCTGGCCCTTTTAGAGCCAGCCTGTTAGTTAGTTCGTTGTTTTAAACTGGTTGGCCCTTTTACAGCCAACCAGTCAATAAAGGTATTTTTACACTTTGTGTCCTTTCTACAGCCATAGTTTTAGTTTCATGTTTTATTTTGCCGTCTGTATGGCCGATCTCCTTACAGTCGGCCATGCAGACGGTATGTCTGTCAGTATTTTAGTATTGTGCTGTCTCTGTCGCCGTCCTCTCTACAGTCGGCTGCAGAGACGGCAATTTTGCCATGTTGTTTCACCAAGTATTAGTTAGGACGCTAATAACCTCAATGTTGACACGCCCTAAAGCCAGAACAACAACATCCACATCAAACCACAAACAAACTGCAATACAGTTCATTCTAAACAGAACACCACTAACAAAAAACAACTATCAAACAGAACTCAACATAATAAAGGATATAGCAACAGAAAATGGATATAAATCTCAGACAGTTGACACAATAAACAGAAAAATCATAAAGAAAATAGAGAAAGAATATACAATAACTAACACAACCAAACTTCAGCCACCCAGTACCCACCAGATAAGGACACCCACAACACAGGCAATTCAAAACAACTCACAAAGCACAAAAGACATCGAAAATAAAAGTAAATGGTACTCAATGACATATTCCAACAAATACACCCACAGAATCACGAACATTGTTTAAAAAACAAGGCATAAACATCACTCTACAAACAAACAACTGAGTTAAAAAACAATTAAATACTCAGACAGAGACAACTATCAAAACTGAGGCATATATCAACTGACATGCCACAATTGGGAGGCAATATACATAGGACAGACAAGAGGGCTGTTTAAAACCAGGTACAAAGAACACATGAGGGCACCTAAGTACAATACAATACATTCATTTTCCATTGATCCCAGTATAAGAGACTGGCTCTGTGGGAGGTGGAAAGTTGTCAACTTACAGAAAAACAATTGCAAAACAAAATAATACATACACCAGAAATTGTACAGTCATCTCATACATCATACATTAATTATGTCAACTACATTTACACACACTACTGACAGTTTAGATATCTTAGAAGTAAAATCTTCGACAGAGTAGGAGGAGTTGTCAATTAAAAATTCTTTCAATTTTTTCCTGAATTTATTCTTATCATCTGCTAGACATTTAAGGTTTGTTGGGAGTTTATTGAAGATTAAATATATTAACCACTCCACATTCGTTGTGCATCAAATAGAAAATTATCACTTACCAACAGACATTAACACAGACATGCAAATACTCACAATCACAGACACAATACCCTCACTCTACAAGAAAACTACCAAATACAAAAAGCAATAAAAAAAAATGGCAAGCAGGTTCTGAATGACCGCATGAACTTAACAAACAAAACACTGTTCAAATGGGTAAACATATAATAACCCTATAGTAAAGAAATAAACCTAACAGATATATGCACTCACACACTTCCATAAAATTGGAAACAAAATAACAAAACATCAATCTCCAATGCTATTTCAAAACTGGCACTGTCAGCGCACCACCACCTTTGACATTAAGAAAACAAGTGATTTGTAGTAAACGCGATGTTTACATCCTGTACGCAGCAGCTAAGACAAATGGCTGTCAAGGAAATATGCTTTGGAGAAAAAGCAGAGGTGTGTGGTTACGAACCTGAAAACTACTAATGTAAATAGTAAGTGTAAATAATCAGAAAATGTTTCCATTTAGAATTATGTCAGAATTTTATAATACATTTGTAATCCCAATGTAAATTTTAAAATAGATTCGCTGCTGATGACTACGCGTATGGCAATAAAGCTACAAAAACAGTTATATTGGTGTCATTTTATCATTTAATGGAAGTAAGAAAGCCTACATTCATGAGGATGCCTCACTAAATAACATTCTCACAGTTCTGTTGTCATATTATGAATACATCAGTATGTGGTGAATGGGGATTATATTGATTTGTTTTTTAAATAAATACTGTACTCTTTCCACTCTTTGAATGTATTACAAGAGAAAGCATAATTTTACCCGACAAATTCGCTCCCAAATTAATTTCATAGTACTGCCATATTAGTAATTACTTTTCAGTCTACAAAAGATGGTTTATTTTGTAAATACAATATCTGTACAGTTAGTTGTACAGATTAAATATATAGCACCAAACCTGGTGATACTCCTTGTAGCTATAGGACTTACATCTTATCAATATATTATTATTTTTTCCACAAATTGGTAGTAGATAGGCCTATATCATCAAAAGTTAGTTCACTGGAAAGCTGCAAAGACACATAGCAATTGAAGATGGTTTCAAAAAGCAGTGAGCAGAAATCACCAAAATGTAATGTGGATATCACATTAAGTTATGAGTTTTCCAAATAACTAGATAATCAGTTACATTATCAATGGTGATATTAATAATGTGTGAGTATAGGATACAACAATTCTCCTTCATATGGTCCAGGCTTCATTTCAACCTAATGTAATGCGTCTTTTCGAAAATTAACTCTTCTACAGTGAGGGCAAAAGCACATCCACCTTATTACAAATTACAGTATCACCCGCAACACAAGTTAAAAATAGACTGGATTTTGAATGCTGTGTCACGAAATGATTGCAGCCATTGTGGTAAAGGCTGCATTTTAACCTAGCCACAAAATCAGCTAATTAAAATGTCTACAATGTGTGCAACAGCACATTCACCGTATCATGAATTCAAGTATAATCAAAAATGCAGATTAAAAATTAAAAAAAAACAATATCGTTATGATGCATCATGGAATAATAGCTGCCCTTGTGGTCCAGGCTGTATTTCAACCTAACCACAACCTCAGCTAATAGATCTGCTTGAAAACTATCATGTCTGCAGTATAAACAATAGCTTATTCACAGTATCGTTAATTGCAGTATAACTAATGGCACACATTAAAAATAAATACTAATTATTTTTTTTATGCTGTGCCTTGGAAAGATGATATCTGTCATTTTGGTCCATGTTGCATTAATACCTAACCACAACCTTGTGTAGTATATCTCTTCAAAAATTCACATGTCTACAATGTGTGCAAGAGCACATTTACTGTATTGTGAAATGCAGTAAAACCAGAACCACAGGTTAAAAATAAATACTAAAATCATGTTTTATTTATGCTGCACCATGTAAAGGTAGCTGTCATTGTGGTCTGGGCTGCATCTCAATCTAACCACTATCGCATCTAAAATCAACACTTCTAGAGGATGCACAAGAACACATTCACAGTATTGCAAATTGCAGTGTAACCAGCAACACAGATTAAAAATAAATATTAAAACCCTGAGGTTTTTTTATGCTGCACCATGGAATGATAACTGCCATCATGGTCCAGGCTGCATTTCAACCTAACCATAATCTCGGTTAATGCATCTCCTTGAAAATCAACATGTCTAGCTAGAGCATGCGCAAGAGCAAAATCACCGTATCACGAATGCAATGTAACCAGAAATGCAGATTTCAACTAAATATTGAAATCCTGGTTTCTTACAATTTGCATTGGTATGCTTGCTGTTGTGGTCTAGACTGCGTTTGAACTTAACCAGAACTTCCAATAACATTCCTACTTAAAAAAAACTTCCAGCGCAAGAAAAATGCACCACACCATGATCTGAGATGGAATCAAAATCATTCTGCTAATAATTTTAATATCTGAATAAATTTCTGGTGCCACTTAGTTGTGGCTTCCAATGTGATAAAATCTGATAATTACACAGTATTCAAAACTTGCGTCTAATGATTTCTGAAGGATATTCAAAAATGAAATCAAAGTTAACTTTTACTTGTAGAGTATTTTTTTGTGATATGCCTTCTCATATTTTGGTATGTTTGCTGAAGTGTAGGGTGTAAGGGGACCAAATAAATCCCCGTAATATTGTGTTAAAGCGAAGTGAATATACGCGTCTGGCAAGCTGTACAGCCGTACGCTGTAAGCTGAGACGGTATGCGCTGAGATAAGCACGGGCGCTGGCCGGCAGCTACACGCAAGCAGTGTGCCTCGGGAGTGTGGATGTGAGACATCGATGTAGGCGAGTGTGTCGTGATTTACTACCAACATTGTCGCTTTGTACCCCATTTCGGCAACAGGAGTCTAAATTCAAGCTAGCGGGGGTATTGCTAACATATTGCGTGGTGCAGAAATTACGTTCCTGTATTTATGCAACTGTCCGTGTGTAAATTAACGGCGAATAAATTGGAACTAATCTGTAATCTCTGTTTCCGTCAGTAATAAACCTTACTAAACCGTATCAGGCTATCAACACTCAAGCCAAAGAACTCTACGCAGCCTTCAATATAAAACAATTAACATCTTTTATTATATATTAGTTGTTTCGGCAGCTATTGTCCACGCAGTTGTCGATTCTGCGTCATCAACAATCGACTGGTGTCAGAGAAGGCCGTCGTCCTGACAAGAAGAAAAGAAGAACATCAAGAAGACGTTACTATCGGAGGTGTGATCACTAACCTGACCGATAGTCAACACGTCATCAATCAATATCCACTCAGCCATCCAAAACGGAACTCTGGCGTCATCTGCGGGACTCAAAACCTGCACCACACGCACGTAAACAGAGACCTACTACAAGGGCCATAAACTTAATACTACATAAAATTGTCAATATGTTCACCACTTAATCAGGAATTCATTACTTTTCATGAACAAAGTTAACATTTAACCTGTACCACATATTCTCTACAAGATTTGTACTAATTTTAATGCCTGGATCCATAAAGTAACACTATGATTCACAGTTTTGTGGGCGTAAGGCTGTACCCCTCTCAAGTTATGCAGTCCGGTATATGATTTCCATGAATCTGTTGATATTTTCGTGCTGATTTATAATAAGCACTAATGAACCTACGATTACATATGAATGCTAATGATTTCCAAGATCTATTTTTAATGTTAACTATCTGGCCCCTTCTTTCCAAGAGAACAATAGATCCCCAGCACCGAGCGTGGTGGTGTAATGGCTAGCATTCTGGCCTCGCATTCGGGAGGACGGCGGTTCGAATCCCTGTCCGGGCATCCAGATTTGGGTTTTCCCAAATCACTCTAGGCAAATTCCGGGATGCTTCATTCAAAAGGCCATGGCTGAATTCCTTCCCATTCCTTGCCCCCCCCCCCCCCATCCTTTCCCGTCTCTAAAGACCTCGCTTTTAGAGAAACGTTAAGCAGGTCCCCAGCACCCATCTTTGTGGAATAGTTCTTCCCCTATTGTTGTTCCTCTTAGATATTACAGATTTTTGCATTATGCAACAACAACTGCCAAACAAATTTCTCGGCTTTTTTCAATATTTTCCAGGATGCTACAATAGTAAAAAGCTAGTTCATTTGTACTATAGTATCCTGAGAAGCATTACACAGATCTTTTAATACCAGGATAAAATTTTGCAACACCACATCCACATTATCGCAAACACAATGGGAATTTTCAACAAAATCCCATCAAAGAACAGTTCTTGACATATACTTTGGCATGTGTTGCATTTTGAGCAGCGAAACACATTTCCCATGAATGTCTCATCTCGCTTCACTGCATGACATAATTTACACCTGTACTCCCTCCTTTTGCAGTATACTATTGCAGGTCATAAGTCTTTATTCCAAAGAAATGGCAAAATAATTGCATTTTCCTACATATAATATTCAAACACGTATGGCTGGTCACTAGTCTCCATATTAGCTTCGTGCAGGTAACAAGTCATAAGCAAATTGCAATTTCATGCTTAATAATGGTGTAAAATTCTCCTGTCCCATGGAAACCATTGAGAATCCCCCAAGTAGGATCAACTACATTCCAATGTTCCTTTTTTTCATTATTCTCACTAATAATTTGAGTATTACTAATACAGCATGGGCTTATTTTATTTTCTTCTTAGCAATGTTGTCTTGCCTGTGTAAATAATATTATCTACTAGATGACCCGGTGAACTTCGTATCACCTGCAACATATATAAATAATGTATTGAGATGGCAACACCTGACATTATCGATCAAAAACTCTTTATTGTCTTGACTGTAGAATAGTCTCTCTTTTGTGCACGCCGTGGTTTATGCAGTTGTTCTACTACAGACACTTATGTCAACAAATAAGGTGCCTACAATTTTGACGAAGTATTTCCATTGTTCTGATGAAGAAACGTTTGAAGTTCTTGGACAATGTTTCACTGTTGGATTATGAGCACGCCTATCAACTTCGGCATCTTGATTGCCCATAAAATAAATTTGTAAGAATTGATGATCCCTGTGGTGGATCCAGGATTTTAGTTTCAAGGGGGGGGGGGGGGGCTTGACTCCAGCCTTGACTTCCGCCCTTATAAAAACAGTAGAGCCAAAAAGTATATATATATTACAATATTGACAAATGGTTGTCATTTCCCGAATTGTTATGAATTTTTCGGCACAATAATCTATTTCCGGGATCGTAGTGTGCTACTCGTTCCAGGTTTACAGTAGCACTGCTTCTGCAGAATCACTCTACCTATTTCATTGTGTCGTGCACGCTGTTGTTGTGTTTGGTGTGGCTAAACTCGTTCCATTCTAAGCCTATCTACTTCATTATTATTCACTGTAAAACACAATTTTGCCATACCAATATGAATGTTGTCATTATCTGTCTCTCGCTGGTCATCAGTGCAGTTTGCACATGAGGTAGTTTGTCGCACATTTGATTGACTTCGACGACCTAAGTCAGGTCATCTTCTCCTTGGCATTTTAAAACAATGACAGAAAATAAAGTTCTCGCACACTGACAAACTTCCAAGTGACACTATTTTGTATTTCTAAAATCTAAATAAAAGATAATCCAAATGTTATGGATATATGTTGTCGATTCGAAATCCTTACTTATTACCATATTAAAGCACTTGCGTCAAAATGTGATCGATGTGAACGGAGCGCATTACTGAGTAATCGGCACTGAGGAACGGAATGCTGGTAATGTTCTAAAGATGACTGAAGCTATGTATCATTAAAATAAAACACAATATCATCTTGTAGATAGTGTTTTATTTCATGATAGTCAATTGTTTAAGGTATGCAGCACTGCCATAGAACAGTTTGTATTGGAAAAGGGCAACTGAAATTATGTCAGTTACGAAGGTCACAGATATCTTGGCAATCGGCTGTCCAATTTCACGGAGAAAAGTCCAAAGGTGGACAAAAATAGTGTTAGAACGGAGTCCAAACGATCACCACAAACCGAGAGGCAGACCGATGGGTTAAAGACATTCACAGGGCTTTAGGAATTAACTGGCAGAAGATCACCCAAGATCGCAATGCTTTGCTATTGCTAGACATGAGTTCATATATAGATTAAATGAATAAATTTGAAAGTTTGTATTTAGTAACAATTAGATATATATGTATAAATTTTAATTACTGTTTCATTCAATTTGTAGTTTATTGCAATGGTCTTGGATATGCAATGTTTTTGGTGATTCCGGGTTCACTGGCAAAAATTAAGGGGATGTAAAGGGGAAGAGGGGTTGCATTTTTGGAAACAGTATTTAGGCAGTATTTTTCTGTATATTTTGTATTATACATGTGCAAATTTCTATCAAAAACGGATAAAATCTGTGGGTTTGTCTAAATTAGGGGGATATGAAGGGGATGAGGTGTTGCGTTTTTTGATACCATATACTGGCAGTATTTTTCAATTTGTTTTTAAGTATACGTGTGCAAATTTTGGTGGAAATTGGATTAAATCTGTGAGTTTGTTTAAATTAAAGGTTGTAAACTGCTAAAGGGGGTTGTTCTTCTGAATTATTATTTCTTAGGAACCTTCTCTGATGCGCATTCGACAGCTCACCAAAGTTTCACTGTAATTGGATAAAAACTGTGTATTTAAGTAAATATTATTGGTAATTAAGAGGGGAGGGAAAAAAGGGGAGGATGTAAAGGCAAAGAGGAGTTGCATTTTTTGTAAACCATTTGTAGGCAGTATTTTTCAATTTGTTTTTAAGTATACGGGTGCAAATTTCCTGTTGGGTTGTTTAAATTATGGGGTGTTATGGGGAAGAGGGTGGTTTTTTGGATATCTTATTTCTTGGGAACCATCTCCGAAACGCTCTCTACAACTCACCAAAGTATCACTGTAATCGGATGAACGGTTTAGGAGTGCATAGAGGACAAACAAACTCACATTGATTTTTATATATAAGGTTAAATTGTCATTTTAAGTATTTTCCTCGTAATTTTTACTTTTTTTTTTTCTTTTTCGCCGTTTAAACCTTCCCTGAACTTCCACAAATATTTCAAGATCAAAATTAGCCAAATCAGTCCAGCAATTCCCGAGTTTTAGCGAGACAAAGGAACAGCAATTCATTTTTATATATAAAGATAAATTGTCTCTGGATCACCATACGTGCTATATAAAAATCACCAGACAATTTTTACTGTATTACATCCACCTTACTTGTTTTATCGACTTCACATACAATTTTTAATAGTAACCTTAGGTATGTATTAACCATATTTTCATATGGGAAGAACAGTTTTTTTTTCTACTGGCCATGCTTTGCATGGCAGATGAAATACTTTCTGAATTTCATTTAGTGGTCTCATGCTGGTCCAGGATGTATTAGACTGAATTACTGCTTGCAAATAATAACTATAGTGATTGACTACTACAATGTTATGACATCATTAGTGAATGTCGTTGTAGCAGAATCGCAATCTGCAGTAAACCTAATTTTTTGATATTTCGCTTAGTTCTGGAGATAATAGAAAGTCAAAAATTATTTGTAGTTATAGTTTCTTGCATCATTTTTCTTCTGGTCTATGTCTCATTTCAAACTAACCACAACCGCCAATGTGCATGATCGCCATGTAGTTCCTTGTGGATTTGGGGATAAAAAATATTCGGGTCCAGGCTACATTTTAACCTAACAACTCAGTTTTGAGATGCAATGTCTTTAGAACTAAATGAAATATCAAAAATTTCATTCTTCATTTTCGATTTGTCTCGTTGAGTTACATAAGAAACCTAAATAAAGTTGCATCACCCTGGTTACCGAAGAATTCTTACATATTTCCTACTTACCTACTTCTGTGATCCACACATCTTAAAATTATTTAATTTTTAAGGTAAATTTCTCAGCAAATTCCTCTACAATTTATTAAAGTCTCTGACTAGATTAACATTAAAAAAATCCAATTCCCAACTCAGTGAAATAAAGTGACCGAGTGTGGTGGGTGAACGGTTAACGTTCTGGCCTCGCATTCAGGAGGATGCGGGTTTGAATCCCCGTCCACACATCCAGATTTGGGTTTTCCATGGTTTCCCCAAATCACTCCAGGTGAATGCCGGGATGCTTCCTTCAAAAAGGCCATGGCCAAATTCCTTCCCATTCCTTGTCCCCAGTCCCATCCCGCCTCTAATGACCTTAGCTGTCAACTAGGTGTAAAGCCCTAAGTAAAAAAAAGAGCTCAAGTGCCAGTTTATTGTCCTGTTTTCCTATCTATTTGCTACTTCTAAATCTTCTACCAATATCAATTAAGGGCTCATCAGTAATATATGCGGTATACATGCCCAGCACTTTGTTCACACTTCTGTATACTTCCACTGACTCAAAACTCAGATTCTTTGTCCTATTGGATATTGATTGTGCTGAATGGTAATTTCCACCAAAAAAAAAAAAAAAAGTGCGTCCCATACTACTCCATGTTGAAACCATGATGTTTTACCCCAATTCCTTCTCATCACCCTCCCTAGTAAATGAGGAGCTTTGAAATCTCTGTCAACTATTGTGTAACATGCATCAATTGAAAAGTTTATCCTTATGGACTAAAAAAAGTATATGAAATTGACAAAATAGGTAAAAATCCAAATGCAGTACAAGTTAAATACAACGAAAATTGTCAGATTTTGGTTGGTATTAGCCAAAGTGTAGCACCAAGTATAGCTGTTGTATGAATACTGTATGCCAACACAATGTTCTTAGCGAGAGAAAAATTTATATCGAACTGGTGTACTTATAACATTGGAATACAACTGTTACAATATTAGGCTGTTGTGCAAACCACAGTCATTAAAAAAAAACTGTTCCTTCATGCTAAAAATGTGGTTAGTACAGTCCCTAGGATTACTGTTTAAGAAAAAGTCTACATGAATTTGACAAAACAGGTAAGAGAGAAGTAATACATAGCAAATCATCAGGTTACAGAGGGTATTTGCCAGTCCTTAGCAGTCATCGTTGTGAATGTGCTCTTCCTCTTGAAGAATACGTGCTGATTTTCAAGCTGTATAAGCAGAGGTTTATAATGACGAAACGCTGCTTGGGGATAACAAGTTCAATTGTTAGCTGTGAACATGAATGCATTGCATAATCTGATACCTATCAGAGTTGCTTCTTGGTTTTGTTTAAAACTGCCACTAATCATCTTGTATTTTACACCGTAAAAGATATGTATGGAAAGGTGAATCACAGAAATTAAAGTCACTGCTGTAGATCACTCAATACATTTTTCAAAGTTATGGAATTTAAAAATGGTGTCAGGTTGCATAGCATTTTATCGAAGATTGAATTGGACCTCTAAAATCCCAAGTTGAAGATTCCAAGTAATTACAATAAAAGCTGCATTCATTCCTGATTAATTTACAGAAGCCCCAAACCTTGCCAAATATTTAAAGTATGGCTTGCATAAAAAGTACAAAGTTCATCACTGTTGGCTCTAAACCAAAATAATTTTAATGTCCTTTCCTGCATAAATGTTTCTATCTCCTAACTCATCCCATGTCAAAATATTCTACTTCCCAAAAGTTATATGTTGGTGAAGTATTTCTACTTTCATATCACCGCAATGACAGACATGGATGGAGCCTGCTGATTAACTGCCACAGTGAGGAATTTCCCCTACCCATGGGTGAGCCAACAAAACCCGATCCTTCAAGCATGGCAGCCTTCCAGTTATCTCCTGCTTGCATCTGCACATACATTATGTTACTATTTCTATAGTTATCACAGGAACGGTATTGTGAAGTATTCCATGCATTTAGGCTTCTGCCCATTTACATGGCTCCATTGGATAAGATAGACAAAATTTTAAAAGAAGACACAGAGGGGGGAAAAAAGGGCTGAGGTTTTACCCCCAGAAAAAATCCTTTGCAACAGTTAAGGCAGGATGTAAGGCTAAGATACTGTCAGTACTGCGATAGAATCTATACTACAGTTGAGGATGATATATGAGTTTGTTGTTAGTAAATTAAGGTACCCCGGATGTGTCAAGTGAGGATGTGTGTGTGGGTAACAGTGTGCAGTATCCGGTGTGGTCCCTGGAGCCATTGTGGGTTATGGCTTCCAGGCTGCAATGGTTCACTCCTGCAAGCACCCAGCGGGTTCACTTTATGATGTCCCCACTGCCAGTGGTCACCAGCTTCACTCCTGGATGACTCACTAGCATCCACAGGCCAAGGCCGACGACCATTGAATGCACCTCAGCTGATCTAACATGAGAGTAGGTAGAGTATCCACTGGCCACATCACCGAGGCCATTTCACCAGCTTGGGCGACAGCACTTTCGCTGGTGGCCGCGTCCGAAGTGGTCCTCACCACAATGAAGTTCCAGTGTCCCCACCAGGATGTATGCCAGTTTCTGCTTATGTAATAGCGTCTCAGCCCCTTGGCGCTTCCACCCACATCCTCGCCACCTTAATTTGCCAGATCATGCAGAGTAGTGGTTCCGCTGCGTCCACTCCAGGCAAGTCTCCGGATTCTGCACTGACACATTGCCCCCAGTGTCGTCCTTTTCAACAATCCAGCCTGGCATGCCGTTCCACACAGCAGCGTGGCAGATCACAACAGCAGCCAACTAGCCCCCACACCACCGCACTTACACCAGCATTATATCCTAGTATGTCCTCATTGTACTCGTTGGTGGTTAGCTAGCATATGCACCAAAAAGTACAACCTCTCAGTAGAAATAGACCAGTCTGGATGGCCACTCTAGCATTTCAACTGGTGCCGCACACCATAGAGGTTTGCAGGATTCAGTGATTGCCACAGCTATGACTGTGAATTGCAGTGTCTCCCGGTATACGGAAGTTGTGTTGTACATCCCAGCTTTCATGCCAGGGCGCTGACCAGCGTTCGATCCAATGTGGGTTGCCAGCAACCACGCCTTGGTATTTCCATCAATGTACTCATCGCAGAGAGTCACCAACGTACACACTGAATCAGTCGCCAGTATCTATGCAGCAGCAGGTCACCGACAGTGCACTCTGCCGACATCACACCACCACATTGAGCCGGCACTCCATCTTCTTCGGTCTGGCTGGTCACGCCTGCTACACACAGCAGTGATTAGCCAACAAAACGTACAGGCTGATCCCTCCACCGTCTGCACTGCAGTAGTTTGCCCACAACCATGACTTTGAGGAGTGACCCAAGTGCTTCGACTGGCACCGGACACTGTTGCAGGATTCGACAGTTGCTGTTGCTGTGGCTGTGCACTGCAACGATTCCTGATGTACGGATGTTATGCAGTGCATACCCGCTTTCACGGCGGGGCAGTGGCTGGCATTCAATCTGCTGTAAGAATGTAGGCTTTCTCGGTGAATCAGTTGCATAAAATCTTCTAGGGCTTTCCACTGCGACAGCGTGTCAGTAGCAATACATAGCGACGTTTCGGAGCCTGCCTCCGCCTGAAGATGGAGCCGGAGGCAGCCTCCGAAATGTTGCTAAGTATTGCTACTGCCGTGCTATCCCGGTAGAAAGTCGTAGAAGATTTTACGCATTCAATCTGCTGCTGGTCGCTAGCACCCATGTCTTGGTGTTTCCAGCAATGCAGGGACCGCTCTAGCGGTTTTGCCGCCTCGGACAAATAGACAAATTGCCGCCCCCTTAAGATTGTATAGAATTAAATATTTAAAAAAAATAATTAATTTTTAGTCGAATAAAATATTTAATTTTAATTTTAATAAAATCATATACTCATCAATAAACTTATTGAATTTTGATCTAGCGGCACAAAACAGACAAATTAATTATGAAATATCTGTACATAGCCACAAATTAACCATATTTTTTCATTTTTAAATGCTATTACGGTTGGATATTATCACACAAACAATCTAAATGCCATTATTTTGAAAATAAAACGACATTGTATCAAATACGCTAAAATCACAAAAAAAAACTTTTTTTTCTTACTTTCAGTTTGGGAATTTTTTATTACATCTTTAAATTTACTTCATCAGCAATTTCATATTCAATTGCCGAAATAGCTAAATCATTAAATTATCAATTTCTTGGTTTTCGTAAATGCTTAGCAAGGCGTAGTGTACATCTCCCAAATGAAATTTTAAAGGGTTTAATGCCTCTATCCTACTCTCCCATCTAGTGTCATTCCATGTTTTCAAAGTTGAACCCTGAACATGCTTTAAAAGTATTGCCCATCGAAAAGTAGATGCCGAAAAGAATAAATATATGTTTTGGACCATGTTGAAGAAATTAGCGGCTTCCAAGGATGTTTTTGTCGTTAATAACAAGATTGAGAGAATGGCTACTACACGGATTGTTTAATTCTAGATTGCACTCCTGCTTTATTGCCCCTCATATTGGACCCATTGTCAGTTCCTGCCATCTGTTATCCTGCAAATTTAAATCCAAGTCATTATGTTCTCCAACTATAATATCAGACATTTGTTTTCCTGTGGATCTTTCGACTGGTAAGAAGACTTAAAAGCTTTCATTAATTTTAATTTCAACATCAGGGTTAAATTTATTGGTTGAAACATATCTTATTACAAGAGTAATTTGCTGTATCTTACTAAAGTCAGAAGTACAGTTTAAAATTATGGAAAAATATTTGAATTTTTGTATTTCATTAATAACATGAGACTTTAAACTTTGATGCAGCAGATCTACCATCCCGGTTTGTATATTTTTCCCAAGATATTGAGCTTTAGTCTCTACTTTTTGGAGCACTCAACGGACGTGCTCTTCCATAATGGGATCGTATTCAGACAGTACTTCAACTATTTTTCAGAAATTAGCATTATTGTGTTCCAACAACTTGTCGCTTGTACCTTGAAAAACCAGACAACTTTTACCAAGCATTTTGGTAACTGCAATGATTCTTAGAAGCACCTCATTCCAATGATTTATTCCGGCATTAATAACTCTTTCAGTAGCAGCATCTACAGTTTTACAACAATTTAATCTTTCGTTCATTTCTAGCCATGATTTTTGTGCCTGAATATTATTTTTCGAAATTTCATGCTCTTTTAAAGTTTCGTCGAGGTTCTTCCAATTTTTAAAACCCTCCATTGAGAGATAACTTACTAAACAGCCGAAAATTTTGCAACAGAAGCAGTTTTGTGAAAGACTAGGCGACCCATGCGAAAATTTCGCGAAAAAAAAAAATCGGTGAAAAGTGAGGTTGAATATGATGTCACCAAAGCTGAGTCATTACTCTTCATACTCCTACTTCATTTATCGATTTTGGTTGTATATCCAGGGAGATAAATGGCTAGAGACAAAAAAAACACATTTTAGAAAAATTGACATTTTTGCCCTTTAAGGGTCAAATTACGAAAAATTCCTATCTTAAATTATAATGTTACCACGGCGGAGACCTTAATCTTTAGTATGATACCTCATTTATCTATGTTGGTTGGATATCAAGTGAGATAAATGGCACGTGACACAAAAATGCGTTATAGAAGCATTTATACTTTTCCATTTAAGGGTTGAATTCCAAAAATATTCTTTCTTAAAATATGTCGTCACCAAATCTGAGACATTACTCCTCATAATCTAACTTGATTTTTCGATTTTGGTTAGATATCCAATGAGATAAATTGCTTAATACACAAAAAATGAATTTTAGAAAAATTAACAGTTTTGCCCTTTAAGGGTTGAATTACGAAAAACTCCTTTCTTAAAATATAATGTTACCATGGCGGAGACCTTATTATTTAATATGATACCTCATTTATCTATATCGGTTAGATAATAAGGGAGATAAATCGCTTGTGACACAAAAATGCGTTATAGAAAAATTCATACTTTTTCCCTTTAATGGTTGAATTCAAAAACAATTATTTCTTAAAATATGATTTCACAAAGCTGAGACATTACTCCTTATAATCCTACTTCATTTATAGATTTTTGTTAGATATCCAGGGAGGTAAATGGCTCGAGATACAAAAAACGCACTTTAGCAAAATTAACATTTTTGCCCTTTAAGGGTCGAATTACGAAAAATTCCTTTCTTAAAATATAGTGTTACCACGGCGGAGACCTTAGTCTTTAATATGATGCCTCATTTATCTATATCGGTTAGATACTAAGGGAGATAAATCGCTCGTGACACAATAACGAATTGCAAGAATATTGATCCTTTTTCCCTTTAATGGTTGAATTCAAAAACAATTATTTCTTAAAATATGATTTCACAAAGCTGAGACATTACTCCTTATAATCCTACTTCATTTATAGATTTTTGTTAGATATCCAGGGAGGTAAATGGCTCGAAATACAAAAAACGCACTTTAGCAAAATTAACATTTTTGCCCTTTAAGGGTCGAATTACGAAAAATTCCTTTCTTAAAATATAGTGTTACCACGGCGGAGACCTTAGTCTTTAATATGATGCCTCATTTATCTATATCGGTTAGATACTAAGGGAGATAAATCGCTCGTGACACAATAACGAATTGCAAGAATATTGATCCTTTTGCCCTTTAAGGGTTGAATTCCGAAAAATTTCTGTCTTAATATATGACGTCACTAAAGCGGAAATCTTAATCTTTAAAATGATACTTCATTAAATGATTTCAGATCGATATCCAGGGAGATAATGATTTGTAACACAGATAATAGCATTTTAGAAATATTGACATTTTTGCCCTTTAAGGGTCGAGTTCCGAAAACTCCTTTCTTATAATGTGATGTGCCCAAAGTGGGGACCATAAGCTTTAAAATGACACCTCATTCATTGATTTCGGTTAAGTATGAAGGAAGACACAGGCTTGTAACAAAAAAATACCTTATAGAAATAATATATATGATAGTAGCTAATCTCACAATATTTGCTCCCCGTTGCTTAAAATTCGTGCATAATATTTTGCGCTAAAATGTCGACCTTCTCATTTGAAGGAAATTTGTAATAATGCAATAGTTTAAGTGGACCTTGTCTTACTAAAAAGCTTCTTACGGCGTCTCGTAAAATTCTTGGCAACAAAGTTTTAGAACGCCTTCTGTGAGTTTCACGATGGTGTCAGTTCCAATTGGTTTAGAATAGAAACTTCGTTCATTTGTTTGCTATTATTCTCTGACGATTGTGTACTTCTTTTGTATCCCGACCTGATATTGGATTCTAAGATTTGTTTTGGTAAAACTTGAATACAGTATATTTTTTTGATTCTGCTTTTCCGCTTCCTTTCCCAACCTTCTTTTTTTGTACTGGTAACCAGATAGTTTTCTTTGACCGTGAGACATTTTGGAAGAGGCACGTACGTAAATCAAACAATGTACACTATAAAATAATATAAAAAGTAAATATTTATCCTTGTTCTAAATAAGCTAAAACCATAACCAAGATAAATTATTCTCAGTCGATATAAAAAAAATATATATGCACAACACAAAATATTTTCCATACCCTGTGAACATAAAGAAAATCTAGTGTTACTACACGGTCAAAGCTTATTCGCGTGAGATACAATCCGTAAATTTGCTGCAAATACGGAAACCGTGTATACAGAATGGCAATTTCTGTAGGCTTAAACAGAATACGTTCCAAGTTCACAAACAAACAAACAAAAAAATGATGTTGTGGAGTGATTGTCGCGCAATGCACTTATTAAACCAACTGACAAAGTTATTCACATTCACTAAAATAGTTAATGAATTTCCTTTTGTTGAAACGGTTTACAAATGCAGCAATTAGCGTATCTGGCAACCGCATTCGTATATATAATATGCAACATGGGTTATTATATATTAGCAATTAACATTCGAAATTGAATATATTAATGGTATGTGAAGTAACTAATCGGTAATCAGCAGCTGTTAATATTATTTATTTATTAATGATTGTAAGTACTGTCCCACACCCACTAAACTACAGTATTTTCACAAGCGATCAAAGCTAGGGTATGTAATTTAACCCAACCATAACACTTTCAATGCCTGTATCTAATTTATACAACAAATCTGTGAGACTCGGATTACGAGAGAAATTATTATGCAAATTATTCCATTTCTAAAAACTAAAATCCATATTGATTTGGCTCATCAATTCAATAAAATAAATACTCAGCATCTCCCGCCAAGCACTATCGATTCCATATATTAGAGGTTAACTGCAATTGCGTGTCTAGTAACTTGTGGGCAGTATAACGTCAGAATCTGTGCAGGTAGCCGAGGTCAGGTGTAACAGCCCCCACCTACCGCGTTTCTGTTGTGCGCTTTTATCATTGTGCGCTTATGTCGTTGTGCACTTGTGTCATATATCCAACTAAATAACAGTTTAATCATAGATGTACTTACCTTTAGAAATTATGAAATCCTGAATTTTATGAACTTCCACTTATCACTAATAACGTAATAGTAAGACTAATGCTGTTGTGTAATGAAACCACTTTTATAATTAGCAATAATAAGAAAGTTGAGACAACAAAAGTCGAAACAGCATTCTACTCGTATGCTAAGGCCCAATTCACACAGAAGAGACGTGGCGCGGACTTCGGGCTGAGACATGGCGCGGACGCGGCGCATTTCGAAGTTGCTCCTATGACGCAATTCACACAGAGGCGGCTGGACAACGATGCGCCCCTTTGAGGTCCTCGCTCCGTCTCTTCGAAGTCTCTAGGGGCGCACCCAAATAGCTAAGAACTGTAAGTTTTTAACGAACGAAAAAATTGGTATGTGGATTTTTTTTTTTTTTTTGTAATTGGGTATATAACACATTAATACCATTAATATTTTTCTTAGATTTACAGCCGAAATGGCGCCCCTAAATTTTAGCGCCCAGGGCAAATGCCCGGTTTGCCACCCCCTAGAGTGGGCCCTGAGCAATGTCTTTACCACAAAGAGTCCCCGATGTATACTCCAAGGTAGACGCCATTATCCACACAGCAGTGGTTCGCTAACGTCACTGTCAGCTTGCTCAGCCAACATAACAGCACCGCACCCTCTTCATATTGACTGCAGGAAGTCCCTGACACTGGAAATGAGTTGACGATTGCTTTTCTAGGATAATCCACCACCTCATCCCCAGTTTCAAAGGGACTCTACATGTTGAGACTATAGTCGCGCTGCTGCTGCTCACTGTAGGTAGGTCCGTTCTGGTTGACTGCCCAGCATGAAGTCCCCACCATGAGGCTTATATACCCTCTTCCTGGGGAATATGCCTCACTTTGTTTACTGTGGTGGCTTATTTTAATTAGATTCTTCTGAAACTTGGCTATCATATAGAACTGATTAATTTTGATACTTTTGCCTATAACAACTATTCTCCTGAAAATCTTAATTCAGCAATTATTTATTACTGAAAGTTGAGGGTTGATCATTTTATTTATTTGTCCATAAACTTAGAAGTATTTAATCCCTCACATAGGTACTTAGTCACAAGATTCATTTTAATTTTATGATTAATTCAATATATGTTTCATGTCTGTAACTGTTTTTATTTGGTTGTAGTCTTTAATTGCATTTTACTTTTGCTGCTACAAAACCCTCCAGGTGTACTCTCAAAACTTCAGAAAATCGTATCTCCCCTATTCAGTGGCGTAGCTAGGTCAACAAGGGCCCCGGTGCAAAAAAAATATTTTGGGCCCTCAGGCCAAATGGGCGACCATTTGTTTTTGCTTTGTGATGCTGGTAAGGGCCCCCTGAGCTGAGCAGTGGTTAGGGGCCCCCCTGAGCAGTGAGAGGGCCCTTAGTGAGGGGCTTCCTGTGTCTCAGGGATCCCCTTAGACGACTGTAGAGCAAAAAAAAATGGTTGCCAGTTTGCCATGAAGGGTCGTGGGCCTCTGAACTGCGCTTGGGAGCCCCCAGAGGTATGCTTGGGGGCCCCCTGAGCGTAGGGGCCCCGGTGCACTGCAATGCCTAGCCCCATAGTAGCTACACTCCTGCCCTTATTTAGTTATGGTTTTCATGGGGATTTCAACATTTTTCTTGGAATTTCATACTCTATTTAATTATTCATGTCTCACTTCTGACAGTATCCTATTTTGTTTGATACCTGTCAGTGATGTAATCTTCAAGGTTAAACATCAAAATCCATTATTCACCGTTAAGCTTAATTTTAAATTTAAAACTGTTACTGTATTATTACTTTATTTAATTTTAGCTGTCAATTGATTATAATTTTCACTTTCTATCTGTCTCCATTTAAAAGTTAAATTTCTATCTTTGTCTTCTTTCTTTATGAGCTCTAATTGTTGTTACAGAGTTCTTTTACATGCTGACAAAGTCTTGCCTTAATGAAACTTTGTTTATCTATTTAAACAAGTGTCGTTTCTTTATTATCCACAAAATTTGCTTTCTTCACTCACACAACCTTGCCACTGATTGTGTAACCATTTCCTTGTAAGCACATGGTGAATAAACTTCCAAGTTCGCTTACCTCCTTTAAAAAAAAATCAGATGGTATTAATCCAACCCAAATTCTTGTTTTTAATCATAGTGTAAGTGACAATGTTTGCGAAACTTTCCATTTGATTTAGCTGTACAACTTTAGGTACCCACAAGTTTGGGAAAGATTCACTGCCTTCTGTTGTGACCTAATCCCCTTTAACACAACAATCTCCATAATTCTCATAACTGACTTGAAAAATTGAAACATTTGACATAAAAATTGAAATTATAAACTCAATATTCTCTGATACCAGTGCAAAAATTACATATCGCATAGGATGAAATATCAAAATAAAAGTAAGAAAATATCTGGCTACTCGTTCTATAACTAGTACAACTCAAATGAGTATTGTTTGTAAATATGTTGAAATATATGTAATAAATTTGCCTCAAATTCATTAAAATGTGAGCAATATAAAACATTGTTCATTTGTTTAAAATTTCAATTAATATATAATTAAATAGTGTGCATTTTTGTCATGTATGTTATAATGAGTGCTCATTGTAAAAACACTAAATTTATGCTTCTGAAGATTGCATTGTTATTTTTGTGAAAATTCTTGAATTTCCTAAACTCCTGGCATGTTGTTACACTAGACAACAAATCTGAAAGATATTTTCGGAGCATCGAATGAATACAAGGCAAAGCTCCATTGTAATCGCCTATGTACAATGTCCAAACATGAGTTCATTATACAATCATGTGGACCAACATCATACACTTGGTACCAAAATCAACAATTAGTGAAAAGCAACTTTGTTCCTGATTTTGTGAACTGATTTCAAGATACAGTCTGTCTACCAAATAAACAAAGCTTGTCATAAGTCTGATAAAATATTAATGAACAGAAAGTTTTAAGGAGACAAATAACATGAATCAGGTTACAATCATCATTTAAGTAATAAAGAAAGAAATACTATTACTCGTAGCATCATATGAACTAACCTGTGATCTGTATGTTGGTAGGATACTTGGACGAATCACTTTCACAAACTGGTTATGCTAAAGAACACAGTGATTATAAGTTTAATGAATTTTATGTAACTAAGTGGCTGCCATGCTAATTGCGATTGTTTAGTGACATATAAGGAGGCTGAAGATGTCTAATGCCAGTCAGTAATATACATAACCATACCTATCAGTATGTATTACATCTTTATCTATTTCCTTGTTTTGTGTACGCTTTTAATTGGAGAGTAAAATCCAGTTAACAAGTTAGACTATATTTTCAACTCAAAAGGCAGAAATCATTCTATTGACCATGCGTTGGACAGTAACCCCTGTCCTTGCCACCTGCTTAGTTGAGTTTATCACCAAATGTAATGCAAAGGCATTTACATTTTTTGCCTTAAACACCTCCACCTGATTTTTTTGTTTACCACTTATCTTCATTCCACGTTAACCTACCTAAAAAAATGTCCTGTCTAGATCCTTGTTATAAACTAGCTGACCCAACAAATGTTGTGCTGTACAAATTTCGATAAATTTATTAGTTGTGGTGGACGAACGAACTTTTTTTCTTTTTGTTCGCCTTGCACCTCCCGAGAAGGACATACATTTGTGGGTAACAACTCTGTCATGTGAGGACTAGCACTATGAATAAAACTCTCAGTGAGATATGTACATATAAACACTTTATTACATTACTTAGGTACATCAAAGTCTCTCCTAGCTCTTTCTATAATCCTCATGACTATGTCTGACATTAATCCCCGCTTGTAGATCATTGGATTACTCCCACCTGTGTTCTGGCTGTAAAGTGTCCTCACTACATCACTCATCCTGGAAGACCTGGCAGATGACGACGACCTGCGAGAACGACCTCCTCTTCAGCCCCTGCTGTCCAGTTTTGTCTCATCCTCCCCTCCCTATCATTCATAGTAGGGAGACCCCCTCCTCCCCGGCCAATCAGAATCCTCCCTATCCTACCAGCTCTCTCCAAGTGACGTCTTGCTAACTCCTAATTCTGCTGACGATCTGTTCCACTTTGGAGGTGTAGATACTCCTTTTGCTTACATTCCTTAGTTTCTAACTGTTTGATTTTGTGTTGTAACATGCACTGGTTCCAACTCTGCTAAATGCAATTACTCTCACCTAAGAGTATTACCTTTATTATAGAAGTGTAGCCTAAAATTCCTTATCCAGCCACAACATAGTGATCATTTTTTTAGTTTCTGAAAAGCTATTGAAAATGTGTAAATAAAATAAAAATTACAGGGAAAAAAATGTAGTTCTGAGTGTTCATTGGTATGTCAATGGATATTCAATTCAAGTAGTAGTGCATTCAGAAGTATGCCAATGGGGAAGTTCATATTTGAGATTAATTCTATTAGCAGTACACTGTTGAAATGTTGGAAATGTGTTATGTACCTGAAATGTGATCGACTTGGAACCATGCGGTATTGTTCCAAAATTTCAGTCATAATTGAATTAAATCACAATTTCATGTTAACCAAATGATTTATTTCCGTGCATTAAATTTGAAATCTCAATTACTCTCAAAGTGTTTTATTTATAGTTCGATTTCCATCATCTCATCACCAAACCAGTTTTGATTGTTTCATTGATCTTGCATTATTTGGTCTAATGCCTCCAAAGACTTTTTACCTGCAATTGTACATTCATCCCAAACAATCAATATGTAATGCTGCAGAACTTTAACCATCACACAGTTCTTCAAAATGTTGCCTGTTGGAGTTTCATTGGTTGAATGCTGAATGAGCTGTTTGACTGCCTTCCAATACTATAGGTGTAATTCCTGATGAAGCAAGTGCAAGTGCAATTGCAATTTGATTCTGTGAGCACATTTTTGCCAAAATCGAAGTGATCAATAAAGATTTTCCAGTTTCAGCGGGAGCATCCAAGAAGAAAATTCCTCTAGTTCCATCATTCAAAACTTTCATGAGAGTGTTATTCACATATTTTTCAACAGCAGCACATTCATTCAAACTTTTTCTCTCAATGTATCAATATCATACTGGTTTTCACATTTCAGCTCTTGATTAAATGTGTCGTACATCGATTGGGCACTGTGATGTCTAATTGAGGTAACACCTTATTCAATATCATCAAGCACATATCCTCAACTAGTTTCCATGGAATAGAAATAAAATAACTCTATTTGTTGGACATATCTTGTAACAACACAAAAATAATAAGAAAGGTAATTTTATTTTAATTCTGGCTGGAATATGTTTTTACAGATTTTTATTCAGATCTTACAGTGCCCCCCCCCCCTCCCTCCCTCCCTCCCTGTCCGAGTAGAAAACATTCAGTGGTGTTATTTCCGTCTCTGCAGCATTAGGAACAAAGCAAATTGCCACCGGAGCGTGTGCTCCATTGCAATTAAATTAAATTGAAACAGAATTACGCATATCCATTATGAGTTATAGTCTTATTTCATATAAAAATTTTCAAGATTAACGCCACCAACACTCAAGGACTGACCCTGGGATTTATTTATGGTCATAGTAAAAGCAAGCCGCACTGGAAATTGCAGCTGTTTAAATTAATATGGTACATCAGTTGGTACCATTGGAATGTGAGGTATCAACACATCTTCTCCCTTATATTTTCCCTTTAGAATGGTTCCTTCAATCACAGTGTACAGTAATATTTTCACTGCTAGCTGTGTGTCATTACAGAGACACGGTTGGTTGATATTTCGCAACGTTATGACCTCCAATCCTACTTTTAATCGAGGATTATGAGGCGGCAATCCTGGAAAATCCAGTGAGTTCAAAAGTTCTGGTGGATAGTTGAAGAAATCTTGGTTAGTTGCACAATCAACTGATTTGTATCTTCTTAATTCACCACCAACTTCATTTCGAATTTTGAAATTTATTTCATTTCCATCCATGTTTTAGGCAGCTAATATAGCTCATTCGCTCAACCAAAAATGATCTCTCTAATATTGAGTGACATTTGGGAAACACCTTTTCTATGAGCTCAGTTTTTGATTCAGTAAACTGACAAAAATTTACAGAAAATGTAATGCAGGAAGTCAAAATGTCTACAGGGATTTTGGCATTACCAATGTCAATGAGTTGTTTTCAAAATATTTCTCTAGATCGATCATTTTGCAATTCGACACGCATATTATTGCTTAAATTTAGTGTCTTAAAGTTTTTCCACAAAATGGATTACTTTAAACATGCATTGAGTTCATCTGCTGACGTTGACCATGGAATCACTGGTAATATTTGACGAAAATCTCCTGCTAACAAAATCATCGCTCGACCAAATCGGTTTTGATTGTTTGACAGATCTTTCATAGTTCTGCCTAATGACTCCAAAGACTTTTATGTGCCATCGTTCATTCATCCCACACTATCAATTTACATTGCAGCAAAACCTTTACCATTGCAGAGTTCGTTGAAATGTTGCAGGTTGGAGTTTCATTGCTTTGAATATTCAATGGTAATTTTATCACTGAAATGGGCTGTTCGACCGCCTTTCAACAATGTGGCTGCAATACCAGATGAAGCAAGTGTGAGTGCAATTTCATTGTTGCTAAAATCAATGAAACCAAAAAAGCCTTTCCTGTACCACTCGGAGCGTCCAAAAAGTAAATCCCTCCAGTTCCATCATTTATAACTGTCATAAGTGTATCAAAGACATAATTTTGTTGTTGTTCAATAGTGGAAGATTTATTCGAACTGATTTACTTAAAGCATTGATATCGTACAGTTTTTCATGCTGCAACTCTTGATTAAAAGTGTCGTGCATTGGGCAATTAGTTGCGGCCATGCCTAATTGAGATAATACTGTGTTTGACATCATCAAGCACATCTCCTCAGTTGATATCAACGCCTCATAAATTTCTTCTGTGAATTGTAAATGTAGATTTCTTGTTCTATTGTCCATTTGATGCAAGATATTGTCACACATATCATCTTTGTATTTGGTCCTTAAATCAATTGGTTTTGATGGGAAGCATGTTGATATAATTATAGAAATCAACGTTCATATCTGACAAGCTTTTGAAGAAATTACAGCATTATTTTCTAACATTTGCAAATGCTGATAGGCTTTTCTGCAAGAGCCACATAATTCACCATTAACAGTTCATAATGTTGGAATGATGTTGGGCCTTGAACATAGTAATCGCAAATAAAAACACTCATCATTGCTTGGATGGACTGAATAAATTCGACCAATTGCAATGGAGAAATATACATTGGTGTAACTTGGAACTGTTTCCGTCATTGTAATGTTTTTGAGGATTGATTCCAAGTATAATATTTTGGAATTTCTGAGTATAGCAGTGTTCGGGCGAAATCATCAGTTTGACACACAACAAAAAAATTGGTCAAGGTTATAGACAGTGGTTGAATAGCTCATTGTAATACATTTTGTGTTGTAAAATATACTCTTTGACCTTTTTCTAAGTGTACGGCTAAGTATTCTACAGTGTGGTGTCTTCCATGAATAGGAAAAGAAAAAATGCGCCTTATTGCTTCGTTACTGCTAACTTAGCGGGCCATTTGATATTGATTAACTTCATCAATGGAATTCTCAGCAGCAACTCCAACCACACCCATGTCACTTCCTTTTGTTACATATTTGCAAATGTATTTTATAGATTTGACGGAATGGCAAGATTCGCCTTGAAAGTCATGTAAGAAACTTCAGCGTGTACACACCTTCACACCTTGGTCTTCAGCAACCGTCACGCGAGGTAGTGCCTTAAGTTTGTAGATAGCTTTGGTTCCATATTTCCTTATTTGCTTAACAGCGCCAGTAGTCAGTTGGTCTTCAGCAACTGTCACTCGAGGAAGTGCCTTCTGTGTTTAATTTAATTTAAAGTGTGTAGACAGCTTTTGTTCCATATTTACTTATTTGTTTAACAGCGCCAGTAGCCATATGGTCTTCAGCAACCATAAGGCAAGGAAGTGCCTTCTGTGTTTAATTTAATTTAAAGTGTGTAGATAGCTTTTGTTTCATCTTTGCTTATTTGTTTAACAGCACCAGTAGTAAGTTGGTCGTCAGCAACCGTCATGCGAAGAAGTGCCTTCTGTGTTTAATTTAATTTAAAGTGTGTAGATAGCTTTTGTTTCATCGTTGCTTATTTGTTTAAAAGCGCCAGTAGTCAGTAGGTCTACTGCAGCCATTACGCAAGGAAGTTTTCTGTGTTAATTTATGTTTTTTTAAGTCGTTACTAGTGGTTGTTTGTAAGTAGTGAACAGTTTATTTGTATAATTCAGTTAGTTTGTCTTCTCCGTAATTTTTGTTTTGAAAGTAATATGTGTAGGGACTGTGATTGCTGTGTGCAGATGCGGGATGAGGAGGCTCATCTTCGCGCACAGCTTGCAGCTTTGTTAACAAAAGTTACAAGGCTGGAAACTGCCGTAGGTGACTGCAGCAGATGTGATATGGGTAACCCCCGATGAAACTAGTGCTCTTACAGGTTCTCCCCTACCAATCATCGTACCTGCAGTCCAGGCTGAGACTTTGGAATCTGTGCGGCAGTCACCTGATAATGTCTGATGTGTGGTTTCTGGACGTACATGCCGCATGCGGTGGCAGTCGTACAAGTCTGAATCCCAGGAGGGAAAGCTTGTACCACTGTCCAATAGGTTAGATGTGTTGTCCGGGTCTGGTTCAGATCCACAATTGTCAATCTGCGAGTTAACCAGCTCCCCCACCCGCAGATCTGAGCAACCACAGAAGGGGATTTTGGTGGTAGGTAGCTCCAACATTAGGCGTTTCATTGAGCCCCTTAGGGACATGGCGAATAGGTCAAGGATGAAGTCCTGTGTCCATTCATTGTGCATTCCGGGAGGTCTGATCCAAGATGTGGAACGAACAGGCCATCCCGGATGCCATTGAATGGACGAGGTTTAGCCAGCTGCAGATTGTAGCTCATGTCGGCACCAATGATGTTTGCCGCCTGGGGTCGGAGGCTATCCTCTCTTCCTTCCGGCAGTTTGCTCAAAGGGTGAGCTCTGTGGTTGATGACCGCAAGATTTCAGCTGAGTTAACTATCTGCAGCATTGTCGATAGAACCGACTGTGGACCTCTGGTTCAGAGCCGAGTCGAGGGTCTAAACTAGAGACTGCGGCGTTTCTGCAATAATCATGTATGCAGATTCCTAGATCTTTGCCCAGGGGTCAAATTGTTTAGGGTTTAATTGGATAGATCAGGTGTGCACTACACACGTGAATCGGCTACAGGGGTGGCAGGGGCCATGTGGAGTGCATTGGGGGATTTTTTAGGCTGAGGGAGGAAGATCCGAAACTGGGATTACCATTACGGGCAGCCCAATCAAATTTGGCACCATTTGTTTTGGCAGGCATAGATTAATATCTAAACAGCTTAATCAACTTGAAGGCATACCAAAGATAATCCTAACACGCCTTTGTTTTGTTTTGATTTACTAGTTCGTATGGGAAAAGTAAAGTGTTGTTTTTACTATTTTTCTTGCAAGTTTTACTTTTTTCTCTCCATAAGAACCTTGCTTTTGCCTTGACGAAAATATAGGGAAAAATTAGCCAAATTGGTTGAGCTGCTGAGTTGGTTGAGTTTGGCGCCTAGCAACACAATTGGCGATTCATTTTTATTTATATAGATTCGTAAGCAAGTTGGATGTGTCTGATGCTTTGAAACTGTATCACCCAAAATCTACTGCAGCAATGTGGATAGTGTTTTCAAATTTTTACAGCTAATTGTTCAGATTAAAATCTGTGGAAATAGCTAATGACTTATATGTACTAAGAGAGGAAGTAAGTAATTAAAATCATTTCTAGACAAAATAAATTTTGCTGTGTCACTCTGTATTTGAGATAAGCACTCCTCTCACCAAAAACTGTCAAAAGATTATACTGCCTAAATTAGGAGATTGTTTTACTTTGGTTATTCAGTTTTCTGGACTGCAGTACTTTAAAATAAACATAATATTTATTGTAAGCACAACTGCTACTAACGTTGACTGTCGCCATAACAAGTTGGCTACCATCCAAATTGCATTAATAATTAACATCTATACAGTTGAACAGCTTGTCTCTGTAGGACATGTTTGAAATCCTCATTGAATGCTGTCCATTGCACATTAAAAAACATTAGTGTGTGATAATTTTCCCCTACATTTTATATGGATGCAGAATTCCGATTTTTCTTTAAGAAAGATGCCTGAAAAAGAACTTACTACAATAAACATCAACATGTAACAATACATATTTCTTGAATAATAACTTCAGCAGAACTGCCCATATTTTGAATGACTTTACTGAATTTGTATGTATTTGGTGGCTGCAGTATGCAAATATTGCTGAATAATATTGCTCAAGAAACATGTATACAAATTTTTGCTGCTGTTCAAACTGTTGAAGCTACTGCATTTGGTAAATTTTGTATGGTACGTTTCTATTTGCTTTGATATACACTTTCTCTTAAAAGATATGTCCTCAGGAAAGTGTGTACCAAATGTCTGACCTCAGGGACAATTGCTTCTCAGAATACCCTCATTGAACCATTATCAGTAATTTTACACCTAGCTTAAATTTCTTATATTTGATATATTACTTTAAATATAAGTCAGCCAAAAAAAAAAAAAATGTTTCCTACACCAGTATGAAAACTAAATCTAAAATAATAACTGAAAAAGGGGAAAATATTGTACAAAATTTATATTTTTTGCTTCTCTGCATTAATATTTGGTACTAGGATAAAAAAAACGTAAAGCATTTGTACTCGCACAAGGATTTGCACACATGAAGCAGCAGGCAAATGCTAGTCTCATTATATAACATCCTCATTAGCATTTCAGATATTCTGGAAATACTCCAGTTGTGAAAGACTCATTTATGATATGTGCTATTGAGGCCCTAATGATGTGTGTACCTTGCAGTATAAGAATATGGGCACCTCATCCAAGCCATTTGATTTTTGATTTCTTAGCTTGAGGACAGCTCTTTCCACGTCTTCCTCTGTTAGTAGGTGCAGAACATCAAATTTAATAATTACAATAGTAATATATTTTTTTCTGGAATTTTTGTTTGTAATTTGGAGCTTTGCCAGAGAAGAAATTGTAATGTATGGCTTTTTTTGTGAAAGATTTGTGGATCATATTGGTTTTCCCTGCTAGCACTATTTGGTTCACTTTACTGAAATTTCTTTGATAAACTAAGAATGATTAGTTGTTATATTAACATTTTATCAAATAGATTTTTTCTAAAATTTTGGGTTGAAATTCTTATTCCTTTAGAAATCCACTTGATTACTGGGAAAATGTGATGTCTGGTCAATCTGCAAGGTAACGAATGGTACATAAGTGCTCACAACATTCTGAAGATCAATCTTGATAACTAAAATCTGACAAAAGAAATCATAGGAAGGAACTAGAGGAGACAAGAAGATCTGTTTCACCACAATCCTCTGCTGGTGTGTTTGGCATGTGCTGTCACTGTGGAAGGTGCTGTGATTCTAAAATTGGGAATTTATCCACTTAAGGACCTGTAAATAATAAACTCAAAAGACTTGTTCATACTCGCAAACAAGTGAATGCTTTGTATGTACTTATTTCTACTCTGGTCAGACATTTAGTGTGAGAGACCAGTGGGAGGAAAAGTTTCTTCATTTTTTTTATTTATATCACACACTGTATAATTTTCTTATCATAACTGATATAGTACATCATCTAAAAACTTACGTACCTTTGTTTTAGGAAATTTATTGATGTACTGTCAAACGTAAAATAAAATTAAAACAAGGAATTAATAAGAGCAAAGAGAGAACCAAAGGATGGGTTTATGAAGAAAATTATTGGTGCAGGGGGAGCACTGAAAAATGCATCTAGCAATTTCTATAGTTATGTTAGAAAACTGATAGGAAGAGAAGGTATTCAGACAATTGTAGATAAGAATGGAGTTGAAGTCACTGAAGATTTTAAAATGGCAGAGATATTGAGTGAGTGGTTTAATGAAACCACTAAGAACTATCATCCTGTAATGCGAGGGAATGAATTAGTGTCTCCCTATAAGTAAAACAAGGAAACTATAACAATTGAAATAGATTCTCAGGAAATTATGAAGGAACTCAGAAGAAAAAAAAAACACACACACAAAGGGACTGGTGTAGATAATATTAGGGGGTGTCCATTAATTACGTGAGGTGTTTTCTGGAATTCCAGACCCCCCTCCCCCTCAGGTGAGACTTCGTGAGATCTGGTCAGACACCCTCCCCCCTAAAATGACGTGAGGTTTTGACAGAGCCCCCCCCCCTATTAATTGACATTTTTTTCTTCTTCTTCTTCTGCTTTTTTTTTTTTTTTTTTTTTTTTTTTTTTTTTTTTTTTTGTTTCCTACAGCCCTACTGGAATTTCGAAAACTCGCGTAATTAACTTACCTCTAAATTTTTTTAAAAATAAGTCTTGAGTCTTGGTGCTTTCCAGATTACTGGAAAAAGAGCAGTAGTAGTACTGGCTCAAAAGGGAGTAAAAAATTACAGGTTGGTTAGTTTGACATCAGTGAAAGGCAAAATGATTGAGAGATTGATGCGCAACTATATCAGAAATTTCTGCGAGATTTGCAGATTGACAACTTGGCTTTAGGCAAGAATCTTCATGTTAATCTATGATGGTGAACTATGTGTAAGATATTTCAGATGAATTTGATACAGGGGGCCAAGTTGATGGTGTAGCACTAGATCTTTCTAAGGCATTTGACAGAGTGAACGATAAAATGGTTTAAAATAAATTGAAAAACTTTTGGATTAGATGAAAAAGTTACTTACAGGGAAGAGGAATTCTTAAAAGGCAGAAAGCAGAGTGTTGCAGTAGGAAATATACTGTCAAAAGAGGTGGAAGTAAATACGGAACTGTTGTACGGTAGCGTATTGGATTGTTGCTATTCATTATTCTAATGAATGATTGTGTTCATGTCTTACAGTCAGAATTTAGGTTGTTTACAAATTATGTTATGGTATATAATAGGATCAAAATGCAAGAACAAGTTCATGGTGACCTGGATAAAATTTCTAAGTGAATAGGTCATCATGGAATGAAGATAAATGGCAAGAAGAGTAAGCCTACTAGGTACACATAAAAAATATCTGAAGATTGTTTATGATTGTATGATGGGGTCAGAATTGTTTGTTGAAGGCTTGAAGTGTAAATATCTTGGCATCACATTTGATAGTAAATTCAACTGTGCAGAGCACCTTGATGGGTGGTAGGAAAATTCTGCATTTACTGGTAAGGGTAATGAGAAGATGTACCAGAGAGGTTGGTGAATTGGGTTGTAAAACTTTGGCCAAACCATTGGTTTAATATTGTACTGTAGTTTGTGACCCACATTTTGGGTACAAATACAGGAGTTGAATGGCATACAAAGAAGAGCATCTAGATTTGTTTGTGGAAATTATTGCAGGACCCAGTTAGTATCTGATGTGATAAAAGAACTGAATTGGGAGTCGATGGAGGACAGGAGGAATGTTGAGAATGTACAAGGCATATGTTTGTGATGGGGCATGGAGGGATGGATATTGGTCAAAGAATTAGGAATAGTGTCATGCTAGGAGAAAGATGGCCATGAGCACAAGCTGGCACTTGATTTCATGCATAAAGGAGTGGGAAAATTTTCTTTTGTAGGCAAGAGTGTCAGGGATTGGACAAATTACCGAGTAAGGTGATGAATAATTTACCAAACACGCTGAAGAAATTTAAAATTAAAATTTGTACGTCACAATTTAACCTCAAATTATACAAGATAATTTAAAAAATAAAATAAAAAGGTTAATTAGATGACTAAGGGAATTTCCACTGAAACATCTGCTCATGGCAATTAAAATAAATTATAATTTGACAATGATGGTCAGAGAAGCCTATGTTTTGTACAGTTGTATTGTTGTATTTCATATCCATGTTTCTCAGAATATGATCAATCATTGATTCAGAATTTGATGTTACTTTGGAGCACCAACCAGGGAAGAAATACTATATCAATACAAAAATATTAAAGAAATCTTATTTTTGATTTAGTATTTACATTTATAACACCATGCATTAAGATTTTACTTTTTCTAGTGGGCACTCTATCTAAAAGCAGCCTTAGTTTTGAGAGTTTGGTAACCTATATATACGTTTGATTACAATTTTGATACTTGTATCTCCCTTTGAAATCTGTATGTTACAAGATTCAAAGTTTTTATCCCGAATCTCTTCCTGTACATCGTGAATTTGCAATTAAATAACCACTTCAGCAAATTTTATTTAATTATGATTGTGTTTAACTCAGTGATTTTGTTTCCAATACATTGAACATTATGAGGAGAACGTATTTTTTAATATATGACCTTTTAGTTTTTACATGTGTACTAGCTGGTACCCACGACTTCGTTCATGATTGTAAAGAATTCATATTGACAGCTATAGACATCTAACCACCCTAGTGCACGATGGGAGACTCGATACTATTACCACACACAAGTACCAGTCTTCTGCGCTATGTAGTTCCGGCAGCAAGGTAAAATTTACGGATACACACAAGTCTTTGGATGAAACACGAAAATTTTCATGATCGACCAATTTCAAACACCATATCTCACACACTCCCACAGTTACCGAATTTCGGCCAACGTTGTGATCGATGGGAGACTCTGTGTTACTACCACACACAAACGCCAGTGATCTGCGATTGATAGTTTTCACTTAAAAGTGATACACCGTGACACATGCGTCTTTGGCAGAAATATGAAATTGCCGCAGGTCGACCATTTTCATCCCCCATATCTTCCACACCCCCATAGCTACAGACATCTAAAAACCATAGTGCACAACAACAGACATGATTCTACTACCACACATAAACACCAATGCTCTATGCTATGTAGTCGTGGTAGAAAAGTGAAATCTGCGGAGACACATGCCTTTCGTCAAAATACGAAAATACCCTTGGTCGGCCACTTACAACCCCCATATCTACCACAGTACCACAGTTTCTGAAATTCGGCCACTGTTGTGATCGAAAGGTGACTCTGTGCTACTACTACACACAAACGCCAGTTATCTGTGATCTGTAGTTTTCGCTGAAAAGTGATACACCATGACACTTTTGTCTTTGGCAGAAGTATGAAATTGACACAGGTCAACCACTTTCAACCCACATTTCTCCCACACCACCATAGCTACCGACATCTAACAACCATAGTACACTACATGAGATACGATTCTACTACCAAACACAAACACCAATGCTCTATGCTATGTAGTTGTGGCAGAAAAGTGACATATGCGGAGACAGTCGAAATACGAAAATACCCTTGGTCGGCCACTTACAACCACCACATCTACCACATACCACAGTTTCTGAAATTCGGCCGCTGTTGTGATCGAAAGGTGACTGTGTGCTACTACTACACACAAACGCCAGTTATCTGTGATCTATAGTTTTCGCTGAAAAGTGATACACCATGACACTTTTGTCTTTGGCAGAAGTATGAAACTGCCACAGGTTGACCACTTTCAACCCTCCTTTCTCCCACACCCCCATAGCTACCGACATCTAACAACCATAGTGCACTACATGAAATACAATTCTACTACCAAACACAAACACCAATGCTCTATGCTATGTAGTTGTGGCAGAAAAGTGACATATGTGGAGACAGTCGAAATACGAAAATACCCTTGGTCGGCCACTTACAACCACCACATCTACCACAGTACCACAGTTTCTGAAATTCGGCCGCTGTTGTGATTGAAAGGTGACTTTGTGCTACTACTACACACAAACGCCAGTTATCTGTGATCTATAGTTTTCGCTGAAAAGTGATACACCATGACACTTTTGTCTTTGGCAGAAGTATGAAACTGCCACAGGTCGACCACTTTCAACCCTCCTTTCTCCCACACCCCCATAGCTACCGACATCTAACAACCATAGTGCACTACATGAAATACGATTCTACTACCAAACACAAACACCAATGCTCTATGCTATGTAGTTGTGGCAGGAAAGAGAAGTATACGGAGATACGAATTTTTGGTCGAAATATGAAAACGCCCTGCACTGACCAACTTTAATCATTATATCTCCCACATCCCCACAGCTATCGGCATTCAGCCAACGTTGTGCACGACAGGAAACTCCATGCTACTTCCACCCACAAACATCAGTGATCTGTGCTAGGTAGTGGTGGCTGAAAAGTGAAATATAGGAAAAAACACATCTATTTTTATATATATATAAGATTTCCTTAGAGGTTACCTGGCGAGATTTGTTTATATCCTGCAGACAACTATTGCTTACCAATGAAATTGGTGTGTAGCAGATATCTGTGCCCTGGTCAAGTTAGTTCATTCAAATCCCTACAGTAAAACAGCTGCTACATTTTTTATTCTACATCTACATACATACTCTGCAATTCACAAAATTGTGGGTGGCAGAGGGTGCTAAACACCAAACCTAATCTCTTTGTTGTGCATTCCAATCCCTAATGGCACGAGGGAAAAAAGAATTCATATAAGAATCAGTGCGGCACCTTATTTATCTAATTTCATCTTTCCTGTCATTCCGACCCAAATAGGTTAGTGGACGAAGTATTTCACTACACTCATAAGTGAAAGTGGAGTACACATGTTTACCAATAAGTTTATATGAAACGTGCATCGTCTATCTATCAGAGACTCCCATCCTAGTCTACTAATCAGTTCTGTAACGCTTTCATAAGGGCTGTAGCAATCATGAATCAAGCGGCTCTTCTCTGTACTTTCTCTATAGTCTCAGTCAACCCCTTACGAAACGGATCCCAGATGGCACAACAGTAGTCCAAATGTGGACGCACAAGAGATTTGTATGCTATCTCCTTTGTTTGTTCATTACAATTTTTCAAGATTAGACCTAGGAACAGCAGCCTAGAATTAGCTCTATCTACTAACGTATTAATATGAAAGTCCCATTTCATGTTCCTTTGTACTGTTACTCTCAAATATTTCATAGAATCGACCATTTCAATAACTGAACTGTTAACCTCGTATTTATGAACAATCGGATTTCTAATCAATCGGCCAAATTCCTTACTTCCTTATAAATAACCGCATTATCAGCAAACAATCTAAAAATGCTTTTCACTTTGTGTCTGAGATCGTTTATAATGATGAAGAAAAGAAGTGGTCCTATTACATTTCCTTGAGGTACACCCAATGTAACATCTAGATTAGAAGAACTTACTCCTTCAACAATGACATACTGTGACCGACCAGTTAGGAAATCCTTTATCCATTCACAAAGCTGATCCGATATACTGTACGCTCTTAGCTTCACTAAAAGGCAGTTGTGTGGCACAGAGTCAAAGGCTTTCTGAAAATCTAAAAAAAAATGCATCTACTTGTGAACCTGCATGAATAACTTACATTGCGTATGTGTAAATAGGGACATCTGTTTTTCACATGATCTTTTCTTCCGAAATCCATGTTGATTTTTTGTAAGCAAATTATTTTCATCTAGAAAATTTATAATGTTCGAGCAAATAATATGCTCTACTACAAACAGATGTTATAGATATGGGACGGTAGTTTCCAGGATCGCTTCGATCACTTTTCTTGAAAATCGAATTTACTTTTGCTGTTTTCCAGTCTGAAGGTACTTTTCGCTATTCTAATGATATATATGATAGAATGATATCATACAGAAATGGACTGATTTCCGCCGCATACTCTGAAAATACTCTTACTGGAATTCCATCCAGGCCAGGAGCTCTAATTGCTTTATGATACCTGCAGTATCTATTCTTATGACTCCATCTCCAACTCGACACGACGTGGGAAAACGGGAATGCTATCCTTATTTTTGTCAGTAAATCAATTTTTGAATACAGTATCATATATATTATTTCTATAAGGTATTTTTTTGTCACAAGCCTGTATCTTCCTTCATACTTAACCGAAATCAATGAATGAGGTGTCATTTTAAAGCTTATGGTCGCCACTTCGGTCACATATTTTAAGGAATAAAGTTTTCGGAATTCGACCCTTAAAGGGGAAAAATGACAATATTTCTAAAATGCTGTTTTCTGTGTTACGAGTCACTTATATCCCTTGATACCTACCTGTAATCGTTTAATGAAGTATCATTTAAAAGATTAAGATCTCCGCTTTAGTGACGTCATATATTAAGACAGAAATTTTTAGAAATTCGACCCTTAAAGGGCAAAAGTATCAATATTTTTGCAATGCGGTTTTGTGTCACGAGCGATTTATCTCCCTTAATATCTAACCAATATAGATAAATGAGGTATCATATTAAAGAATAAGGTTTGTGCCATGGTAACATTATATTTAAAGAAAGGAGTTTTTCATAATTCGACCTTTAAAGGGCAAAAATGTTAGTTTTTGTAAAATGCGTTTTTTATATGTCGAGCCATTTATCTCCCTGGATATATAACATAAATCGATATATGAAGTAGGATTATAAGGAGTAATGGCTCAGCATTGTGAAATCATATTTTAAGAAATAATGTTTTTGGAATTCAACCATTAAAGGGAAAAAGAATAAATTTTTTTTATGGCGCATTTTTGTGTTACGAACGATTTATCTCCCTTAACATCTAACCGATATAGATAAATGAGATATCATGTTAAAGACTAAGGTTTCCGCCGTGGTAACATTATATTCTAAGACAGGAATTTTTCGTAATTCGACCCTTAAACGGTAAAAATATCAGTATTTTTAAAATACGTTTTATGTCTTTCGAGCCTTTTATCTCCCTGGGTTTTTTAACCTAAATCGATAAATGAAGTAGAAGTATGAAGAGTAATGACTCAGCTTTGGTGACATCATATTCAACCTCAGTTTTCACATCATTTTTTTCGCGAAATTTTCGCACGGGTCGTCTAGTTTAGTATGTTAGCATTATCACGGCTTTCATTAACCTCGGACCCTTCACGAACTAGTGCTTGAATATTGCTGTTGGTACAACTGACTTCTCATACATACGACTAAAATTTCTTTGGGTTTTCTGCAAGACTCTTAGAGTGTTTGAATGAAAATCGTTGAAGGCCTCAAGAATCACATTCTTCACAAGTCCACTTAACTCGGCCAAGGTTTCTAAATCGCTGTAAGACCTCTAACTTCTGTAGCGTGCATGTATCCTCCTTTGTTTTTTGAGTAATCTTTTGACTTCTCATGTGTACCATGGTGGATCATTCTCCCCATTTATTTTACGCTTCAGTATATGTACTTCCATACCTTCCCTGACTGTATGTATAAATTGATGCCACATCTCTTCAACGGTTTCCTTTGTTAACTTAAAGTTATGGTAATTATTCCCCAGGTAGGTTCTAAATCACTCCTTTGAGGTCTTACTGAATCTGTATACAATCCGTCCATTTCCCCTTTTTTGCATGATCTTTAATTTGATAGTCGCAATTACCGCTTTGTGATCCCTTATTCCAGTGGACGTTGAAATTTCGGTGAATAATTCTGGCCTGTTAGTAACTAGCAAATCTAAAATGTTTCCGCTACCGTTATGACACCGCGTAGGTTCATTAACTAGCTGCTCGAGATGATTATCCGAGAACAAATCGAGAACTACTTCAGAAGATGCCTTATCCCTGCTACCAGTAATGTGAGTGTAATTACACCAGTCGATATAAGGCAGATTGAAGTCGCCTCCCAGAATAATAGCATGATCCTGAAAACGGCTAGTTATACTGTTAACATTACTTCTTAATTCCTCGGCGATGTCAGAATCGGGTGGACGGTAGAAGGCGCCTATGATGAGTTTTTACCCAGCAACATTGAGTTTAATCCATATGATTTCACAGATAGTATCGACTTCTATTTCATTACATGGGAGGAATTTACTCAAAGCTATAAATACCCCACCTCCATTAGAATGTAATCTGTCTTTACGAAAAAACGTTCATGCTGTCTTTAAAAGTTTCAGCGGATCTTATTTCCGGTTTTAGTCAACTTTCTGTACCGATAATGTTATCCGCTTCTGTGCTACAAATAACACTTTCAAGTTCCAGTTGATTGTTACAAACGCTTCTACAGTTAATTACGAGTACTTTTAACTGTCATTACTCTTTTACGTTCCTCCTACATTCCGGTGTTGCATCTGATTGGGTTGCCTGTAACTGTATTTCGTGTTTCGGGTCTTCCTCCCTCAGCCTAAAAAACCACCCAGTGCATTCCACACGGCCCTTGCCACCCGTGTAGCCGATTCACGTGTGTAGTGCACACCTGACCTATTCAAGGGAACCCTGCATGACTCAACCCTATGGCGGAGATCGAGAAATCTGCACCCAATATCATCACAGAAACGTTGTAGACTCAGGTTCAGCCCCTCAATACAGCTCTGAACCAGAGGTCCACAATCAGCTCTGTCTACGATGCTACAGATGGTTAGCTTCGCCGATATATTGCGGTCATTAGCTACAGAGTTCTCCCCTTCAGCCAGCCGCCAGAAGGAAGAGAGGATAACCTCCGACCCAAGGCAACAAGCATCTTTGGTGCCTACCTGAACCACAATCTGCAGTAGGCTACACCCTGTCCATTCTATGGCATCCGGGATGGCCTGCTCCACATCTCGGATCAGACCACCCAGAATACTCACCGAATGGACATTGGATTTCTTCCCTGAGTAATCCGCCACTTCCCTAAGGGGCGCTATAAACCGCCTAACATTAGAGCTCCCAACTACCAGAATACCTTTCTCCGATCGCCCAGACCTAGCAGGCTAGGGGGCCGTCAACTCGCAGGATGACAATTGTGTGACTGAATCAGCCTCCGACAATACGTCATACTGGTTGGACAGTCGAACAAGTTCACCGTCTTGGCCTTTAAGCCTGTTCGACTGCCCCCTTGTGTGGCTTCGAAGTCTGGCAGCCATATGCCAGTCACCGTCAGGCGACCGAGGCACAGATTCCAGCTTTTCAGCCTGGGTTGCAGGTACAATGCTCGACATAGGAGAATCTGTGTGCAGCATGGCTACATCAGGTTCCCCAATATCGCATCTGCTGCAACCTTCTACGGCAGCTTCCAGCTGTGTAACTTTCGCTAACACAGCTGCAAGCTGTGCGCACAGATCAGCCACCTCAGCTCGCGTCTGCACACGGCAATCGCAGTCCCTAGACATACTGCTTTTTAAAATCGAAAAAAAAGAAAAATTAACAGAAACTCAAACTAATCTGTACTTCGGATAAACTGCAAAAACTCAGTGAGAACACTAATCAAATCTCCACACCACTAGAGAAAAAATATAAAACAAAAATATGCTACTGACGAAGCGACGTTCAACTGCTAATAACCTGTACTTCTCACCTTTGGGTGAGTTGATGTTGTGAAAATCTCTCAATAACGGCTTTGTGCTTCTCCAAAGAGAATTGTATAAAACTATCTTCTTTTGGTCGACCTGTTGACATGCATGTGTGAATAATCAATATTGTGTCTTTAGTCTTTCTCTATTACATGCTTTGGTGATGTTAATCGTCTTTTATTGTTTGCCTTGTCTTTATAAAAAGGCATACTGAAATATTGTTGCTAAAACTTTTGAGTTTGTAATTCTGCGGGCTTATCATTACATTATTCAATATTTTGCATTAAAACGTTTATTAATTTAATAATAAATAATCAATGAAGCATAGGGAGATATGACCCAACACTTACCACAGATGAAGGCGGCTTGGATTACAAACACATGAGTAGCGCAATATTTCGGCATACAGCCTTATTCGTGCAGAAGTGAGACACCAGGTGGACTCAGATGTGTACTCAGCGACCGCCGTATGGTGAATGGCGTCGCCAGTACAGATGGTAATGTGAGAGGGGGGGGTGGAGAGCTCAAATTTTAGATCAATAATTGATACTGTATGGTATATTATCATTGAAAGTGGTGGAACAACATAATAACTGAATGAGGAAACATATATAAAAATCAAATTATGAATAACAATAAGTGAAAAATAAAATATCAGAAATATAAGAGTATTATAAATATAAATAGTAGCGATAATAAGAGCTGTGTCTGGTGGGAGTAATTTATTGGAGATGTCTGGTGTCCAGGATATTCTGATAGGCTAGTTCCCATCTACGTAGTTCAGGGGAGGTTTTCCTATATTTCACTTTTCAGCCACCATTACCTAGCACAGATCACTGGTCTTTGTGTGTGGAAGTAGCATCGAATTTCCAGTCATCCTCAACATTGGCCTAATGTCGATAGCTGTGGGAATGTGGGAAATATGATAGTTAAAAGTGGTCGATGCAGAGCCTTTTCGTATTTCGACCAAAGACGTGTCTCCGTGTATGTCACTTTGCTGCCACAACTACATAGCATAGACCATTGGTGTTTCTGTGTGGTAGTGGTATTGTGTCTCCTATCATGTACTATGGTGGTTAGATGTTGGTAGCTATGGGGGTGTGGTAGATATGGTGGTTGAAAGTGGTCGACCTGTGGCACTTTCATATTTCTACCTAAAACGTATGTGTCATGGTGTATCACTTTTCAGCCAGCATTATCTATCGCAGATCACTGGTGTTTGTGTGTGGTAGTAGCACACAGTTACTAGTCAATCACAACGTTGGCCGAATTTCGGTAACTGTGTGAGTGTGGGAGATATGGTTTTTGAAATTGGTTGATCAAGAATATTTTCGTATTTTGACCAAAGACATGTGTCCGTATATTTTACTTTGCTGTCTGAACTACATAGTGCAGATGACTGGCATTTGTGTGTGGTAATAGCACCAAGTCTCCCATTGTGCACTATGGTGGTTAGATGTCAGTAGCTGTCAATCCAAACTCTTTACAAACACGAACGAAGTCGTGGGTAGCAGCTAGTAAATATATAAAAATAAGGGCCCACACCACAGTTATAGCGAACCACAGGTATACCCTAGAGGACTACATACCCTAAATGCGGTCCTGGTGCACTAACTGTTCACTACTGTAAACTACTTTCTCCTTAATAGGTACTTTTACAAATCAACATATAAATGATCTGTTCATACTTTTCAATGTTAGGTTTCAATTTCCACTTGGAAATTTTTTTGCTTCCATTCTTTTGTGTTACTATTCTCTGTTTTTAAATTAAAAAGAAATAAGATGGAGTGATTTTAAATAAACTCATTACAAATGTTTCTAAGTAAATGACTGTAAATACTGCAAGTACCCACTTCTAGGTAGTGTGGAAAAGAGTCTCCTGAAAAAACTTTTTTTATGTATTGGGGTATACATATATGCTGTTATTAGCAATGATCATGATGCATTTTCTTTCCTGATACTACTAAAATTATATTTGCATAGTTCCTTGTAATATTTAGAATAAAAGTTATAGCAATGCAAGGATTCCCAGTGATAAGTCTATTGTTCAAAGAAGCACTACACCTGAACTAAGTTGTCACTGTATTTATTTTGTAATAGATTGAGGCTATTGTTGGTATCAGGGAAACTAATACATTTTGAATGTGAGGGTTAATCAGTCAGACTTCAAATCCACATGACAATTGCAAATTATTGTTTGAACAATTATACACCAAAATTACAACTTTTACTTCCGCATCCTTAACAACCTAGCAACCATTTTAAAAATGGGCTTGAAAGAAATGTTTGACACCAAAATTCTTCTAAGTGGAGTTTGTCTCTAAAATGTTACTAACACCTAACATTGCTTTTATAAAATTACTAGCTGGTGCCCACAACTTCGTTCGTCTTTGTAAAGAATTTGGATTGAGAGCTACTGACAAGTAACCACCATAGTGCACGATTGGAGACTCGATGCTATTACCACATACAAACGCCAGTCATCTGCACTATGTAGTTCAGGCAGCAAAGTAAAATATACGGACACACGTCTTTGGTCAAAATACGAAAATATCCTTAATCGGCCAGTTCCAACCACCATATCTCCCACACTCCCACAGTTACCGAAATTCGACCAACATTGTGATCAACGGGTGGCTGTGCTACTACCACACACAAGCATCAGTGATTTGCGCTAGTTTAGTTTTTGCTGAAAAGTGATACACAATGACACATACGTCTTTGGTAGAAATATGAAAGTGGCGCAGGTCGACCACTTTCAACCACCATATCTCAGACACCTACATAGCTACCGACATCTAATTACCATAGTACACGATAGGAAACATGACACCATTACCACATACAAACGCCAATGATATACGCTATGTAGTTGTGGCAACAAAGTGACATATGCGGAGACACATGTCTTTGGTCGAAATACGAAAATATCCTCGATCGGCCACTTTCAACCTCCATATTTCCCACACTCCCACAGTTACTGAAATTCAGCCAACGTTGTGATCGACGGGTGACTCTTCACTACTACATCTACATATATACTCTGCAATTCACAAAATTGTGGGTGGCAGAGGGTGCTCAGCACCAAAGCTAATCTCTTTGTTTTGCATTCCAATCCCTAATGGTACGAGGGAAAAAGGAATTCATATAAGAATCATTGCGGCACCTTATTTCTCTAATCTTATCTTTCCTGTCATTCCGGCTCAAATAGGTTGGTGGAAGAAGTATTTCACTACACTCAAAAGTGAAAGTGGGAGTACACATGTTTACCAATAAGTTTAAACGAAACGTGCGTCGTCTATCTACCAGACACTCCCAGCCTAGTATACTAATCAGTTCTGTGACGCTTTCATAAGGACTGTAGCAAGCGGTCACAAATCGAGCGGCTCTTCTCTGTACTTTCTCTATACTTTTGATCAGCCCCTTACGAAACGGATCCCAAATGGCACAACAATAGTCCAAATGTGGACGCACAAGAGATTTGTACGCTATCTCCTTTGTTTGTTCATTACAATTTTTCAATATTTGACCTATGAATCACAGCCTAGAATTAGCTCTACCTACCAACGAATTAATGTGCAAGTCCCATTTCATGTTGCTTTGTACTGTTACTCCCAAATATTTCATAGAATCGACCATGTCAATAACTGAATTGTTTAACTCGTATTTCTGAACAATTGGATTCTTTTTGTTAGTTATGCTCATTGTCTTGCACTTTTTACAATTTAGCGTAAGTTGCCACTCAGCACACCATGCCAAAATAATATCCAGATCACGCTGAATTTCTAAGCAATCGGTCAAATTCCTTACTTCCCTATAAATAACCGCATCATCAGCAAACAATCTAAAAAGGCTTTTCACTTTGTCTCCGAGATCGTTTATAAAAATTAAGAAAAGAAGTGGTCCTATTACACTTCCTTGAGGTACCCCCTATGTAATATCTAGATTAGAAGAACTTTCTCCTTCAACGATGACATACTGCGACCAACCAGTTAGAAAATCCTTTATCCATTCAAAAAGCTGATCCGATATACCGTACGCTCATAGCTTCGCTAAAAGGCGGTTGTGTGGAACAGAGTCAAAGGCTTTCTGAAAATCTAAAAAAATGCATCTACTTGTGAACCTGCATTAATAACTTTCATTACGTCTTGTGTAAATAGGGCAAGCTGTGTTTCACATGATCTTTTCTTCCGAAATCCGTGTTGATTTACTGTAAGCAAATTATTATCCTCTAGAAATTTCATAATGTTCGAGCATATAATATGCTCCATAACTCTACTACAAACAGATGTTATAGATATTGGACGATAGTTTCCAGGATCACTTCGATCACCTTTCTTGAAAATCGGAGTTACTTGCGCGATTTTCCAGTCTGAAGGTACTTTTCGCTCTTCCAATGATTTACTGAATATATCAGACAGAAATGGGCCGATTTCCGCCGCATATTCAGAAAATATTCTAACTGGAATTCCATCTGGGCCCGGTGCTTTCCCCCACTTCAGGAGCTCTAATTGCTTTATGATACCTGCAGTATCTATCTGTAATGATTCCATCACCAACTCGACACGGTGTGGGAAAACGGGAACACTATCCTTATTTTCATCAGTAAATGAATTTTTGAATATAGTATTTAGTACGTTACCTTTATCGTGGTTTTCATTAACTTCTGAACTTTCACGAATTAGTGCTGGAATATTGCTATTGGTACAATTGACTTTTCGTACATACGACCGGAATTTCTTTGGGTTTTCTGTGAGACTCCTAGAGAGAGAGTTGGAATGAAAATCGTTGGCTACCACACACAGGCACCCGTAATCTGCGCTAGATGGTTTTGGCTGAAAAGTGATACACCATGACACGTACGTCTTTGGTAGAAATATGAAAGTGGCGCGGGTCGATCACTTTCAGCCACTATATCTCCCACACCCCCTTAGCTACCGACATCTAGCCACTATAGTACACAATTGGAGACACTATACCACTACCACACACAAACAACAATGATCTACACTATGTAGTTGGGACAACAAAGTGACATATACAGAGACACTATTTAGTTGAAATACGAAAATATCCTCGATCGGCCACTTTCAACCACCATATCTCCCACACTCCCACAGTTACCGAAATTCGGTCAACGTTGTGATCGACGGGTGACTCTGTGCTAGTACCACACACAAACACCAGTAATCTGCGCTAGGTAGTTGTGGCTGAAAAGTGATATACCATGGCAGTAAGTGCATGTCGACCGCCTTCAACTACCATATCTCCCACACCTTCATAGCTACCGACATCTAACCACCATAGTGCACGATGGGAGATTCGATGTTATAACCACATACAAACACCAATTGTCTATCGTCAGAGGCGGCCCTAGCAAGGTTTCCAGGTGGTGCGAGATCTCATTGTGGCGCCCCAAATGTTCAATCGCTCACTCGAGCAATCCCCAGAAACATTAGTATAGGATAGCAGCGGTATGAATGAGAAACAACTGTAAAAAGGAACACTATATGTTTGAAAAGGTTTTTTAAGCTTCTATGTTGTACACAAAGCTTGCATCAGGTAACTGTCAAATTCACATAGTTTTCAATATTTTTTAACAAATAAATTAGGAAATAAAAATCATAACTAAAAGGCCTAGATTGCCATTTTCCTCGCTTTGTCATTGGAAAATATTTTCTATTGAAAAAAATTGTAAGATCTTATAGTCTATCTAGAGTCTGAGCTTTGATAATGATAAGTTTTAATTTACTTAAACTTTGTTCTCCTATAGGCGACAAGTTACATGTGTGGTTGCAAAATTCGAAGTGGTGTCTACACATTTGGAATTATGTCATGCCAACGATTTTGTTTCATAAGTTGAACTTTTAATTGGTTCTGCTGATTCAAGCCCCATCAATAATAGTTTCAGTTAGATAAGTTTCTCAATCAACTCACAACCGGATATGTCACATTTTTCTTCATCAGTTAAACTTATTTCTAAATCTACACAGAATTATTCCAATTCTGACTTAATCAGGAAATTGATTTGATAATGTGTAAAGAACAACACTGTACATTAAATCTAGGATAGTTGCTTAGAATATTCACTTGAAACAATGTATTATACCAAATCACCGTTGCAACTATGAACTCAAATTGGCTCCATAATCTGGCTCAGGGACAACTGAATAATTCGTTTCCAGAAGGGCGTCACGAACTGAAGAGTAGTGATAAAGAACTGCAAAAACGAGGCCAGAAACTCATTCTCAAAACAAGTTTCGCAAATTTTTTGGTGATATTCTTCTAAGCACTTTGTTGATCAAGAGAATAGAACAAATATTTTTCAATAAATTCTGTATTAAAAGGACTTTGACAAGGAACTAAAAGCAGAAGTAATCTGCAGCTGATAAAAACCAAGGGAATGGGAAGAATATTTTCAGACATTACTGAAGGAGGACAGAGAAGAATAACTTAGGAGGAGGATTACAAGAAGACAATGAGGCAAGGAAGGTGATTGACCAATTTCAGAAGGCGAACTGCTTAAGGCATTAACAACAGGAAAAAATGGCAAGTTCTCCTGGGCTAGGTGGAATCAATTTGGAATTATGAAATATGGTGGTGATAAAGTTGTAAAGCTTATAACAAACTTGTTCAATAAAATATTACATGGAGACCCAATACCTAAGGAAATGACATTAGGTTATATTACTACCATATTTAAGAAAGGGGACCGCAAAGTATGTTCAAATTATCGTGGGATTTGTGTTATGAATTCATTGATGAAAATTTTTTCCAACTAATAAAAAATAGATTAGAAACACAGTATAAGACTCAAGAAGAACAATGTGGATTTACGACAGGTAGGTCATGTATAGACCACATTTTCACGTTACGACAGATTCTGGAAAAATACAACGAAAAATCAAAAAATATAGGATTAATTTTCATAGATTTAGAAAAAGCCGTATGATACTGTCCCAAGAAATATGTTATGGAAAGCATTACATATATCACATATAGATAACTGCTTAGTGAAAATAATACAACAAATGTACATAAATAACACATGCCAAATAAAAACTGGTCATGGATTATCACAAAAATTTAAAACAAGTAAATGTCTGCTGCAAGGATACCCTATGTCACCAACCCTATTTAAAATTTATATAGATGTTAGTTTGAGAACATGGTCTCAAAAGTGTAATAGAATGGGTTTAGAAATAATAGATGTAAAATATCTACATCATTTACTATTTGCTGATGATCAAGTCGTCATAGCACAAGATGGTGAGGATGCAAATTACATATGTAATCAACTGTCAAAAGAATATAAAAATGGGGCTTGAGATTAACTACAAAAAACAGAATATCTTACTAATGATCTGGATGAATTGTACATTGATGGAAAAAAATTAAAAAGGTAAATAATTTTTGTTATTTGGGTTCAATTTTAGAAATAGAAGGAAAATCGAATATGGAAATTAATAAAAGAATTACTCATGGCCGGAAAGTAATCGGGATGCTAAATTCACTTCTATGGAGCAAGAGTGTTATGAATAGAACAAAAAGAATTATATTCAAATCATTATTTGAAAGTATAGTCTTATATGGATCAGAAAGCTGGACAATCAACCAAAAACATATCAAGAAGCTGAAAGCATTAGAAATGGATTTCTGGAGAAGATCAGCAAGAATATCAAGAAAGGAAAAAGTAAGGAATACCGAAATAATAAGGCTAATGGAAGTGAAAGAAGAAATGTATGATGTTATATAACGAAAAAGACTGGAATGGTACGGCCATGTAAGAAGGATGGAAGACACTAGGATACCTAAACTGGTACAAGAATGGGAAGTTAAAGGAAGGAGGAAAAGAGGACGGCCCATGTTTACCTGGCTCCAAAGTGTAAAAATAGCAATGAGAAGACTTGGTGCAGAAGAGGAAGATATACACGATCGAAATATCTGGAGGAATATTTTGAGAAGATGAAGTCAAGATCTATGTTCCGAATTCTTTATTGTTGTGTTGGAGAAAAACCTCTGTAGTGAGGAAAATCTCTCTTAACAATAAATAAATTCGTACAAGGAAACCGATTTAACAGATGTTTTGGCGGCACCTTCTATAACCAAATTTAATGACAGCTACATGGATTAAAAAATGCTCGAAGATATTGGTTCAGAATTCTGCTTTGGACACCTTCATTTCCTCCTATCATATTGGATCCATTGTCATATCTTTAGCCTTGAGAATCGTTAATATCCAAATTGAACTTTTGCAAAGTATGATCGACAAAAAGGCCAGAGAGTCCAGCTCCCAGTTCCGGAAGAGTCACTTACCGGTTTGTAAGCAACGAAATACGCACTTGGACTTCATCTTCATTTGTGTCAATAAAAGAAATGTTAAATATAATTGTTCGGCGTGACTGACATCAGGAGTTCAATTCAGTAAGACGGAAAAAGTATTTAGTGACTTATCCATAGTCAAATCTTTATTACGAACTTCTTTCGTTTTGAATACGTTTGCCAAAATAATAGACATTAGTCTCCTTATTAACAATATGGCGGAGATGCTGCATCAGTGCTGCCATTTCTACGGATTTATCCGTAGATCTACAGATTTTTATAAAAAGTTAGGATTTTCGGATTTTGTTCAAATATCTACGGATTTTTGCTATTTTTTACTATTTGTTGATTTTTCCTCATATTCGTGTTTTGTTAAACTTTGAGCGTATAGTGATTATTACAGAATTGTCAATAATTGTTAATCGTTTCTTTGCAATCGCTCGTGTGAACCAATGATTGAAATAAAGCTCATATTTTGATTGATTATAGATTTTACAGATCTTAAAAGACCGTAATACAGAACTATCGGCGCACTCATTATGCACGGTGACACTCTCGTTGACACGGCTTAGAAAGCAATGCATTCCGAGAAGGATTTAACAAAATCCGAGAGTAAAAGTGTTACCTGTTACCTAAGATATGCTTTTAGTGTCAACAAAGAAAATAGATAATATATAGGCCCTTCCCCCCCCCCCCTCCCAAAAAAAGAGTAGGCACAGCAGCAGCGATGAAAGAGACGATGTATAAAACATGTTCAGAGATATTTCTTACTTTCAATGTAGAATATAATATTGTATTTCGAATTTTAAATAGTTGGAAATGAAAAGTATTCTTAATTTTGACTCTCCTCAATAATTATTGTTTTAGTCTTTTAGTTAACGAGTCTCCGGATTTTTGTACCCATTCTACGGAAATTTTAGCATCCATCTACGGATTTTCAAAGCGAAGAGGCTGGCAGCACTGTGCTGCATCATCACAGGGTGATATTTTCCGAGCAGTTACAATGTACCCAGGAAGTTACCATTAGAAGTATTTAGTGTTTCAGATCCAAAACTTCCTCTGAACAAGAAATTATTGTATGTGAAAACGAAATAAATTCATTTGAAAATTGCAACTCATTGTGATTTTTCGTCTCCGTCTGTATTTATAAATACTTCTCTATTACACTGAAGTTCTTTAATCGAATCAACGCTTCTATCCAACTGAGCATGGTGCGTGGTGATTTCAGGAAGTTTCATGAGTTTTAAGACGCTCTGATAAGTAGCTCCAGTCAGGGCGGATCCAGGGAGGGGGGGAGCTAGGGGGCTCAAGCCCGCCCCCCCAATAGTATCTAGGTCCATCTCCGACATTGTAATTTTGGAGACTTTTCTTTTTTTTTTTTTTTAGATCTACGGATTTGAGGAGACTATAAATACTACCTATTGTCCGACTCAAGCATCCTTCTTTGCCAAAAAAGAGTGCGACATTCTGTTAAATAAACAACAAAAAGAACAATATACTTATCTGCAGATTTAAAGTAAACAAGCCATCGTCTTATAGTTTTCTGCATTTGGCATTACTCTTTGAAAATATGTATTCGAAAAGACGTTAATAATTTTGTTTTCCCGTTGATTGAATAATTATTTCATCTCTGGCTGCAGAGTCAAAGAGAGACCTTTTTGAAATATCGTAAATTATACTTTGAACAGGCGAGAGGATTGGTATGTCTGATATACTTCAGTCTGTAATATTTTGAACTGCAGACAACGTTCCAGCCATAGTAAAACTTCTCGTACATGCTGCACTTTATCATCATGAGCCTCATCTGAAGAACTTCTGTTAAACAAGTTTTCTTCCATTGCGTGTTGAACTAATTTTGGTGTCGACGATTCAGAGGAGTTCTCTAAAAAAAAAAAAAAAATTACGAACAATTTTGAAGCCTTCTCAGTTTTGCTATGATTTTGTTTTGTTTTTAAGTACTGTACGCCAGATTGGTGTTTTTTTTTTTTGGGGGGGGGTGTAGCAACATGTATGTAAAAGACACATTATGCTTTGTAAATATTTCCGAAACGAACGTTTACTGCAATCGCCTTAGGACTAGTATGGTAGAAGTAGATAAGTATATTGAATCTCTCCCCATGAACATACGAATGGTAGGAAACCGTTGCGGCAGGAGCGGACCCGGAGAGTGCTAGTTGTGTGACGAGTTGTGATTTTCTTGATTCGAGAAACTAGAGGTAACTCGGAGTCGCAACTCGAGTTTACGCGATTCTATGGTTACTTACGACTATGGATCAAGTTATAGCTCTTAAAATTATAAGCTCTTCTGGATAAAAATTGTGTTAAAATAATAAAAACAATATGTGAACAGCAAGCTGGGTTATTGCAGAATTTATTTTTCATTTTTTGCGCACACGATCTATCACTGGCATTTTCGGCGCCCCCCATGTGACGGCGCCCGGTGCAGTGGCACCACTCGCACCGCCCTAGGGCCGCCCCTGTCTTATCGTATGTAGTTGTGGCAGGAAAGAGAAGTATAAGGATACACAAGTCTTTGTTCGAAATAAGAAAATGCCCTGCATCGACCACTTTTAACCATCATATCTCCAACACCCCCATAGCTATCAGCATTCGGCCAACGTTGTGCACGACAGGAAACTCCATGCTACTTCCACACATAAACACCAGTGTTCTGTGCTAGGTAGTGGTGGCTGAAAAGTGAAATATAGGGAAACACACGTCCATTTTATCTATATATAAGATTTTAAGTCTCAAACTTCATCAGGGAGACCGACATGGATCTCACCCGCACATTTAAATTCCGTTAAATGACTGGCCTTGAGCCAGCTTTAGCATTGCCTTAATATAGCATTTGCCCAGAAAGCTCTTAAATAATGGTACATTCCCACAGTGACTAACCTTTGAACTGGGGAAATGCTGAACCCCAGTTCTCACAATCCCAAAATTTGAACTTATCATTTCAAAACTTCAAAATTTTGCAGGGTTGAACTATTTCCAACACATTTGCTTATGACAAATTTTCCCACAATCTTATTAATTTCACTTTTATTAATTACCTGAGTTGAAGAGTTCTAAAATTCCTGTATTTCCTTTGCTTCCTAAATTACTTAATCTCTTGTGAAGTTATTTACTACAAACAACTTCTTTTAATTTTATGTTTCTTTTGAGATATTTTTTGGACCTGTAGCTATTTTTTTAGATGTTATATCTCCTTATGTGAAATTGCGGACTAGACTACCACCTTCACATATTTACTCTTCAAAATTCCCAAGCTTCCTTAATTATTGACATTTTAAATAAAATGTTATCTTTCCTGACTGAAAGTTTTTGCTCCTTCTGTTAATTACTGTCCTCCTTCTGAAGTATGTCTAACTTAAGATTGTGGTTAAATGTCTTTGTTGTGCAATTTATTTTTTCCCATTTACAATCCATTCTTTCATTGTTTAAAGTATTGTTATTTATCTACTGTTATCGTATTACTGGTTTATATTAAACTCCCTTTATTTTAAGCCTAAACTTGATAAAAAAAGTTTTAATATTAATATTTCTCTTTATTATTGGTATTCAAACTCAAAATTTTATTATGAAGACTATTTATGTGTTGACAGCACATTGCCATGGTTAGATTTATTTTATATTTTTAACTAAAGGTCATTCTATTGTTATGTCTTAAAACTGTTGTTCACACATGTTGTCTGACTTTTGATGTAATTGCACTTGTTCAACCTCATGCATTATTAAACTTTATCAACCATATTTAAGGTTTAAATAAATTTTTCTGCCTATACAACCCTTATATCAATATACTTATTTTTATTTTCTGTATCTCTGTGAATGTTCATGACATTCTGCTTTAGATTTTGGACTCTACTGGAAGACGTGATACGGAACCGATTTTTAGTTTGCAAACTACTTTTATACCAATTTTATGCAATTTGACTATAATGCTAAAAGCTTTACTCACGGCAGTCCCTCAACTGGCAGAAAGCTTTTTGCTCTGTTATACTACGTTTTACAGTGTGATTTTGATGAAACTTGGTATACATGTACCGAGCAGGGCGGTGTAACGGTTAGCGTTCTCGCCTCGCATTCGGGAGGACGGCGGTTCGAATCCCCGTCCGAGCATCCAGATTTGGGTTTTCCATGGTTTCCCCAAATCACTCCAGGCAAATGCCGGGATGCTTCCTTCAAAAGGCCATGGCAGAATTCCTTCCCATTCCTTGCCCCCCATCCTTTCCTGTCTCTAAAGACCTCGATGTTAAAAAGAGACGTAAAGAAGTTACCAAAAAAAAAAAAAAAAAAAAAAAAAAATGGTATACATGTTGCTCACTAGTTGACTAATGATTATATAGGTAAATCAATCCCAATGCCTGGTACTTTGCTATTGACAAATTTACAAAATGTATCAAGTAAACATATGGTGTGTGAAATTTCATAGTCTGTCATTTCAACTCCTGTGTGTGGCACAGATCGAGAATTATTTGGGTGGGCAGATTGTTATCTTCAAATACATTTCATTTTCCTATGCCTTAATATAAGCAACAGCCTTTCATTTTCCTAAAATCACTCATCTAGGGCTGATATAATGCCTTAATATAAGCAACAGCCTTTCCCCAATGGATATGAACTGATTTTAAAACAAGCTCAAACGTATATGTTTATTGTGATGCAATGAGGCTATTGGTCTCATCTCTGTGAAACAATGTCCCACCTGATATCAGAAAAACTGTTTGCTGCTCACACTTTTAACTGGTACTCAGTATCATCATCATCAAGGGTTTTCTGCTCTTCAGCAGGTCCATGCACAGTGACAGCCTTCCAAGTGTCCCTCTGTTCTGCCATTCTCTTAGTGTCTATATATTTCCCATTCACCATGATGACATCGATCGTTTTCTTCCTTCGCCGACCTCTTCTATTCCCTCCGTTTACAATCCCGTCCAGAGCAGTTTAAGCAGGCACTCATTCCTCAACACATGCTCAATCCAGTTCTTTTTTCTGTTTCTTATTGTTTTTATAAGGGGCCTTTCCTCTCCTAATCGTTCCAGCATTTCATCATTTCTTACTTTGTCTTTACAACTTATTTTCTCCATCCCCCTCCATATCCACAGTTCGAAAGCATCCAACCTCTTTAGATCTTCTTTGCATAGCGTCCCATGTTTCTGCTCCATATAGTCGTCCATACAAAACATTTAGCTAGTTTTTCCTCAGGTTTTTATCCAGCCTTCCGCATATAAATGTTTCTTTCTATTGAAAGCTTCCTTTGTCATTGCTATTCTAGTTTTCAACTCCTTCTAGCAACTCATATCACTACTCACAATTCTTCCGAGATATTTGAAGGTCTCCACATGCTCAATTATTTCTCCTTGTAGCATTATCATCATTTCATTCTTACTTCTTCTTACCATCATACATGTAGTTTTATACCTATTGATTCTCATTCCAAATTCCTTACACCCTTTGTCTAAAGCCTCTAACATTATTCTGAGTATCTAGACACTTTCCGCCAGCAAAACCTTGTCATCAGCAAACCTTATGCATCTAATCCTACATCCACCCATGCATACACGGCTTTTACCTCTTAAAGTTCTTTTCATAATTTCCTCCAAATATATGTTAAATAATATGGGTGACAAACAACATCCTTGTCTTACACCTCTTCCAATTTTTCCCTCTCCTGTAAGATCATACTGCACTCCTTGTGAGTATACCAAGTAGTATTAATTAGATTACATTATGCCCTCAATTCCAACAGTACAATAAATATCAGCACTAGCAGAATCTGCAATTTCTTTCTTTCCACCGAGCGTGGTGGTGTAACAGATAGCGTTCTGGCCTCGCATTCGGGAGGACGGTGGTTCGAATCCCCGCCTGGGCATCCAGATTTGGGTTTTCATGGTTTCCCAAATCACTCCAGGCAAATGCCGGGATGCTTCCTTAAAAAGGCCATGGCCGAATTCCTTCCCATTCCTTGTCCCCAGCCTTTCTGTCTCTAAAGACCTCGTTGAGAGACGTAAAGTAGTTAAAAAAAAAAAAAATCTTTCTTTCCCTATGGCGAGGTACATTATTTTCTTCTCTCTTTACTTTCTAAACCTCAGCATTTACTGTATGGGGCTAAATTATTTGGAGTGGAATTTTTATTATTTCATTATTAAAGCTATTATAATTCTGTAATGTACTTTTTTTTTTTTTTTGTATCTTGATGACACGTGCGAAAATTTTGCGAATAAAATGCCATGAATAGTGAGGTTGAACGCTCGTAATATAATGAAAAGTAGAACCATACTTTTGTAACAAATATTTTTTTTTAGTGTAATAGGTACACATCAAAATACTTACAACATATTACGAAACAGTTAGGAAAATTTAAAACACTCTGTACTTACGACAAACTGTCACTGACCTTAGCAGAATACAACCAACCTGAATAAAATGCACACAACATATCAACATCTCTGTGATATTTGTTGCTGTGTGAATAAAATGTTTACACTGGAATTGTATAGCAAAACGAAAGTGTTTCCATAACAGAAAATATTTCCGAAAAGCTACTTATTGAATAAAAGAAAATTTATTGACATCTCTGTGATATCTACTGCTGCAATCTAGGGACTTAGCTCTGAACTTTTTAATATGTGCTTCCACTTTAAGCACCAAATTCCAAAAAATTCTTTCTTAATTTATGATTTTACCTAATTGGAGACCTTAATCTTTAAAACGATATGATATTTATCGATTTCGGCTAGGCATTGAAGAAGATAAATGGCTTGTAATAAATAGAAAAAAATGAAAATGCTGTATAAATAATATTGTTCCTTTATCTTTAATGGGTCAAATTAAAAAAAAAAAATGGTGTGACCAAAGCAGTCATCTTGGTCTTTAAAATGATACCTTATTTATCGATTTCGGTTAGTTATCAAGCAAAGTAAAAAAATAAAAAAAAAAGTTCTAGAAATGATGATATAGAATTTGGAGAAAGTTTTTTCTTAAAATATGATATGACCAAAGCGGATAATTTAATATTCAAAACGATACCTCATTTATTAATTTCGGTTAGGTATCAAGGGAAATAAATAGCTTGTGACAGAAAAATGCAATGTAGAAATATTAATACATTTGCCCTCTAAGGTTAGAATTTTGAAAAACTTCTTTCTTAAAATGTGATGTAATGGAACCCAAGACCTTACGAAGACCTGAGTCTTTAAAATGATACCTCGTTTATCAATTTTGTTGAATTATCCAGGAAGATAAATGACTCAAGACACAAAAAACACATTTTAGAAATACTGATATTTATGTCCTTTAAGAGTTCAATTTAGAAAAATTCATTTCTTAAAATGTGATGTTACCACAGCAGAAACCTTAATTTTTAGAATGATACCACATTTCTCTATTTCGGTTAGATATTAATGGTGATAAATGGCTCATGACACAAAAATGCATTGTAGAACCATTTATACTTTTTCCCATTAAGGGTTAAATTCCAAAAACAAAAACAAAATCTTTCTTTGATGTCACCAAAGCTGAGTCATTACTCTTCATACTCCTACTTCATTTATCAATTTTGGTTAGATATCCATGGAGATAAGTGGCTTGAAACACAAAAAAAAAAAAAAAACGCATTTTAGAAATTCTGACATTTTTGCCCTTTGAGGGTCGAATTAAAAAAAAAGTATCTTTCTTAAAATATGATGTTACCATGGTGGAGACCTTAGTCTTTAATATTAAATTTCATTTATCTATATCGGTTAGATATCAAAGGAGATAAATAGCTCGTGACACAAACATGCATTGTAGAAAAATTTATACTTTTTCCCTTTAAGGGTTGAATTCCAAAAAAATTCTTTCTAAAAATATGATGTCACTAATTTGAGACATTATCCTTATAATCCTACTTCATTTATCGATTTTGGTTAGATACCCATGGAGATAAATGGCCCGAGACACAAAAAACGCATTTTAGAAAAATTGACACTTTTGCCCCTTAAGGGTCGAATTTCGAAAAATTCCTTTCTTAAAATATAATGTTACCAAGGCAGAGACCTTAGTCTTTAATATTATATTTCATTTATCTATATCGGTTAGATGTCAAAGGAGATAAATAGCTCGTGACACAAACATGCATTGTAGAACGATTTATACTTTTTCCCTTTAGGGGTTGAATTCAAAAAAAACTTCTCTCTTAAAATAGAATGTCACCAAAGCTGAGACATTATTCCTCATAATCTTACTTGATTTATCGATTTTTGTTAGATGTCCAGGGAGATAAATGGCTTGAGGCACAAAAATTGCATTTTAGAAAAATTGACATTTTTGCCCTTTAAGGGTCGAATTACGAAAAAATACCTTTCTTAAAAAATAATGTTACCATGGCGGCGACCTTAGTCTTTAATATGATGCCTCTTTTTTTCTGTATCGGTTTGATATGAAGTGAGAAAAGTGGGTCGTGACACAAAAACGCTGTGCAAAAATATTAATACTTTTGCCCTTTAGGCGTCGAATTCCGAAAAAATTTTGTCTTTGTATATGACGTCACTAAAGCGGAGATTTTAATCTTTAAACTGATACTTCATTAAACGATTTCAGATAGGTATCCAGGGAGATAAATGACTTGTAACACAGAAAACAGCATTTTAGACTTATTGAAATTTTTGCCCTTTAAGGGTCGAATTCCGAAAACTTTCTTTCATAAAATATGATGTGACAAAGTGGATACCATAAGCTTTAAAATGACACCTCATTCATTGATTTCAGTTTAGTATGAAGGAAGATACAGGCTTGTGACAAAAAAACCTTACAGAAATAATATATATAATAGAACATTGCATGGAGCAGAAGATAAAGAACTTGTGCTATAGTCAATAATTTATATTCTTTTTGGATATTATATTTATTTGTAGGAATGTGACTATATAAGTTGACATTGAGAGTTAAATGTTTGAATTTATATGATACAAAAGGCAAGAGCCAATATATGGAATAACCCTCCAGAATTTGTACACATTTTAAGTAGTTACTTATGAACAACTTTCTCTGTATACAGTGACTTTCTCATTGCAGGGGCATATGGATCCGTACGATGGCAGGGCGACATAAACGCATGTGGAAAAAATCATCACGTCGACGACGTAGACTTAGACAGCATGTTTTCTGCAATGCTACACAGAGCACCATGCTTGATAAAATGGTTACAAGTTATTGGAAAAGGCCTAAATTTTATGTTGATGATCCATATGAACCTTACCATACTAGAGAGGAATTTGAAATAACCAGAAAGAAACCTAAGATGTATTAGTTATTTCTTTTCAAATTATTTGAAATAATTGTATTTGTACATTTTTACCGGATAATCTCATATGTGTTTAATGTTATACCCTTCTAATTTCAATTGTGAAATTTGTAATGCTAAATGGCTTACTTGTTACCAACTACCTCTAAAAAAAAATGGGGAAATTTTTTGTTAGTTAGGGTTTGTTAAATAAATGGATTAACTCTGTCAGTTAATGTCTTAAAGTACTGCTTTTTCTAATAGAAAGCATATACACAGACGGAAAAAAAAATCCCAACACCAAGAAAAAATTATTGTAGAGTAATGAAATTTGGACAATGCATTTGTCAAGTTAACATGTTTAATTGATTAAATTTTCAAGATCACAGGTTAATTTAAGCTCAAGAAAATGCATTTCAAATGTGAAATACTGTTAAATTAATAGCCGGTGTAACCTCCAGAATTTTGAATGCAAGCCTGCAAACGTGAATGCATTGTGTCATACAGGTTTCGAATGTCACTTTGTGGTATGGAGTTCCATGCTTGTTGTACTTGTGCTGTCAATACTGGGACGGTCAGTGCTGGCTGTGGATGATGCTGGAGTTGTCGTCCAATGATATCCCATACGTGTTCAATTGGAGACAGATCTGGTGATCTCGCAGGCCAAGGTAACATGTCGACACTCTGTAGAGCACGTTGCGAGACAACAGCGGTATGAGGGCGAGCGTTATCCTGTTGAAAAACTCCCCCTTGAATGCTGTTCATGAATGGCAGCACTACAGGTTGAATTACCAGACTGACGTACAAATTTGCAGTCAGTGTGTTTGGTATAACCACAAGAGTGCTCCTGCTGTCATAGGAAATTGCTCCCCAGACCATGACTCCAGGTGTAGGTCCAGTGTGTCTAGGCCGCAGACAGTTTGGTTGCAGGCGTTCCCCTGGCCTCCTTCTGACCAACACTCGGCCATCACTGGCACCAAGGCAGAACCTGCTTTCATCAGAAAACACAACAGATCTCCACTCCGTCCTCCAATGAGCTCTGGCTTGACACCACTGGAGTCGCAAACGGCGATGGCTTGTAGTCAGTGGAATGCACGCTACAGGGCGCCTGGCTCGGAGCTGTCCTTGAAGTAACCGATTTCTAACAGTTCGTTGTGTCACTGTGGTACCAACTGCAGCTCGAATTTCTGCCGCAGACGCAGTACGATGCGCCACAGCTGTACGCCGAATACGGCGGTCTTCCCTCTCAGTAGTGCCACGTGGCCTCCCGGAACCCGGTCTTCTTGAGGCAGTACCATCCCTTGACCACTGCACCCAACAATCATGCACAGTGGATACATTCCGGCCAAGTCGTTCTGCAATATCGCGAAAAGAAAATCCACCTTCTCGTAGCCCTATTACACGACCTCGTTCAAACTCGGTGAGCTGTTGATAATGGCTTCTTCGTCTTCTTAAAGGCATTCTTGGCTAACATCAACTCACTATGTCAAATCTCAGCGGTAAATAACGTTCACAAACTTTACAGCGCGTATTTAAAGCAAACCTGATTTGCAAGCTCTGAGTAGCGCTACTAGCGCCACACTTATGCGCGAAGCGCGAAATTTGAATCGATGTCATCTTTCAGATGTATAAACACGCCTACCAAATTTCGTTTATCTAACACAAGTCTTTCTTGGTGTTGGGATTTTTTTTTTCCGTCTGTGTAATTTATTTTTTCAGTTTGTTCATCTGAGCCAAATTTCCTAATAACCGGATGGTTCTCCCATTTCCTGTAATGGTAACTTAAAAAATCACATGTGTCTTGATTTCTTTGATGAAATCCTTTATTTGTGACTATTGTCATCATAATCATGAAGCTTAGTGTTAGAGTATCGTTTGTTTATACTTATTTAATTTGAATTACTGCCTTCTATACTTCAATAATATCTCTGTTATATCTCTAGCTTAGTTTATACCCTGACCAATGTATGAACTGTTCAGTTGTTATTCCGTGATTAGCTGCTCTCGGCTACATTTCTGTTGTGCGGTTATATGTATTTCTAATACATAGTAAATACGTATCGTGTTCAATAATTGCTTGTATCATATTTAAAAATCTTAACAGGTTATGGGCCCAGTAGCCAGGTATATGTAAAAGCGATAAATATCTGAGGAAAGTAAAACTTACAACCTAGGCAACACGCGGCATTTAAAAGTGCGAAAATATGAGCTCAAGCAATCAATTAACTTTGATAAAAAAACTCACTGGTCGGGAAAACTACTCGACATGGAGATTTGCCGTCAAAACCTATCTGGAACACGAAGGACTGTGGAATTGCATTGAAAATGCGAGTGATGATCACTTTGATCCCAAACGCGATTTGAAAGCCAAGTCAAAAATTATTCTGCTAGTGGATTCAATCAACTACTTCCACATTCAGGAAGCAAAGACAGCGAAAGAAGTTTGGAACAACTTAGCAAATGCTTTCGATGATTCTGGATTAATGCGTCAAGTGGGCTTACTTCGTGATCTGTGCACAACAACGCTAGTCGGATGTCGAAATGTAGAAGAGTATGTTAGCAAAATCATGACCACAGCACACAAGTTGAGAAATATTGGATTTAAAGTAGACGACGAGTGGCTTGGAACTCTGCTTCTCTCCAGTCTACCAGATTCATACAAACCGATGATAATTGCCATCGAAAGTTCCGGTATGAAAATACGTGCTGACTCCGTAAAGGCTAAAATTTTACAAGATGTAAAAATAAATGATGGTGAAACATCAGCTTTTGCCGTAATTTATAAGAACAACAAAGGCTTCAAGAAACAATTTCAAAAAGGACCTTGTTGCTACACTTGTAATAAACATGGCCACTTGAGTGCACAGTGCAAGTCTAAAGCAAAGAAGAAACACAAAGTTGAAAATCAGGAAAGCTCAAGCTATGCCGCTGCTTTCATAGCTCCAGTGAGTAACAGTGATTCCTGGTATATAGACTCCAGTGCTTCTATGCACATGACCATGCACAGAAATATACTACAAGAAGAAACAGTACCATTCATCAACTCAATTAAGGTTGCAAATGACAAATGCTTATCAGTAAAAGGCTCAGGTAAGCTGAGTTTAAATGTGTGTGACGCTAATGGCCAATGTAAGAAAATTTTGTTTCAAAATGTTCTGTATGTGCCAGAGTTGTCAACAAATCTATTATCTGTCAGTCAGATAATTAGAAATGGTGGTCAAGTAAAGTTCAATAGTAAGGGCTGTATAATAATAAACAGGAATAATGAAATAGTTGGGACAGCCAGTTTAATCAACAATATGTATAGATTAAATGTATATAATCATCAAGCATACATATCTGATGTTGATGAGCAAGACATTTTCTTATGGCATCAAAGAATGGGTCATTTGAACTTTAATGATCTGAAGAAAATAGTGGAGAATGCAGAAGGTGTAAAATTGTCCAAGAAACCATACAAACTAGTTTGTACAACTTGCTTAGAAGGAAAACAAAACAGGTTACCTTTAAAATACAATGGATCCAAAGCTACAAGGTTACTTGAACTAGTACACTCTGACATTTTTGGTCCAATGGAAACCATGTCATTAGGAGGTGCTAAATATTTCATAACATTCATTGATGACTATTCAAGAAAGGTATTTGTTTATTTTCTCCATAAAAAGTCAGAAGCTTTTTAAAAGTTCAAACATTTTAAAATGCAAGTTGAAAAACAATTAGAATGTAACATAAAATGTTTACGCTCAGACAATGGCCTTGAATATGTTAACAACAACTTTTCTGAGTTCTTACAAGGTGCTGGAATAATCCATCAAACAACCACACCATACACTCCTGAACAAAATGGCATTGCTGAACGAATGAACTGGCCATTAGTGGAAAGAGCAAAATGTATGTTGATCAATTCTAATCTTCCTAAACTATACTGGGCTGAAGCTGTACATACTGCTGCTTACCTCATCAACAGAGCTCCAACTCGATCACTGACATTTAAAACACCAGAAGAAATGTGGTCAGGAAGAAAACCAGATGTGAGTAATTTAAAAATATTTGGCTGTGATGCAATGATACATCTCCCTAAAGAAAAACGAAGCAAATGGGATCCTAAAGCAAAGAAAGCTAAATTTTTTGATACTGTGAGAATTCAAAAAGTTACAGATTTATAATACCTCCTTCTCAGTTAGTAATTAAAACAGAGATGCTGTTTTTCTGGAATCTACTGTCAAAAGAAATTATCTCCCTGTTGATTTGACAGAATCAATGTGTGATACATCATCTGAATTAAATGACAATCATACATCAGAGAGCTCTGGTGACAATTCAGATTCCACAATTACTACTGCTGAATACTTTTCTGATACCAATACTAGCCATGAGCATAAATCAGAAGAGACTGTTGAGACACCTTTACCCTCAAATATGACTCTGAGACCTAGAAATAAACAAGTGCTCTCTAAAGATAAAGTTGAGAAGGATTACCTGTGCTACTGTGTAGATACAATAATTCCTATTCCACATAACTACAATGAAGCAATAACATCATCTGATTCAGAAAAGTGGAAGATGTCTATAAACAAGGAATTAAAATCTTATCATCAAAATGGAACATGGACATTGGTAGAAAAGCCTCAGGATGCAAAAGTAACAGGATGTAAATGTGTGTTCTGCATTAAGGATGGACCAACTGGTCCAGGTTACAAATTCAAACTTTGTGCAAAGATATATACTCAAACTGAAGGAATTGATTATGATGAGACTTTCTCAACAACAGTAAGTGAATTGAAAGAGAATATTCTTATGACACCACCAGAGGAACTAGACTGCAAACCAAATATGGTATGTAAAACAAAATCTTTATATGCCTTAAAACAAGTTCCTAGGTGCTGGAATACAAAATTCAATCCAATTTTAAATAAATTTGGTTTTGTGAAAACCAAAGCAGATCAGTGTGTTTATACTGAACAAATCATTGACATCAATTGTTATCTTTGTCTGTATGTTGATGATGGCATTTTGATTTGTAGAGATAAGACTGTTTTGAATGAAGTAACTAATGATCTCCAAAGAATTTTGATTTGAAGATTTACACTCTTACTAAATTTGTTGGCATGCAAATAGAGAGACCTAAAGACTGTATCTTTATACACCAAACTAAGTATGTAGAACAATTATTGAGGAACTTTGATATGATTGATGCCAATCCTAACAGTATTCCTGCTGATCCACATGTGAGACTTTCAAAGGTTAATGGAGTACCTGAGAAAAATCACCCCTACAGAGAAGCACTGGGATCACTTATCCATTCAGCAATAGTAAGCAGACCAGATGTTATGTTTGCTGTAAGTCAGGTGAATCGACTTCTACATTCTTATGATGATTCTCACTGGACTGTTGTCAAGCAAATACTAAAATATTTGAAAGAAAGCAAGAATAATGGATTGTGCTACTTACTTAACACAAACACTACAGACTTAGTTGGGTACAGTGATGATGTCTTTGCCAGTGACATTTTATTTCTTAAAAAATACAGCAGCTGTTACTTGAACAACACTGATATTAAACATTGGTTTATAATTGTTTCAAGAAGGCTGTAATTTGGTGGGAGTGTTAGAGTATTGTTTGTTTATACTTATTTAATTTGAATTACTGCCTTCTATACTTCAATAATATCTCTGTTATATTTCTAGCTTAGTTTATACCCTGACCAATGTATAAACTGTTCCGTTGTTATTCCGTGATTAGCTGCTCTCGGCTACATTTCTGTTGTGCGGTTATATGTATTTCTAATACATAATAAATACGTATCGTGTTCAATAATTGCTTGTATCATATTTAAAAATCTTAACACTTAGGAAGGAGGAGGAAAATCTAATAATCAAGATAGTAAAAAGAAGTGAATATTGTAGGTATTATTGATCTAGGAGAAAGAAATGAGTTTTGGAGAAGGCGGTTAAAATTTTATGAAACATATTAACTATTTGTATCAAACATGTTATTTACAAATCATCCAAGATGAATATACACATTCAGGAGATAGTTGGAGCTTTATAACACTATGGGTAAATGGAGAGCAAAAACTCTACTTTCCCAACAAGAAGGGCACCCCAGCAGTGGTGTAGAATCTGGCCGTGATTTGATAGTAATAAATTGCAGAGCTAAATTCAAGAGAATAAAAAAGTTACAGGGTCAAAGTGAACAAACTAAAAGAATTTCTCATGAAAGAGAAAATTGTGTAAACTATAAATGCAAATCACAGCAAAAATTTTGAAGCTGATGGATCAGAGATAGTTCACAATTGCTTTACTTATTAAGTTTTAATTGTAATGGAGCACACACTCGGATGGAAATTTCCTGTCAAATAATTACCCTATTTTTATTTTATTTTTATTATCTTATTTAATTTTAGTGTTAAATTCCTCCCCCATCTATTTTTGCTATTTACAGATTTTAAATTTCTTCAATTTTTTTTAGTAAATTATTCATCACTTTACTTGGTAATTTGTTCCAATTCATGACACCCTTACCAACAAAAGAAAATTTTCTGACTCATTTATGCATGAAATTGAGTGCCAGTTTGGGGTCATGGTCATCTTTCCGCTTCCATGCACTATTCCTAATTCTTCAACCAATATCCCTCCAAGCCCCATCACCAACATATGCCTTGTAAATTCCAAGCACTCTCTTCACCCTCCTCCTGTCCTTCCGATGACTCCCAATCCAGCTCCTTTATCATATCAGATACTGACTGAGTCCCACAATAATTTCCACAAACAAATCTAGCTGCTCTTCTTTGTACACTCTCCAACTCCTGTATTTGATACATTTCCCTTGTTACCTTGATCTGTGCTGCGGAAGGACATCTGAGAATTGAACATGTCATGCTTAATATATATACACAAAACAAAATGAATAATAATTGTAGTGAAAAAAAATAATAATACAGGTATGTTACAAACACAAAAAACAAATAAAAAATAAACATTGATTTTTATGAGGTAGGTCCGATAAATACTTATCCTCTCTTCCCGATGGTGCCACTGTCACCAGAGAAATTTTTTATCATTTAGTATATTATCTTAGACGGCTATTGTTAAAATTTCAGCCAAATCAGACTCATAGTTTTGTTTTGATGGCGTGTAAAAGTGGGTGTGTCCACGGATTTTAGAAAACCTGAAAAAGGAGCAATATTGGTCGGTGATTCGATTCTTGTTTTTGGAAGGAAAATCATGCAGGTGCTTGGATGCTGTGTACCGTGACTCTTCTCCTTCAATTGCGACTGTCAAAAATTGATCTAACAAGTTTAAACGTAGTCGCATGTTTGATGAGCCACGCCCAGTTGGCCCCGAAAACGGTTACCGTGAAGGATAACGTGACAAATTCCACGATCTCGTATTGGCAGACCACCAATTGAAGGTGCACAAGATTGCTGGGACAATAGGCATCTCAAAAGACCGCGTGGGTCATATCTTGCATGCAATTTTGGGCATGAGAAAGCTGTCGGCGCAATGGGTGCCGAATTTGCTCACTCCAGACAACAAGCGCAACCGTGAGATCACTTCACAGCAGTGTTTGACACTGTTTAAGCACAATCTGAAGGAGTTTCTGTGTCATTACATGACCGTCAACAAAACATGGATCCACTGGTACACACCAGAGATCAAGGAACAATCGAAACAGTGGACTTTACCTGCCAAACGTACTCCAAAAAAGGCGAAGACTGTTCAATCGGCCTGAAAGGTGATGGCCATCGTTTTCTGGTATTCACAAGGTGTGATCTACATCGACTGCCTGGAGAAGAGCAAAACAATCACAAGGCTTTATTATGCCAAGTTATAGGACCGATACGACACCGAATTGCAGAAAAAAGGCCCCATTTGGCGGGAAAAAAAGTGCTCTGTCACAACGACAACACACCGGCTCACACCTCCGCTGTCGCCACGGCCAAATTGGTCGAATTGGGCTACGAACTGCTGCCCCATCCACCATATTCTCCAGATTTGGCCCCGTGCGACTTCTTTTTGTTTCCAAACTTGAAGAAGACACTCGCCGGGCAGAAATTTGAGTCGAATGAGGAGGTAATCGCCACCACGGAGGCCTATTTTGCAGATCTCCAAAAAACATTTTTTTTCAGACGGGTCAAAGAAGTTGGAGCATCGCAGGGTTAAGTGTATCAAGCTAAAAGGAGACTATGTTGAGAAATAAATCGCCACTTTTCAAACATTTTCATTTTTTCTTTTGCACGCTAAGTACTTATCGGACCGCCCTCGTACAACAGAATTTTGCAAAAGTCATAAGTGTATAAGTTGTTTTTGTTTCTTTTATTGAAATTATGTCCTTGTGAATTTGATGATCTCAAGTTAAAATGTTCTGTCATAAAGCATAGGGGATAGTATATACACTGATATCTTAAGATTATTGAGATTTTTAAAGATATGTCTGCAAGAAGCTCTTGGTTTGACATTGCACAGCATCCAATAGTTCTTTTCTTGGCCATGACATCTTTTTTTACTTTGTGACGAGTTCCCCCAAAACATTATGCCATTCAATGTGACTCATTAAAATAAGATGAGTACAACTGTTTTGTTTATTGTAAATCTGCTGCTAAAGAAAGCGTTCTTATTGCAAAGGTAGTAATTGGATATTTTCTAGCCAACTGAGTTTATCATCTATTTGAATTTCAAGGAATTCCAAGATTGTGTTATGTTTTATCAATTTAATTTTAATGAGTTTGCTACTTCTCTAAGTTCTGCATTATATTCTAGGTTACTGTTAGGTGTTCCTGTAGTCAGGTTAGTGTAATATCATATATATTATTTCTATAAAGTGTTTTTTTGTCACAAGCCATTATCTCCCTTCATACTTAACCGAAATCAATGAATCAGAGGTCATATTAAAGCTTATAGTCGCCACTTTGGTCACATCATATTTTAAAAAAGGATTTTTTTCAGAATTCGACCCTTAAAGGTAAAAAATGTCAATATTTCTAAAATGCTTATCTGAATTCATTTAAGGTGGTATCATTTTAAATATTAAAATCTCCACTTTGGTGGCATCATATATTAAGACAGGAATTTTTCGGAATTATACCCTTAAAGGGCAAAAGTATTAAAATTTCTACAAACGCTTTTTTGTGTCACAATCTATTTATCTCACTTCATATCTAACTGATATAGATAAATGAGGTATCATATTAAAGCTTAAGGTCTCCGCTGTGGTAACATTATATTTTAAGAAAGCAATTTTTCGTAATTTGACCCTTAAAGGGCAAAAATGTCAATATTTCTAAAATTCATTTTTTGTGTCTCGAGCCTTTTACATCCCTGGATATCTAACCGAAATCGATAAATGAAGTAGGATTGTGAAGGAAAATGTCTCCGCTTTGGTGAAATCATACATTAAGAAAGAATTTTTTTTTTTTTAATTCAGCCCTTAAAGGGTACTTCAACGCATTTTTCTTTCACGAGTCATTTATCTCCATTAATATATAACCAAAATAGATAAATGAAGTATCATTCTAAAGAATAAGGTCTCCCTTAAGGGGCAAAAATATGAGTATTTATAAATTGCTTTTTTGTATCTCCAGTCATTTATCTCCCTTGATCATTAAACAAAATTGATAAACAATATATCATTTAAATGACAGAGGCCTTCATAAGGTCTTCGGTTCCATTGCACCATATTTTAATAAAGGAATTTTTTTAAATTTGACCCTTAAAGGGAAAAAGTATTAATATTTCTAATATGCATTTTTCTATCATGAGCCATTTATCTCCCTCAATACCTAACCGAAATTGATAAATGAGGTATCATTTTAAAGACCAAGGTGTCCGCTTTGGTCACGCCATATTTTATAAAAGGAATTTTTTGAATTCAACACTTAAAGGGCAAAAGTATTAATATTATTACTACAATGTGGGGGGAAAAAAATTGAGTCATTTATCTCCTTCGATACTAACCGAAATCAATAAATGATGTATCATTTTGAAGATTAAGGTCTCCAATTAGGTAAAATCACAAATTAAGAAAGAATTTTTCGAAATTTGGTGCTTAAAGTGGTTATGCGTATGAGACTATTCAGAGGCAAGTCCCTAGATTGCAGCAGCAGATTTCAGAGAGATGTCAGTAAACTGTTTTGTTTTTTTTATATATAAAATAAGTAACTTCTCGGATATTTTTTTCTTTTATGGAAACATTTTTGTTTTGGTTTACAATTCCAATGTAAACATTTTACTTGCACAGCAACACATACAACAGAGATGTTGATATGCTGTGTGCATTTTGTTCAGGTTGGTTTTGTTCTGTTAAGGTTGGTGACAGTTTGTTATACATACACTGTGTTTTAAATTTTTCTGTTTTGTGATATGTTGTAAGTATTTTACACCTATTTCACTAAACAAAATAAATATTTGCTTACTATTGTATTTTCTCCCAGTGTTATTATGCATCTTCAGTGATTTTAGATTCAGAAAGGGAGACTTTTTGCAATTGTTTTTCCATGTATGAATTACCCACAGTTCAATAAATACCACAATATTCCATTTTACCCCAAAAATTATGATTAACACAGTCAAATGCTATTGCAAGATTGCAAAAAATCATATAAGGCACATTTTATTACCCATTTCCTCAGATGTATTTCTTATAAATTTATACAGCCATTCCTGTGGATGGCCCTTTTTGGAATTCAAACTGTGATGTAGTGAGAATATTATAGCGTGTAACATGCTTTATTAAGCAGTGATAGTGAATTTTTCAAAAGTGATGGAATAGTAGTTATCACTACATGTCACTTCTCATTGTTTAAATGATGTTTTTACAACTGTGTATTTTATTGTATTTTAAAATGTACCTTGCGTTAAGAGTGTGTTACAGATGTAAGCAAGTACATGACTGATTCAATCTGAATATATTTTCAGTAGTTTACTTGAAACATTGTCACAGCCATAAGAATTTTTAGTTTTTAATTGCTTCACGAGTTCATTCATTTCTGAGACTTAATGGTGGCAATTGCATGCCTAGAAATCAGTTTGGAAAAGCAGTCTGAAGAAGCTTCAGGGCAGTATGTAAAGATTATTTTTCTGTGCCTGCTATCTTTACAATTGAAGTAAAATGGTTAAATATTTTACAAACTTTCCCTACTTTACTGGGCACAGATCCATAAGAGTGAAGTTTATAGTTTTTTTATGTTCTTACATAGAAGTCTTTTTTTTTCATTTTACAGGATACTCTAATACCCTTTGTAATCCATCCCTCGCCCAGTTCACTGTTCGGCAAGTTAACAACTAGAAAGGAATCAAATTTTGTATTACCCTCTGAAATGTACACTTGTTACCAATGTTCAATATTTAATGAATCACCGAGCGTGGTGCTGTAACGGATAGCGTTCTGGCCTTGCATTCGGGAGGACGGCGGTTCGAATCCCCGTCCGGGCATCTAGGTTTGGGTTTTCCATGGTTTCCCAAATCACTCCAGGCAAATGCCGGGATGCTTCCTTAAAAAGGCCATGGCCGAATTCCTTCCCATTCCTTGCCCCCATCCTTTCCCATCTCTAAAGACCTCGCTGTTGGGAGACGTAAAGCAGTTAAAAAAATAATAATAATAATGAATCTATTAAATGTTTTTTGTTGTTTTCATTAATGTTTCTTCTAATAAAATTTGTAATTATTGTTAAACACAACATCAAAGCTTCCATATCTAGTCTCTCATTGCTGTGATTAATAAAGTATAAATGTAATCCTCCATATAACATTATTTGTTATTTTTGGAAAATAATAGCATTGACTCAGTAATAAAACAGGCTGAAATTTCCTGATGGGGCCCTGTAGACTGATCTAACTGCGAGCTGTTCTTTACTATATTCCAATTTTGTAACACAGCATTTTAAGTGTTGTTCTATTCAATACTCCACAGGGGCCTGGTATACTAGTTCCAGGTCTGCCTGGAGTAGTGAGTGTCAAGTATATCTTGAAGATACTGGAGTTGAGGATCAAAAAGTGAATACCTCAAGAATGACAAGTCGCATGCTGTTCCAAACTTCGTAACTAGCTTCACTAAGATGGTTTCAGCTCCCATCAGGAAAAGTTTTGCTACTCGGACATCCATTTCAGACATGAGCACAAGCACAACATGCTCATGTCAAAGCAGATGTGACACAAGATGGCCCCATCTTTTGTGAACACGATTGGTATGTCACATTCTTTCATTTCCAATGAAAGGTGTTACTCAGGAGCATACCAATCGGAAATGGCGCCTAGGGCAATCATTGAAGTAGCTCCCTTTCGTAAATTATCTAAATATAAAATAAACAGATACACTAAATAAAACAAGCATAAATCTTAATATACACTTTTACTTTATGTTTTAGAACAAAATTATTTCATAATCTTAAATTTAAAATTGCGCCTTCCTAGCCTTCTGTGATGCAAATAGATTAATAACTTTTTTGAAATCTGTTTCTTCAGTTTCGTCTCGCTTTATACTGAGCAAAGCTAGGTTGCTCAACCATTCTTGACCCTTTATAGCCCTCAAATACTAAAGTATTAGGTTTAGCTTACTGAAAGATTGCTCGCAACTTTCGATGCATATTGCAGTGGTAAGCAAAATCTGAAATGAAATGTGAAGATTCAGAAAGTAGCTCTCAAGATTCTCTCATCTCCATGAATTCAAGAAGCTGTCAGATGTTTTTATGTTTACAGTTTTTCTTGTGGATATTAGCATTTGACCATCCAGTATTTCTTCATATCTCTTCTCCGTTAACATCACAATCCTAGACGTGTCAAAATTCTTTAGATTTCTTTTTTAAATTGTCAATGCCGTATCACAGACTTTTATATATAGGAGAAATCCAAATTTTACACTGTTTGACGCAGACGACTGAACCTCTCGCTCATTTCACACACAACACGATCCAGCGATTCATTCATAACTCGTTCTATTTCTTCCTCAGCACTCTACCCAGCGTCGTTCACATCCTCTTCAGTTATACGTTTTGTTCGTCTTTGACATCTTTCAATCACTACATCCCAGTCCTGGAAAAGTTTTAAACCTTTCTCGTGTGCATCATTAGCCAACCACTCTGTTTCATTAGTAAAATGGTGTCTGAGGATTTTTATATCATGAAAATTCATGCTAGGTTCCTGGAGCCACTTTTGAAGACGGTCAATAAAACACATTCAGAGAATCGTTGGACAACATGCCATTATATGGAAGTCTTGCCTCATTTCTTGTTTCACTAGTTCACATCTGTAATGTCTAGGAGAATTTTCTCAAGGTATTTGTTAACTGGCTTAACTGCTCCAACCCTTGCACTCCATCTTGTTTCAGACTCGGAGTTCATGAGTTTTTCCCAATGCATAGTAGAACGAGAAAAGAATACATAAATTATTCAAAAAATGTTACCATTATAGTATCATGCTTAGCTGCAGGTACACCAACCAAATTGAGTAAATGATTATGACAATTTATAAATATCGGCAGATTATCTAATCATTTTCACTTATTCTTTTGTGAATGCTAGTTCAGTGCCCATCCATCATAGCAGCATTGTAATGACATTGTGAACGACAATTCTGTATATACATACCACCTTTCTATAGCTGTTTAAACATTTCATTAATCAAGCTTCCATCGTCCTTTTGACTCATCTGAATGAAAACAAAAAAGGACTTTCTAATGTGGACTAATTTCCTCTCAAAATCAACTTCTACATATCTCACTACTTCAGACATCTGCTCACAATGTGCATGGTGAGGAGTAGAGTCAAACAAGAGACCATAGTATTTTGATTTGTGAATGTTTGACAATAAACTTTAGCGAACAGTGGTTGCTATCAGATGAATGAACTCATTTTGAACACGAGGTGAAATGTAAGATGTGGTGCCACGATTTTTTTTAACCTGAGCAAGATAGTTACTTATGATGGGGTCAAATATGTCCAGGAGCTTTATTAAACCAAGGAAATTACCAACATTATTGGATTCGGAACCATCACATGTACTAAGTGACTCTCTGTGACCTCATAATGCAAGATTTTCAGAGGCAAGAAATTTTATGCAGTGAAAGATTTTCTTTAATACATTATGCCACTTTTGTTTTTCTGTCTTGATCTGGGTTCAGGTCCAGCGATAGTGATCCCTTTAGTTGCTGCAAAATTTCTTTCCACTGGGCGAAGCACTCACGATTATTCTTCGCAAGTTCATGACCAGTGAGCCATTCAGGTGCTTTCCGGTGGGTAAGTTAGTCTTCATGCTCTATTGAAGATGCTTATTTAGTTATGAAAAGATAAGACAACAAATGCCAAAAGCAGATATTTTAGACGGGGAATAGGCTGGTCATAAGAAAGTTACTTCTCCACCGTAATTTCCTAGTTTCTTCTTAAACCAGCTTCTGTTCATACAACAGTTATTTGTAGGTATGATAGGACCGTCAGTAGTTTGGAAATATTTAGAACCAATTTTACTTATTTCAGTTTTAAATTATCTGACAGAACTGATTACCTTGTTATCTTATCAAAACGTCCAATATCATGCTGCTTAATTACTTCTGGTACAGCAGTAATTGAATTTTCTACATAGTCCACCATATCGCCTCCACCAACTTTTTCTCCTACTAAAGTACCAATTTTTAAGTAGCCTTAGAACTCATAGCCTCACTGCTCTTAATCTCGTCACACTCAGTATTATCTAAAGTTATATCCTCCTCATCTTGTGATGTATTAGTGTTGGATACTTTGTATTTTACTGTACATGTTGATGTATGCAATTCCTTAGGGCATGTCGAACTTCCAGTAGTGGACTTCTCAAGCAGTAGTACTTGCTGGATCCTGCAATTTTCATTTTTTCCGTCCCTCAGGTCCTCTTTTGAAAACAATCGTTTCTTACTGTGTTGGTTCTATTGCAAAATAAAGTAGTTTCACGCTTACTCGTGATGCATGCAATGCAAATAAATCACACAATTGCGCAACTTAAGTGACCTCATCAGCAATTATGCAATGTCTTATATCCTTAGAACAAAATTTGCCAGTACGGGCGCAGAGCAGGGTCCGCTGCAATTTGTCCATTCAAAGACATCTCGACAGGGCACGCAATATTCCTTCCCATCATGTTGTGATTCACTGTTTACTCATTACTTCTTGCCCAATTAATAAAATTATCACTTTGTCCCCAAAGTTCAAAACCTGGGATATTGTTAAAAGTATTTTCTAACTTTAAGTTTCACACAAAACAATGTTCCTACGTCTATTCCGGGAGGCAAAACAGGAATGTCAACTTCCGCAAACAAAAAGTCACTATCAGGATTACAAATTCACACTACGTTCACACAGGATTATAAGTTACATTATTGGTATTTAAGTCACTGCTCCACTTGATACTAATATCCATATCATAACTGGGTATATCGGTTACATTTGCTAAGTTACTATTATTGTCAAATTCATTAATTACTACATCATCATTCACTTCATCACACAAATTGGTACTTTTTAAATTACTTTTACCACTTAATACCATCATTATTAAACTATCAGTTTTTATCATCAACATATTCATTATCCGTATTATTTTCCACAATAAGCTCTCAGATATTTTCTTCATTAGTTACACTACCAATAGTATTAACCACAACAAGCTCTTGGCTTTCAATATTATAATCTTCTACTGAAGTCATTAAATTACTGCTCTCAATACTATATTCATTACATCATTTTAAAAAATACCCTTTTTCAGCATGCATTATCACATCACAGTGTTTCTTTAACATCCATTGTCATTTCCTAACACATTTGAGAATTAATTTTTTAAGATGCAAGAATAACTAATGCATTATTATCAAAATCATTATTTTCATTACTTACACTTGTAAGATTGTCAACATTATTAACCAATATGTCATTATCAGACATTTCCACTATTGTTTTGTATTGCATTGTATTGAACCACTAGCTCAACAAACTCCATATCAATTACTTCATTAGACAGTCTGAATATAGTTATTACTAGCAGTTACCCGCGACTGCGTCCGCGTGGAAGAGTGTTGTAATATAAGATTTTGTTGAGAGGTCTGGTCGCTCAGTGGTTAAGGCGTCCAACTGGGCATGGAAAAGTCCCCAGCTTGAGTCCCAGTCTCACAGAGGATTTTCATAGGTCCTTGCTCGAGCTTCACCTCTGGCACAGGTTGTTGTGTGATGTGAAGTGCGCCAGAATGCTCACATGGTTCTGATTCCACGTTGAACTGTAGGTCCTCTATGCCCAGTAGGATTACTGCGTTAGGTTAAGTGGCTACAAAAGAGGCTGATTGCGTAGGCGTAATGAAGCCTTGCCACCAGGTCAATACGACCATACAATTAATTTTAGAGCTATTTTTATTGGTGATAGTAGTAATAAATACTGCAATAAAATAACAAAAATGTATGTGTTCCAAACAACTTCATCGAACTTTTAAAACAATAAAATTATTCTGTATGTTAGTAGTATTTTCAGTTTAATACATAGGTATATATATTGTAGGACTTGTTATTTTCTGAAAAACATGTAAAGTTTTTGCACTCGATACCCGCGAGCAGGCAACATATAGTTGACCAAAGGAAAAGCAGTGAGTATCCAAGTGTATTCCCACCAATTTCAACGTTTGACCTTGCGATTTATTAATTGTCATTGAAAATGAAATTTTTAATGGGAACTGTACTGTTTTAAATTCAAAGGGAAAATTACTGGGAATAATTGGGATACGCGGAATTATAACGGCTTCCTCTTTAGATGCACCGGTAAGAATTGTCGCCTTCACAATGTTTCTTCCTAGTTCAGTGATGTGTAATCTGGTGCCATTGCAATACCTTGAGGGGAGGGGTCGAGATTACGCATCAAGAGAACTCGAGTGCCAACCTTAAGCTCGAATTTATGGGACGATAGCCCAGATAACTCGAAGGAATTTGAAAACTCGGCGGGGTAGGTAGCAGCATCGTCAGTTAACATTACTGTATCGATGGAAGAGTGTGTTGTCACTTCCCCGACTATTTCCTCTAATATATACATACTAGCTGGTACCCACGACTTCGTTCGTGATTGTAAAGAATTCATATTGACAGCTATAGACATCTAACCACCATAGTGCACGATGGGAGACTCGATACTATTACCACACACAAATACCAGTCTTCTGCGCGATGTAGTTCCAGCAGCAAAGTAAAATTTACGGATACACACAAGTCTTTGGATGAAATACGAAAATATTCATGATCGACCAATTTCAAACACCATATCTCACACACTCCCACAGTTACCGAATTTCGGCCAACGCTGTGATCGATGGGAGACTCTGTGTTACTACCACACACAAACGCCAGTGATCTGCGATTGATACTTTTCATTTATAAGTGATACACCGTGACACATGCGTCTTTGGCAGAAATATGAAATTGCCGCAGGTCGACCATTTTCATCCCCCATAGCTACAGACATCTAACAACCATAGTGCACGACAATAGACACGATTCTACTACCACACATAAACACCAATGCTATGTAGTCGTGGCAGAAAAGTGAAATTTGCGGAGACACATGCCTATCGTCGAAATACGAAAATATCCTGGTCGACCACTTACAACCACCATATTTCCCACACAACCACAGTTTCTGAAATTCGGCCGCTGTTGTGATCGAAAGGTGACTCTGTGTTACTACCACACACAAACGCCAGAGATCTGTGATCGATAGTTTTCGCTGAAAAGTGATATACCATGACACTTTTGTCTTTGGCAGAAATATGAAATTGCCACAGGTCGACCACTTTCAACCCCCATTTCTCCCACACCCCTATAGCTACCGACATCTAACAACCATAGTGCACTACATGAGATACGATTCTACTACCAAACACAAACACCAATGCTCTATGCTATGTAGTTGTGGCAGAAATGTGACATATGCGGAGACAGTCGAAATACGAAAATATCCTTGGTCGGCCACTTACAACCACCATATCCACCACAGTTTCTGAAATTCGGCCGCTGTTGTGATCGAAAGGTGACTCTGTGCTACTACTACACACAAACGCCAGTTATCTGTGATCTATAGTTTTCGCTGAAAAGTGATACACCATGACACTTTTGTCTTTGGCCGAAGTATGAAATTGCCACAGGTCGACCACTTTCAACCCCCATATCTCCCACACCCCCATAGCTACCGACATCTAACAACCATAGTGCACGACAGGAAAGACGATTCTACTACCACACACAAACACCAATGCTCTATGCTATGTAGTTGTGGCAGAAAAGTGACATATGCGGAGACAGTCTAAATACGAAAATATCCTTGGTCGGCCACTTACAACCACCATATCTACCACAGTTTCTGAAATTCGGCCGCTGTTGTGATCGAAAGGTGACTCTGTGCTACTACTACACACAAACGCCAGTTATCTGTGATCTATAGTTTTCGCTGAAAAGTGATACACCATGACACTTTTGTCTTTGGCCGAAGTATCAAATTGCCACAGGTCGACCACTTTCAACCCCCATATCTCCCACACCCCCATAGCTACCGACATCTAACAACCATAGTGCACGACAGGAAAGACGATTCTACTACCACACACAAACACCAAAGGTCTATGTTATGTAGTTGTGGCAGGAAAGATAAGTATACGGGGATACGAATTTTTGGTCGAAATATGAAAACGCCCTGCACTGACCAACTTTAATCATTATATCTCCCACATCCCCACAGCTATCGGCATTCGGCCAACGTTGTGCACGACAGGAAACTCCATGCTACTTCCACCCACAAACATCAGTGATCTGTGCTAGGTAGCGGTGGCTGAAAACTGAAATATAGGAAAAAAACACGTCTATTTTTATATATATATATAAGATTTTTTTTTGCTCCAGAATCATTTTTTGGGGCAAGTATTTTTCTCTCACATAACCAGTTTTCGTCATTGATAATATTTAGTTGAATGCTCGGGGAAACATTAGAAATGAGCTCGCGTTTGTTCAGGTGTTTCAGCAACTCGTTGCAATGCCAAATATGTGGCGTATTGTTGTTGCCGTCTTTTTGTTTGCTTCGGTGTTTCAGAAGCTTTTGAGATCGATTGCCAATCCTCTTGCTCTTAGCACCGAGCTCGCGATTTTCCCGGTATGATCTTCCAGACACCAAGTGTTCATTTTGGTGTTGTCGCTCAACTTGTGACTGCTGTGCAGCTCTGCTAGAGGATTTGTTCCTGGGTTTTGGCTTTTTTCACAGCCGTAGTTTTCTTACATTTCATTGAAAGATTTGAATTTCGTTTACCCAGCATCTCTTAAAATTACTAATTTCAAGACTTGCGAATAAAAATTAATATAGTTTTAATTAATGGAAACTCAAAACGTCAAAATATGATGGAAGCGACTAAACATCCAAAAAAATTTACTAACATTCAAAGAGCAAATAAATACCTAAGTGGCCCAAGGACGTTGATCTCGTTAAAAAATTGTGAAACCTAAAATGTATATTTTGATTTGCGCTGAGTATCTGAAAATTACATTTATAAATTTCAAAAATTTACTTCGAGCAATGCCGTGTGTTTTGCTAAATCATTGAAGCTTATTATATATTTTTTGATACAATATCATTATAAAGCGATACATGACGTCACTAAAATGGCGCTCGTGAAAGAAGCTTAAACTATTAATAATGTTTCAGTTCTCATTTTGGTCCAGGCTGCATTTCAACAAAGTGACAAACTCTGCTAATAATACCGCTAGAAAATCAAAGCTTCTATAACTCGCGCATTAATACATTAGTAACGTGAATTATTATTTCAGATCGCAGGAAAATAAATCCTGAATACATATGAAACTACATTCATTATTGCAGTTACGTAATTAAAAAATTTATACTATAATGCTTGTAAATTACAGTGTACAACGGAAAGTTCATAATTCTCTACAACTCTAAGACAATTTTTGTTAATATTGCTGGTTAAGCTTACATCGCGATATAGTGACTGTTACTGCTCGTGATGTAGTAAGGCGTATAGTGAAATTAATTGTGATAGTAATTTATGCTACACTAATTAGGAATCTTGATATAGAAAGTTCTGTTACTATTCGAAATCCAGTTCCAATGCATTTAATATGTTTAGGTGTGTTCATAAAGTTTGATTTTGTAGCGGCAATGTTAGCAGAGATAGTGGTTAGGTTGAAATGCTTCCTGGACCAGAATGTTTTTGTTACAGTATAAGGCAGAAGTTATTTAGTTATTATTAGTAATAAATAAGCAGCTTTCATAAGCTCCGTGTAAATGAGGTGTATCGCGTTGTAAACGACTTGCAATATTGCTTCATGAAACATTAAGTCTCTACGTTAGGCCATTGAATACATTCGTTTTAAATGAAGGATTTACTGGAGTAGTTTACGTGGCGATACATAACGTCACAACGTGACATAGTGCTTATGATATTTGCTTAAATAACTGATAACTAAATTTCTCATGCCATTGGCTGTGACAAAAAGATTCAGTTTTCATTATGGTCCAGGCTGAATATCAATGTAACCACAATCTCCGCTAATATTGGCGCTACAAATTCAAAACCTCAACCACACGCGCATTGAAACAATTATTTGATCCTAAGTTAACATCGTCGTGTATCGCGACATAAACTTGAACCGGATTTATTAGATATTTGTAGAAATTGAACACTAACTAAAAAGCACTGTTTCCTAAATCATAGTCTACTATTTGTATTGATTTATACAAAAATTTTGAACAAAATAGGGTTAGTTAATAATTTGTAATATTACAGAGAATGTATAGTGGAAAAAAAGAAGACATACAGGAAATAAATTAAACCGAGATAGAATGGAATCCGTAACATTTTTATAAATACGACATTTGGAGCACCGGCATTTTACACTTTTAGTAAATCGACTTCCGTGCTGGTATAATCATAGCATTTTACGTTGTTTTTTTTCCAAGCTCTGATTTTTCACATTTAGTATATTACGTTTCAAATTATGGTGCAATATTTGAGATGTCATACTATTTTATGTACGCAAATGAAAAAATCTCTTAACAACAGTACCTACCTTTTTTAATTTAAGGTTAAGTACATATTTATAATTCCTGCTTCCAAACTATTGTTTGTCAAGTGCATCGGTTTTATGGCTTTTAAACTAAACACAAACTTGCATATGTAAGGTTTTCAATTTATTTATTAAAAGCAGTGTTTGCGATTTATGTAAAAAGCGAAGAGTAAACGTTGCACGGCTGTCTACGAAGTAGGAAACTCTTTGTTGTTTGAGAATTGATATTAATGGCAATTTCTAAAAGAACTATGAGTTTTTGTGGGATAAAATCTATCCTATTGCACTTCGCACGCAATTAACTGACTTCATGCCAAATTTCATTTAAATATGTTGAGTTATTAAGGCTTGATTGATTGCAGACGTACATCCAAACACACATCCGAACTTTCTCATTTTCTCATTTATAGATATATAGATATATATAGATAGATTATCCATGAGCGCCGGGAGGGGGGTGCAAGAGGATGCACTTGCACCCCCTGCTATAAAAGAAAATACACAGAAAAGGATTAAGAAGCAAAAAATTTATTATTAAATTCACTGTTTTAATAATAACTTAAGACGCCTAGGCTTTTGTCCAAATTTGTTCTATATATACAAACCGGTTGCACCTCCCTTAAAGAAATCCTGCCGGCGCCCATGTTATTATCAGTTGCTATGACTGTACTCAGTTCTTTACAGTTACCGGTATTATAGTCTCTAAGCTCATCATGGTTCCTATTACAGGTTCACGTTACAGGTAGCAGGGATAAGGCAGCTTCTGAAGTAATTCTCGATTTGTTGTCAGATAACCATCTCGAGCAGCTAATTAATGAACCTATGTGGTGTCATAACTGTAGTGAAAATATTTTAGATCTGCTGGTTACCAACAGGCCAGAATTATTCACTGACATTTCAACAACCACAGGAATAAGCGATCACAAAGCGGTAATTGTGACTATAAAACTAATGACCAAGCGAAAAAGGAGAAAATGGTAGATTCCATATAGATTCAGTAAGGCCTCAAAGGAGTGTTTTAGAACCTACCTGAGGAATAATTACCACAACTTCAAGTCAGCAAAGGACACTATTGAAGAGATGTGGCATCGATTTATAAGAATAGTCAGGGAAGGTATGGATATACATATACTGAAGTAAAAAATAAATTGGGAGGATGATCCACCGTGGTACACATGCGAAGTCAAAAGATTACTCAAAAAACAAAGGGGGACATACGCACACTCAAGAAGGAAGGGATGTCGCAGCGATTTAGAAATGCTACCTGAGTTAAGAGGACATATGAAGAATGTAATGCGCGAGGCGTTCAACGATTTTCATTCCAACTCTCTCTCTCTCTCTCTCTCTCTCTCTCTCTCTCTCTCTCTCTCTCTCTCTCTCTCTCTCTCTCTAAGAGTCTCACAGAAAACCCCCAAAAAATTTGGTCGTATGTACGAAAAGTCAATTGTACCGATAGCAATATTCCAGCACTAATTCGTGAAGGTTCCGAGGTTAATGAAAGCCGCGATAAAGCTAATGTACTAAATACTGTATTAAAAAAATTCATTTACTGATGAAAATAAGAATAGAATTTTCGTTTTCCCACGCCGTGTCGAGTTGGTGATGGAATCATTACGAATAGATACTGCAGATAGCGTAAAGCAATTAGAGCTAGTGAAGTGGGGGGAAAGCACCGGGTCCGGATGGAATTCCAGTAAGAGTATTTTCAGAGTATGCGGTGGAAATTGGACCATTTCTGTCTGATATATTTAGTTTTTGAACTTCCCTACCCATGTTCTTTTTCCAAATTAGAGTGTGTCACCATAAATATTATTAAAAAGAACTCTCCTCCTCTCCTAGTAGCTTGTATCTATAACCATCGCTCTGACCCACTCCCTACAGACATTCTTCATTACTTCTCCTCCTTCCCTTACTTCATAATTCTCGGTGATTTCAACACACTTTCAATTTCCCAATTAGGCACATGTTTTTTACAGCCCTTCTCTCCATGAAACTTTATCCTCTGCGCGCCTAGCCGAGTCTATCTCAAGTGACCATTTTATTCTCTTCCGGTTTCATTAAAATTAAATCCTCGCAACCTTCTAAATTCGTTATAGATTATAAAAAAAGTAGACTGGTCCAAATTCAATTCCGTATTACAATCATTTTTATTCCGGCCTCTCCAAATTACCTCCCCTTCTGTTATAGACTATGTCACATCCGAAATTCACTCATCGTTTTCGGCAGCTCTCAACACCATTCCCAACAAAAAGATTTTCCCACACTCACCCCATATCCCACCAGACCCGTAACCCTCATTAATATTAAAAGAAAGCTTTATAGACGCTTCAAATAAGACTATAAACCTATTCTTAAAACTGAATGGAACAGACTAAACGCAAACATAAAGAAAACAGTAAATCTTCACGGGGAAAACAGTGGCGTCAGACAGCAGTCTTTTTTTGGAAAAAGTTTAAATTCATCACCGGCCAATGCTTTCATCCAAATCAACCATTCTCTACTTAGAATAAAACGTCGACATCTGACGAAGAAAAAGCAGCAATTTTCGCTGACAAACTGCGTTGAGTGTACTCATCTCCGTCGGACCCCATCTTTAACAACAGTTTCAAACATACAGTTGAATCTTCTCTCCCTTCACTTCTTTCAGTCCCAATAGCTCCTACACCACTAAAATCACAGACTCCGAAATACAATCTGCTATACTTTTCGGTCGCAACTCTATTCCCGGTTATGACAAAATAACTCTTTTCATATCCGGAGAGTGTCTAAACATATTATTATGCCTCTATTCTACCTCATTTTTAACGCTTGTCTTCATTTTTCCTACTTTCCTAGCCTCTGGAAACGAGCTGAAATAGTCATGATTCCGAAACCGACTAAACCTCTCTCCTCCCTTTCATAATATCGCCCGATTTCACTTCTTCCAGTTATCGGAAATTTGTTTGAAAATCCTTCAGATCCGCATCGAACATTTCTGCATTTCATTGTCCCTAATTCCCGCAATCCAATCTGTCTTTCGTCCACACCATTCCACCACTGACCCTCTATTACGTCTTCCGTCAGCTGTTATTAATCCTTAAATGCTGGTAATTGCATCTAGCCATATTTTTTTTACTTCGATCGGGCCTTCGACACAGTCTGGCACTCAGGTCTGATTTACAAGTTACTTCACCTCGGATTTCCACCTCACTTTGCAAAGTTAATAAACAGATTCCCTACTAATAGATCACCCCACAAGCCGGCGTTCCACAAGGAGCCAGAATTACTCCTCCTCTCTATTCATTATAGAATTCATATCTTACCACACCACAACTTTTAGCCGAAGATATGGCTCTATTTGCTGATGATGTTTCTTACTGGATATCTCACAAAAATTCCACAAACATAAATAGTAAAGCCAACAGATTTCTATCCACCTTCCAAGCTTATCGGCAGAAATGGCGCATCAAGCCGAACCGTCAAAGACACAGGCAATTCTATTTACACATCAACACAAGCCTCCACCTATGCCGAAAAAGAAGATAATATACAATTCAAAATTTAGAATAGCCCTGTTTGCTTCAGCCCCAGGGTCAAATATCTCGGTTTCCACCTCGACAAAACCCTCAATTTCGGCCAACACATTTCACACCTTAGATACAGACTCTTCAGCCGCCTTAACCTTCTAAAACTCCTCCGTCCAAAATTGTCAATCATTTCACCTTATAACTTTAAAATTCTGGTTCAAACCGAGGGCACGATTATCAGAAACATCCTAAGATATTCAAATGTCGTTTATCAATTAACAATCCTTCTCCCCTTCAAAATAGACTCTTTAATCTCAGGAAAAAATATGCCACCCACCTTCTCCTCCACCGTCGCGATCTACTCCCCCTATTAGAGATTCACTTGCCCTACCATCCCACCCCAAAGCATAAATATGCCTATCCTCCGCATATCCTTGTTCACTCGCTTCTCTCAGACGAAACCATAGATCCGCAGACAAGACTAAAACTATTTACACTAAAAATCACTCCAGTTCTCGGCCATTGCTACCCGCATCCGGTTCATAAACAGTACTTTTTCCCAATTCCTCATCCTTTAGTGTCTTCAATCCTTTCCTGATCCTACCACAATACTTTTACAATTTCAGAATGCAAACGGTCCCTGAGGTGCAATAACTGATCCAAATAATGTTTAACTACAAACCATAAACCTGCTCCCGTCATTTGAACAAAAACCAGAATAAGATCAAACTACAAGTGATTCTGTCTAAATCACTTTATCCTCACCATTTTATTTCACATCCATCATTTTAAACCATCATCATCATCTAGATTTTAAGTTAATTATAAGATACAAGCAACAGCTCGCCTTCGGCCTTCAGCCGAAGGTGTAAAAAAAGAATTGTAGCATATTTCAATATTTTTGTAGTTAGATGCAGTATTCTAGTGCAGTACAAGCCAGACTCAGTGAGCTACCGTCCTGGTCCTGGGAAAGCGCGAAACACGAAATTGCGTATGCAGATACTTGAATCCCTCATACAAAACCACAGAGCTAGCAGTTTCACCGTGGGAGACCCTGTCCGTAAGGATCTGGAACCTCCCAGGAAGACGTCTCCAACTGGCCAATTAAAACTATGCATTCACATCTCGTGATGCAAGCCAGCGAATAGAAAACAGTCACCTCACTATGGAGCTACAGTGCGGAGGCCAGTCCCGTACAGGCTCTCATCGCAGTGTTTTTTCTGAAGATCACACAGTAAACGTGCCACTCTGTGACCCAATGATTTAGGCAGTATTAGGAAAATTAACCGCAATTAGAGTAAGTTGCCACTCAGCGCACCAGTTAGAAAATCGTTTATCCATTCACAAAGATGATCCCATATACCGTACGCTCGAAACTTCGCTAAAAGGCGGTAGTGTGGCACAGAGTCAAAGGCTTTCTGAAAATCTAACAGAATTGTATCTACTTGTGAACCTGCATCAATAACTTTCACGTCGTGCGTAAATAGTGCCAGCTGTGTTTCACATGATCTTTTCTTCCGAAATTCGTGTTGATTTGTTGTAAACAAATTATTTTCATCTAGAAATTTCATAATGTTGGGGCATGTAATATGCTCCATAACTCTACTACAAACAGATGTTATAGATATGGGACAATAGTTTCCAGGATCACTTCGATCACCTTTCTTGAAAATCGGAGTTACTTGCGCGATTTTCCAGTCTGAAGGAACTTTTCGCTCTTCTAATTATTTACTGAATATATCAGACAGAAATGGTCCGATTTCCGCCGCATACTCTGAAAATTCTCTTACTGGAATTCCATCCGGGCCCGGTGCTTTCCACCTCTTCAAGAGCTCAAATTGCTTTATGCTACCTGCAGTATCTATTCGTAATGATTCCATCACCAAGTCGACACGGCGTGGGAAAACGGAAATTCTATCCTTATTTTCATCAGTAAATGAATTTTTTAATACAGTTTTTAGTACGTTAGCTTTATCGCGGCTTTAATTAACCTCGGAACCATCACAAATTATTGCTGGAATATTGCTATTGGAACAATTGACTTTTCGTACATACGACCAAAATTTCTTTGGGTTTTTTATGAGAATCTTAGAGAGAGAGTTGGAATGAAAATCGTTGAAGTCCGCGCGCATTATCTTTTTAATACGTCCTCTTAACTCAGCTAACGTTTCTAAATTGCTGCGCCACCCCTTCCTTCTTGAGCGTGCGCGTATCCTCCTTTGTTTTTTGAGTAATCTTTTGACTTCGCATATGTACCTCCCCATTTATTGTCCGCTGCGGTATATGTAACTTGTCACATTACAGTAGGCTTGCCTCCTTCAGTAATTAACTTATTTTTAATTACTATATTTATTCTATGCCAAGTACCGAATGCTATGAGAATCGGTGACTTGGGAGACTGACAGTTGATGGTGAGATCAGAGAGAGTGTGGAGTCGTGAAGAGAACGTCGTGTGTATCGTTCCTCTGGTTTTGTGAAAGTGATGGAAAGAATTGTTTTTTTTTGTTTTTTTTTTTTTACACTCTGAAGAACCTTCATCTTAGGATTATATAGTCACTACAAGTAACTTTAATTGTATGTGCTTTAATTACTTTTTGCATTGGTGGCCGGGTACATTTGTGCAGTTCAAAACGATGAATAAATCTTTGGTTTGTGTTCTGCATACAAGTGGAGTTATTTGAAGAAACTTTTCATTATATAAGTATTGATTTGTACCCTAGCCAGCTAATGGTGGCGGCCGAGAATTAATTATAACGAAGTCTGATCGTCCTTACATTAGGTGGTAAAAACTAATTATAAAGGGGACTAATTAGCAAGTCGGAAGGAACTGCTGTGATCATCCCGATACACTATTTCAAGCTTGTTCTCCGACATGTCGACCGTAAATACAGGACTTGTGAGAATAATAGACGGTTAAAGTGATTATAAAGGCCGTCTAAATCACAAAAAGAGTTTTAAGTGCGTCGCATAAGACTAAACAGTTGAACAACTGTTAAGAATTGCGAAGCGGATTCTACCAAAGACGGTACGCGCGAGAAGAATTACTCGGCGAACAGCAAGCTTGTGCAAAGACGGTAGCGCAAGAGAGTCAACACAGATAACCAGAGACGATTACTTCAGCAGTGGATACAGCGATGCAGTACCTGTGAATAACGCAACGCAGATAGCAGAACAAAAAATCGTGGATCAGCGTAGGGATGGCGATTCTCTCCGAAAAAGATCGATTCTTGAATCGATCCGAATCGAAGTTAGATAAATCGATTCACAAAATAATCGAGTTCTAAAAGATCGATTTACTAAAAATCGATCTTTTTCGATTTTTTTCCGTGTTCATACTTTTAATACAATTCCAATCATGGAAAACAAAAAGGACACTATAATAATCGATCTTTTATCATTTTTAAACTAATTAAAAATTTGTTTTGCAACTAAATGAAAGTATCAGGTATACAAAGAGACATTTTTGTCACAAATTTGTTGGTTACATAAAACAGTTTTGAAATGATATAGTTTACAGTTCCCAGTGCTTAATGTCCTAGCTTTTCAGGAACAACCGTCTGTCCAGTCTAATAGGATCAATGCAGTTCCGCTCATCACTTGCGATGCTGCCGGAAAAAAAAGGTGCTCGCAAGGTGCTGATGATCCCACTGTACAGATATACGTCTTGGCTGTTGAGTAAAAGTGAAGATAATTTTTTTTCTTTTTTTTTTTTGTTCTTGCCAGTAAAGCATATGATCATACTTCAGGTACACAACTGCTTGCAATAAATAGTGTTTAAATTGTTTGTTTAAACGCTGACTTTCATGTGCAAGTGCATTACAAGTAGAAAGTGGTTTTTTCACATTCGATTTTCACGGGTAAAATATCGATTCACTGGATCGATTCAGTACTATAAATCGATTTAAAAAATCGATTTTTTGGGTATAAAAGATCAATTCTTCGATTAATCGATCTCAGATCGCCATCCCTAGATCAGCGTTGCAGAAAATAGCGGCAGGAGTTGAGAAGACATCTAACAGGCAACATTATACTATTAAACAACCGGGAAATATTTTTTAAGTATGATAATTTTGACTAAAAGAATAGCAGATTAACGGGATTTTGTTTCAAAGATCTGTACCATCGGTTGTTATTTACCGGAGCTTCTGGAAAATCTATAGCCTAATAGTAAGAGTTTATACTCGCGGAAAATTTTATTTCGCTCTCCCATAACATTTTATTATGTACAGAAATTTCAAATTTCAGTTCTACTTACGAATGAAGTTTTTTTCCTTTCTGGAAAAATAAAATAAAATAGATTGCAATTATTTACATTTTTCAAAGACATTAATTGCGGGAGGAACACGCGAAAACTTTTACGTTAACAAGTTTAACTTTTTCTGTGCATGACATTTTCAGGTGGCAGTACCATTGAGCGACGAGACAGTATAGTCTACATATGTGGTTCGACACCACAGTCAGCAGTAGTAAATAAAAGTATAATTACTGTATTATCTACATGTGTTTTATTCACAGCAGGAGATTGGAGAAGTGAAATTAACTGTTTTAAGAGCCAGTCTACGTTGTTTTTTTTTTCTCTTTGGTGCAAATCTGTTTTTGGTTGTGGAATATATATACTGTGTTGTTTCATTTCATTTGACGAGTTATCACGGCGTTGTTGTGAGTTGATTTGAAACTGAGAGGATATATCTTTGACCTGTTTATCTAAGTTTGGGGAATAGGTAGCCTATTGCTAGAGTAACTTATTGTCCTCATATCCTCATTCAAGTTTGGTTTTGCTTTTGATCTTTTTTTTTTTTTTTTTTTTTTTTTTTTTTTTTTTTTTTTTTTTTTTTTAAATGGAGACCAAGCAACCTGCAATGGAAGGGGTAGCAGAGCAAGGTGATATGCCACCCGGAACGGAAATGTTGGTGAAGTTAATGGAAGAGATGAATAAAAACTTTAAAGAACTTAAAGATGAAATAAATGGCGTTCAGGATAATGTGAATGCTCTTAAAGCTGAAATTTCTGAAAACAGCAATGCTCTTAAAGCTGAAATTGGAGCAAAAAGTGAAGCTCTTCGCTCTCAAATCACGGCTCATTTTGATGATAGACTCTTGGAATTAAGGGTCGAGTTAGTGCAATTACGACAAGATTGTTTCGTGAGGAATGAAGATCAGTTCAAGGAGGAGAGTAATTTGAAACCTCTTAATGAGTCACAGGAGGGACTACGAGTACCAGGAATAGATAAGAGCTTTGTTTTGGTCCAGGAAGCAACTCCGGTTTCCAATGATGCTTTGCGAATTGACTCTCAAACTAGTGTTCAAATGGAACCGGTTAGTGTTCGGTCAATTTCAGAAAGTCCTTGTCCAGTTACAAGTATTCATGTAAGTAATGTTCTTACAATTTCTCTGAAGGAGAGCAAGCTGGCTATGCCCAGAGCAATTTTCAAACGCCGCAAAACAACTTGTGTCACTAAGTTTGCGAACCAAATTTATAATTTAATGTTTCCTTTCGGGAATGACCTTGAATTCTCCACTCACCGCAGTACGAAAGTATTGGCAAATGATATTCCCATTGGGAATAAGCAACTTGTACACATTGAACAGTTCCTCAGTACTTGCCCATATGATCATACTGTTGGTTTTTCAACCAACCTAATGAAATGTGTCATTCTCCAACGTTCATTTGAGACTTTTGAAAAGTGTAATTCCCCAGTGCGAGGAAGGAAACGTAGGAAGAAGAAGGATAGGAGGCAAGAACCAGGAGTACATGTTAAGAAAAAGGAAATAATCTCTCTTTGGTCCAAGGGGAAACTGGACTTATTTCATGAGGGCATCAACATACTTAAATTAAAATACAACCATCCTTCTTTTAGCAATTAAGGGATTCACATTACTCATGTACTACATTTTTAATTGTATTTTTAAGTGACTTATGTTGGGTAAAGTGATTTTCACAAAGCTGAAGTTTGAAATGTCTCTTCAACAAAAAAAAACTTTGATTTTTTTTCTTAAAGTACCTTGTATCTTGTAGGGTTGTTTAGTTTAATATTTATTGGTAGATGTTCTCTTTTGTTTAAGACAAATCACAAACATACTTGATATAGATAGTGAGTTAGGGAACAAATGTTTTGAGTGACATTAAGTAACTTATATCTTAAGTCAGTATCACTTTCTTAAGGCTTGGAGGGTGTGCCCTGGAGTGCTTAAGGGTAGTCCCTATCCCGAACACCCAGTAACCTTTCAAGGATGTGTAGAAATCATAGATGCCGTTGTGTGTTAATAACAGAACTATAAATATGTTCTTTTAGTGTTTGGTGTAGTCCTAATTCGATTTTCTTGGAAGGGGTAGTAAGTGTAAATGCAATTGTTGAAGGCTAGGTTGACAAACCTTCAGGTCATTGACCTCATTTTTAACCGAGCATCTCCAAAAAAAAGGAAAGTTACCTTATCATGGGAAGCTCTGGTAATAACAATCTGGTGTTTCACTGACAAAGATGTATCCTGGATAGAGAGATGTTCTATCCACAGAAAAAAAAACTATTACTGATGTAATGATGTTAATGTTCATGTGCGTTTGAGTGAGGAACAGACGTTTAACCTCAATTAATTATTATTTGTAATTTTGTGCTTTCTTTCCAGGGAGATACAATTGTATGTGAAGATATAATTGTATGTGAATGAAATTTTGTGAATATGTTTGTAATTTTGTTCGATAGGGACCGGCCACCAATAATCTTGTATAGTAATTTAATTCACGGTGTTCTTGTATCAGGTAGCGACTTTTTGTGTAACTACCTACTAACAACTAACCTAAAATATGTCCCAGGTTCAAATGTCTTGCCTGCGGCTTCACATTAGAACCGTGACATGGAAGGGGTTGTCACATTACAGTAGGCTTGCCTCCTTCAGTAATTAACTTATTTTTAATTACTATATTTATTCTATGCCAAGTACCGAATGTTATGAGAATCGGTGACTTGGGAGACTGACAGTTGATGGTGAGATCAGAGAGAGTGAGGAGTCGTGAAGAGAACGTCGTGTGTATCGTTCCTCTGGTTTTGTGAAAGTGATGGAAAGAATTTTTTTTTTTTTTTTTACACTCTGAAGAACCTGCATCTTAGGATTATATAGTCACTACAAGTAACTTTAATTGTATGTGCTTTAATTACTTTTTGCATTGGTGGCCGGGTACATTTGTGCAGTTCAAAACGGTGAATAAATCTTTGGTTTGTGTTCTGCATACAAGTGGAGTTATTTGAAGAAACTTTTCATTATATAAGTATTGATTTGTACCCTAGCCAGCTAATGGTGGCGGCCGAGATTAATTTAATATACGAAGTCTGATCGTCCTTACATTAGGTGGTAAAAACTAATTATAAAGGGGACTAATTAGCAAGTCGGAAGGAACTGCTGTGATCATCCCGATACACTATTTCAAGCTTGTTCTCCGACATGTCGACCGTAAATACAGGACTTGTGAGAATAATAGACGGTTAAAGTGATTATAAAGGCCGTCTAAATCACAAAAAGAGTTTTAAGTGCGTCGCATAAGACTAAACAGTTGAACAACTGTTAAGAATTGCGAAGCGGATTCTACCAAAGACGGTACGCGCGAGAAGAATTACTCGGCGAACAGCAAGCTTGTGCAAAGACGGTAGCGCAAGAGAGTCAACACAGATAACCAGAGACGATTACTTCAGCAGTGGATACAGCGATGCAGTACCTGTGAATAACGCAACGCAGATAGCAGAACAAAAAATCGTGGATCAGCGTAGGGATGGCGATTCTCTCCGAAAAAGATCGATTCTTGAATCGATCCGAATCGAAGTTAGATAAATCGATTCACAAAATAATCGAGTTCTAAAAGATCGATTTACTAAAAATCGATCTTTTTCGATTTTTTTCCGTGTTCATACTTTTAATACAATTCCAATCATGGAAAACAAAAAGGACACTATAATAATCGATCTTTTATCATTTTTAAACTAATTAAAAATTTGTTTTGCAACTAAATGAAAGTATCAGGTATACAAAGAGACATTTTTGTCACAAATTTGTTGGTTACATAAAACAGTTTTGAAATGATATAGTTTACAGTTCCCAGTGCTTAATGTCCTAGCTTTTCAGGAACAACCGTCTGTCCAGTCTAATAGGATCAATGCAGTTCCGCTCATCACTTGCGATGCTGCCGGAAAAAAAAGGTGCTCGCAAGGTGCTGATGATCCCACTGTACAGATATACGTCTTGGCTGTTGAGTAAAAGTGAAGATAATTTTTTTTCTTTTTTTTTTTTGTTCTTGCCAGTAAAGCATATGATCATACTTCAGGTACACAACTGCTTGCAATAAATAGTGTTTAAATTGTTTGTTTAAACGCTGACTTTCATGTGCAAGTGCATTACAAGTAGAAAGTGGTTTTTTCACATTCGATTTTCACGGGTAAAATATCGATTCACTGGATCGATTCAGTACTATAAATCGATTTAAAAAATCGATTTTTTGGGTATAAAAGATCGATTCTTCGATTAATCGATCTCAGATCGCCATCCCTAGATCAGCGTTGCAGAAAATAGCGGCAGGAGTTGAGAAGACATCTAACAGGCAACATTATACTATTAAACAACCGGGAAATATTTTTTAAGTATGATAATTTTGACTAAAAGAATAGCAGATTAACGGGATTTTGTTTCAAAGATCTGTACCATCGGTTGTTATTTACCGGAGCTTCTGGAAAATCTATAGCCTAATAGTAAGAGTTTATACTCGCGGAAAATTTTATTTCGCTCTCCCATAACATTTTATTATGTACAGAAATTTCAAATTTCAGTTCTACTTACGAATGAAGTTTTTTTCCTTTCTGGAAAAATAAAATAAAATAGATTGCAATTATTTACATTTTTCAAAGACATTAATTGCGGGAGGAACACGCGAAAACTTTTACGTTAACAAGTTTAACTTTTTCTGTGCATGACATTTTCAGGTGGCAGTACCATTGAGCGACGAGACAGTATAGTCTACATATGTGGTTCGACACCAACAGTCAGCAGTAGTAAATAAAAGTATAATTACTGTATTATCTACATGTGTTTTATTCACAGCAGGAGATTGGAGAAGTGAAATTAACTGTTTTAAGAGCCAGTCTACGTTGTTTTTTTTTTCTCTTTGGTGCAAATCTGTTTTTGGTTGTGGAATATATATACTGTGTTGTTTCATTTCATTTGACGAGTTATCACGGCGTTGTTGTGAGTTGATTTGAAACTGAGAGGATATATCTTTGACCTGTTTATCTAAGTTTGGGGAATAGGTAGCCTATTGCTAGAGTAACTTATTGTCCTCATATCCTCATTCAAGTTTGGTTTTGCTTTTGATCTTTTTTTTTTTTTTTTTTTTTTTTTTTTTTTTTTTTTAAATGGAGACCAAGCAACCTGCAATGGAAGGGGTAGCAGAGCAAGGTGATATGCCACCCGGAACGGAAATGTTGGTGAAGTTAATGGAAGAGATGAATAAAAACTTTAAAGAACTTAAAGATGAAATAAATGCGTTCAGGATAATGTGAATGCTCTTAAAGCTGAAATTTCTGAAAACAGCAATGCTCTTAAAGCTGAAATTGGAGCAAAAAGTGAAGCTCTTCGCTCTCAAATCACGGCTCATTTTGATGATAGACTCTTGGAATTAAGGGTCGAGTTAGTGCAATTACGACAAGATTGTTTCGTGAGGAATGAAGATCAGTTCAAGGAGGAGAGTAATTTGAAACCTCTTAATGAGTCACAGGAGGGACTACGAGTACCAGGAATAGATAAGAGCTTTGTTTTGGTCCAGGAAGCAACTCCGGTTTCCAATGATGCTTTGCGAATTGACTCTCAAACTAGTGTTCGGTCAATTTCAGAAAGTCCTTGTCCAGTTACAAGTATTCATGTAAGTAATGTTCTTACAATTTCTCTCCCAGAGCAATTTTCAAACGCCGCAAAACAACTTGTGTCACTAAGTTTGCGAACCAAATTTATAATTTAATGTTTCCTTTCGAGGAAGACCTTGAATTCTCCACTCACCGCAGTACGAAAGTATTGGCAAATGATATTCCCATTGGGAATAAGCAACTTGTACACATTGAACAGTTCCTCAGTACTTGCCCATATGATCATACTGTTGGTTTTTCAACCAACCTAATGAAATGTGTCATTCTCCAACGTTCATTTGAGACTTTTGAAAAGTGTAATTCCCCAGTGCGAGGAAGGAAACGTAGGAAGAAGAAGGATAGGAGGCAAGAACCAGGAGTACATGTTAAGAAAAAAGGAAATAATCTCTCTTTGGTCCAAGGGGAAACTGGACTTATTTCATGAGGGCATCAACATACTTAAATTAAAATACAACCATCCTTCTTTTAGCATAAGGGATTCACATTACTCATGTACTACATTTTTAATTGTATTTTTAAGTGACTTATGTTGGGTAAAGTGATTTTCACAAAGCTGAAGTTTGAAATGTCTCTTCAACAAAAAAAAAAAAAAAAACTTTGATTTTTTTTCTTAAAGTACCTTGTATCTTGTAGGGTTGTTTAGTTTAATATTTATTGGTAGATGTTCTCTTTTGTTTAAGACAAATCACAAACATACTTGATATAGATAGTGAGTTAGGGAACAAATGTTTGAGTGACATTAAGTAACTTATATCTTAAGTCAGTATCACTTTCTTAAGGCTTGGAGGGTGTGCCCTGGAGTGCTTAAGGGTAGTCCCTATCCCGAACACCCAGTAACCTTTCAAGGATGTGTAGAAATCATAGATGCCGTTGTGTGTTAATAACAGAACTATAAATATGTTCTTTTAGTGTTTGGTGTAGTCCTAATTCGATTTTCTTGGAAGGGGTAGTAAGTGTAAATGCAATTGTTGAAGGCTAGGTTGACAAACCTTCAGGTCATTGACCTCATTTTTAACCGAGCATCTCCAAAAAAAGGAAATGATTACCTTATCATGGGAAGCTCTGGTAATAACAATCTGGTGTTTCACTGACAAAGATGTATCCTGGATAGAGAGATGTTCTATCCACAGAAAAAAAAACTATTACTGATGTAATGATGTTAATGTTCATGTGCGTTTGAGTGAGGAACAGACGTTTAACCTCAATTAATTATTATTTGTAATTTTGTGCTTTCTTTCCAGGGAGATACAATTGTATGTGAAGATATAATTGTATGTGAATGAAATTTTGTGAATATGTTTGTAATTTTGTTCGATAGGGACCGGCCACCAATAATCTTGTATAGTAATTTAATTCACGGTGTTCTTGTATCAGGTAGCGACTTTTTGTGTAACTACCTACTAACAACTAACCTAAAATATGTCCCAGGTTCAAATGTCTTGCCTGCGGCTTCACATTAGAACCGTGACATGGAAGGGGTTGTCACATTACAGTAGGCTTGCCTCCTTCAGTAATTAACTTATTTTTAATTACTATATTTATTCTATGCCAAGTACCGAATGTTATGAGAATCGGTGACTTGGGAGACTGACAGTTGATGGTGAGATCAGAGAGTGTGGTCGTGAAGAGAACGTCGTGTGTATCGTTCCTCTGGTTTTGTGAAAGTGATGGAAAGAATTTTTTTTTTTTTTTACACTCTGAAGAACCTGCATCTTAGGATTATATAGTCACTACAAGTAACTTTAATTGTATGTGCTTTAATTACTTTTTGCATTGGTGGCCGGGTACATTTGTGCAGTTCAAAACGGTGAATAAATCTTTGGTTTGTGTTCTGCATACAAGTGGAGTTATTTGAAGAAACTTTTCATTATATAAGTATTGATTTGTACCCTAGCCAGCTAATGGTGGCGGCCGAGATTAATTTAATATACGAAGTCTGATCGTCCTTACATTAGGTGGTAAAAACTAATTATAAAGGGGAATAATTAGCAAGTCAGAAGGAACTGCTGTGATCATCCCGATACACTATTTCAAGCTTGTTCTCCGACAAACTCCGCACCTTCCATGACTATTCGTATAAATCGATGCCACATCTCTTCAACGGTGTCCTTTTTTGACTTGAAGTTATGGTAATTATTCCTTAGGTAGGTTTTAAAACACTCCTTTGAGGTCTTATTGACTCTGTATACAATCCGCCCTTTTCTCCTTTTTCGCTTGGTTATTAGTTTGATAGTCGCAATTACCACTTTGTGATCGCTTATTCCAGTGGACGTTGAAATGTCAGTGAATAATTCTGGCCTGTTGGTAACCAGCAGATCTAAAATATTTTCGCTACCGTTATGAGACCACGCAGTTTCATTAACTAGCTGCTCTTGATGATTATCTGAAAACAAATCGTGAATTACTTCAGAAGCTGCCTTATCCCTGATACCTGTAATGTGAAAGTAATTACTCAAGTGAATATAAGGCAGAAGGAAGTCGCCTCCTAGAACCATAGCATGATCCTGAAAACGGCTAGCTATACTATTTACATTATTTCTTAACTCTTCGGCGATAGCTATGTCTGAATCGTGTGGATGGTAGAAGGCGACATTGAGTTTGATCCATATGATTTCACAGATTTTATCGACGTCTATTTCATTACATGGGAGTAATTTACTCACAGCTATAAATACTCTACCTCAATGATAATGTAATCTGCCTTTACGAAAAACGTTCATGCTATCTTTAAGAGATTCGGCGGAACTTATTTCCGGTTTCAGCCAACTTTCTGTACCGATAACGATATCCGCTTCTGTGCTACAAATAACCCTTTCAAATTCCGGTTGTATATTACAAACGCTTCTACAGCTAATTACGAGAAATTTTAACTGTCGAGATTCTTTTACATTCCTCCTACATTCTAGTGTTGCATCTGTTTGGGGTGCCCGTAACTGTATTTGGTGTTTCGGTTCTTCCTCCCTTAGCCTAAAAAACCGCCCAGTGCACGTAAGATTTTATTTATGAACTATGTACACTACGGAAAAATATTGTAAATATAGCGAAAATATGCTTCATCACTTGGTTTTAGATAAAATATGCAATATCCGCTGAAAATGGGCTTAATATGCAAACATGCAAATGCATATAATCCAGTCTCTAGTTATTATACTTTGGCTTCAAATACAGGTCATAACAATGGTGTCTGTGTGTTTCTTGAATCAAAACTTACTAGAGATTTGCTTATTTTTGCCGACCGCCATTATGTCGATGAATTGATCTTAAAAAGTGTGTTTGAAGTAAAAATGAGTCACGTTACTACAAATCCTGATATTCCACTCCGCAAAAAGTACCGAGATAACTGGAAAAATGTATATCCTGACAAAATACAGAGCTTTGAAGAAAAGCTCTCCAAACATTTGACTCCTTCAAAAATTAACAATGTGTTTGAGCTTTACCAAACTGAACTGACCAAAGAAATAGTCAGAGATGACTATCAAGGGTCGATAGGGCTTTCTGTTATATGTATTCATAGCCAGAGATACGCAGAGTTAAAAATTCGAACTCCACGTGCCATGCACCAAGCTCGATGGCGATTACTTAGTGTACAATTCAAAATTACCAACAAGGATAAGGCTCTGTTAGACGTTTGCCTGATCATCGTGACATCCTACGTCAATCCATGGCTCCAATGAATTTTGGCATTAAAATCACCTTACAAAGATTTGTGCTTCTTGAAGTTGACGAAGACTTACGAAGAAATTGATAAAAACCTATCAAAGGCAGCTTGACCGAAGATAAGCCAGCATTTATGGTTTTTGGCTGATGGAATTTTTATCAACGATGACGTGGATCATGAAAGTAAAATAAAAATGATTGAAAATTAACCAAAGATAATTTATAAAATAAAAATGATTGAAAATTTAACCAAAGATAATTTATCAACTCATGCTAAACGTTACATACCTTCAAAGGAAGTTAGTTTTGTTTTTAGATATAATTTTGTTAACTGGATTCTCTTTTTTATATTTCAGAGAAAAACATCTACTTCATTTCAGTCAGAAGCAAGTCACTGTTCGATCATCTTAAAATTGATAAGGCCCTCCACAAATGGCACGATCCACGAGCGATGCAGCCTCGTCTCGTACTCGTCGTGTCAGAACTTCTTAGGCAAGGCAGTGGGGGCGATTCCTGTGCGATCAGTACTCGGCACGAACCCGTCTCGTGCATGGAGGAAAGAAATATATGGAGACGAAATACCGCTTATTCTGCGACGTCGCCTCTAAACTCTCTGCTGAAATTGATCATGCGGGGCGGCGTCCATATTACGTATCCATACAATTGCTATGTTCACATTGTACTTGAAGCTGTGATTATTTCATTTTATAATATGTCTAAGTTTTTTTGTAATGCCATCTAGTGCTGCATATGGTTGCACAAATAGGCCAAATAGGATAGAACCTGGAATATCATTTCATAAGTAACTTCCATTGTAATTATTGTTCTCGAAGTGTGCAGTAGGTATTCGCAATCGTGTACGGCTACAGGGTTCACATTTGTTAATCCAAGGCTTCTGTTCCATGTCCGGAGAGAGGACAAAAAACTGGCTTTTTCCGTGGCGAGAGAAGACGACGCCATGATAGAGGACTTGCTGTTCCGACGAGCTGAAGTACAGACGTGTCGCCCGACACTCTCCTAGCTGTTGGTCGATGATTGCATCTGGACGCATTCTGGCTCAGATGTGGCCGGAAACTGAGCGTTTCACCTGCTAGAGGCAATCAGCTGATGTGCTAGCGCGGATGAGTCCGTAAACTGGCATTTCAACAGTGATACAGAGCGTGTCACACCTCGTCGAGCAGATGCGACAACGGTAACGACCAACACAAAGGTCCACGGTTACATAGGGTTTTAACGAGGCTTGCTAACCTGTAAACGGCTTCTGAGATAAGACTCTGCTCTGATCACGATAATTACTGAGCTAACCAACATTTCCATGATCATTAACCTCAAATTTTGAACATCTTGATCATTGTATTTAATTCAAATGATGTTTTTTTTCCCTTCACTTTAAATGGCGCCCCTGGGATTGTTTTGTAAATGTTAATTTTAATTCGTTGGCCTGCGATGCCACATTAATGTATGTTGACTTTTGCAAAATTCTTTGAGATATTTAAATCACTTTATGTTTGCATTTATCCGGCAAATTGTAAACGCCAGGTATTGCTTGCTCATTTTCTTTGAATATTGTGTTTAACGTAATGTTAAATATTCCCGGCCTTGTATAAGCCAGAAGACCGAATAAATTAAATATTATTTTGTGTAACTTAAATTCTTGCAGCATTCAAGGTTCTAGTTCACCAATTTTAACAGTAAATTAATATTAAAATTCTTAACAAAAGTATCGGATGTAGTGAAGGACTCCCTTCTCCCCCTCAGTGGCCATGCACACACTGGATATTAATATGGGAGGGGTAAAGGGGGAGGGGATGGGGTTGGGCAAACTGAATGTAAGCAGTATTTTACTGTTTGTTTTAAAGAATACATGTGCAAACTTCCATCAAAACTGTAGTTTTGTATAAAAATACATTCACAATAATAAAGGGGTGGAAAAGGTGAGAGGGATTGGGTTTTTGCAAAATTAATGTCTACAGTATTGTTCTGTCTTTTCTGAAAGTATACGTGTGCAAAGTTCCATCGATGTTGGATAAAAACTGTGGGTTTGTATAAAAATTTAAGGGGGTCGGAAGGTGGAGAGGAGATGGGTTTTTGGAAACCATATATAATCAATATTTTTCTGTTTGTTTTACAGTATACATGTGCAAATTTCGGTAAAAATCTGTTGGGTTGTTTTAATTATTGCGTGTTATGGGGAAGAACGGGTGGATTTTTTTAATTTATTTTTTTCAGGAACCTTCGCAGACGCGCACTCTACAGCTCACCAAAGTTTCACCGTAATCAGTTGAACGGTTTTGGAGTGTATGGAGGACAAACAGACAGACATTGATATTTATATATCTATATATATAAACATGAATGTTTGTATGTTCTTCATACAAATCCACAGTTTTCATACGATGGAATTTTGAACACTTATCCTTCGAAACAAGGAGAAAATTACTGTCTACATATGGTTGAAATTATCTGTATAAATAATACATGTTGACTTATAATGTCGAAAAATTACTGTCCGGTGATAGACAGACGCGTTGGATGTGGAGGTCTCTGTACAGTTATTCCATGTAGCGGTCAGGTAGCTAAGTGGTTAAAGCGCTTCCTTCCTGATGTTTCGGCCTCGGAACTATGGTTCAAATCTTATTGGAGGCTAAGATTTTAAAAATTGTTTTTGATCGTCACAGTCACGCCTGGGCCGTGGGTTATTCGGAATGAATGTTAAACTGTAGATATCACATACTTAGGGGTGCAATGGGAGGCAGATCGTAGGTAGTCTTGCAATGCTGCAGGTATATACTTTCTTAACTTATATTGATCCCGCAGAGGTGTTTCGCAGTCAGTGTGTGTGTGATCTGCAGTAGTCTATATACCAGGGTGAGTCAAATGAAAACCTTAAATTTGTAATAGAAAATCTAAATTTCGCGCCGTTATCCTGTAAGTTGGTAAGTGTGATAGAAGCAACGTGCAGAATGGCCTGTAGGTGGTAGCATAGTGCAGATGCACAAATACTATCGCAGTATCAGTATAAAGATGGCTGCCTCACTTGAAACTTGCACCAGGGAAGAACAGGGTTCTGTTATTCGGTTTTTGAGTAGTGAAGGTGTGAAACCTATTGAAATTCATCGAAGAATGAAGGTTCAGTACGGTGATGCATGTTTGTCACAGCAGCAAGTCTACGAATGGAGTAGGAAGTTCGCAAATGGTGTGACTTCAGTGGAAGATGCTCCTCGTCCAGGTCAGGCACAACGAGTTGTGACTCCACAGAACATTGCAGCAGTTGAAGCCATAGTGATGGAAAACTGCCAAGTGACACTGATTGACATTGCAGCATGTTTAAAGATTAGTCATGGTTCAGCACACCACATTGTGCATGATGTGCTCCAGTTTCACAAAGTGTCTGCAAGATGGGTGCCATGGCAGCTGATTCCTGAAATGAGAGACCGACGTGTTGATGCTTGTGAAGAACTTCTTCGGCGCTTTGAACGAGAAGGTGATGGCTTGCTTGCAAGAATTGTTACTGGGGACGAAACCTGGGTTCACTTCCACCAACCGGAAATGAAGAGAGCGAGCGAGGAATGGCGCCATTCCTCATCACCAAAACCAAAGAAGTTTCGAACAGAACCATCAGCAAGGAAGGTTATGCTGACTCTCTTTTGGGATGAAAAAGGCGTCATTATGGAGCATTACAAGCCTAGAGAGACCACTGTCACCAGTGCTTCATACACAGATCTCCTAAAAAATAATCTTCGGCCTGCAATCAAATCAAAGCGACGTGGATTGCTGTCATCAGGTGTCCTTTTGAAACATGACAATGCAAGGCCCCACACTGCCCGTACAACAGTTGCAACAATCACAGACCTGCATTTTGAATGTCTTCCTCATCCACCATACTCTCCAGACCTTGCCCCAACTGATTTCCATATGTTTGGACCACTCAAAGAGGGAGGAAAGAAGTTCCGTTCTGATGAAGAGGTACGCCACGCAGTGCATGAGTGGTTGAGCGGACTACCAAAAGAATTTTTTTTCTAAAGGAATTTATGCACTTTGTAAGCGCTGGAGGACTTGCATTGAGCGTGGGGGAGATTATGTTGAAAACTGATACAGCTCTGTACCACTTCTGCACAGTAAATAATATTTAATAAAATATTTAAGGTTTTCATTTGACTCACCCCCGTATGTAAAGATGTATGTACGTATGTTTGTTTGTTTGTTTGTTGGTTGGTTTGTTCTTCATACAAACCACAGTTTTCATACGATCTCGGTGAAACTTTGAAACAGGGAGTAAAATACTATCTAAATTTGATTGAAAAACTATCTGTATTGTTTGAAGATCTCTCGGGCGTGCAGCCGGGTCATTTGGTCATAGATGTACGAATTTTCGATGGCGTAACGTGCCATCATCTGGACGCTACCTGAAGATGATGGCACGTTACGCCATCGAAAATTCGTACTTCTTTGACCAAATGACCCGACTGCACGCCCGAGAGATCTTCAAACATCAGATCCGCCAGGAAAACTCATGATTACACAACTATCTGTATTAATAATACATGCTGTCTTATAATTTCGAAAAACTACTGACCGGCGATAGACAGACGATTGGATGTGGAGGTACCTGTACTGTTTTTCCATGTAGCGTTCAGGTAGCACAGTGGTTAATGCGCTTGCTTACTAATGACTGGGTCGTGGTCTCCGGTTTTAATCTTCGTGAAGGCTAAGATTTAAAAAATTGTTTTTGATCGTAAGAGTAACGCCTGTGCAGTCGGTTATTCGGATTGAATGTTAATCTCTAGATTTCACAAAGTTAGGGGTGAAATGCGAAGGAAATTGTAGGTAGTCTTGCAATGCTGTAGGTGTCTACTTTTTTACGTTATATTGATCCCTCAGGGGTGATTCGCAGTCGGTGTGTGTATGATCTGTAGTAATCTTTATACATAAAGATTAATGTATGTATGTTTGTTCTTCATACAAATCCACAGTTTTCATACATGTCGAAGAAACTTTGGACACTTATCCTTTGAAACAAGGAGAAAAATACTGTCTACATTTGGTTGAAAAATTATCTGTATAAATGACACATGTTCTTATTATTTCAAAAATTACTGAAAGGCGATAGACAGACGCGTTGGATGTGGAGGTCTCTGTATTTTCCATGTAGCGATCAGGTATCTCAGTGGTTAAAGCGATTGTTTACTGATGTTTTGGTCGCGGTCTCCGTTTCAAATCTCTGTGGAGGCGAAGAATTTAAAAAATTGTTTTTAATCGTAAGAGTCACACTTGGGACGTCGGTTATTCGGATTTAATGTTAAATTATAGATATCACAAATTTAGGGGTGCAATGCCAGGCAAATCGTAGGTAGGTATTCTTGCAATGCTGTAAATTGTATTGATACCTCAGGGATTGTTCGCAGTCAGTGTGTCTGTGATATACAGTAATCTATATATCTACGAGTTGTTATTGATCGGAAGAGTCACGCTTGGGCGGTCAGTTATTCGGATTGAATATTAAACTGTAGATTTCACAAAGTTAGGGGTTCAATGCCAAGCAAATCGTAGGTAGTCTCGCAATGCTGTAGGTGTTCACTTTTTTACGATATATTGATCCCTCAGGGGTGATTCGCAGTCAGTGTGTGGGTGATCTGCAGTAATCTATATACATAAAGATGAATGTTCGTATGTTTGTTTTTCATACAAATCCATAGTTTTCATATGATCTCGATGAAACTTTGCACACTTATCCTTTGAGACACGGAGAAAAATACTGTCTATATTTGGTTGAAAAATTATCTGCATAAATAATACATGTTGTCTTGAAATATCGGAAAATTACTGAACGGCGATAGACAGACGCGTTGGATGTGGAGGTCTCTGTACTATTTCTCCATGTGGCGGTCAGGTAACTCAGTGGTTAAAGCGCTTGCTTACTGATGTTTTGGTCGTAGTTCTCAGTTGAAATCTCAATGAAGGCTCAGATTTTAAAAATTGTTTTTGATCGTCACGCCTGGGCCATCGGTTACTTGGATTGAATTGTAAACCATAAATATTACATAGTTAGGGGTGAAATGCGAGGCAAATCGTAGGTAGTCTAGCAATGCTGTATGTGGATCCTTTCTCACGTCACATTGATCCCTCAGGGGTGATTCACAGTTTGTGTGTGTGTCATCTGCAATAATTTTCAAATATAAAGATGAATGTAAGTGTGACTGTTTGTTGGTTTATACGTTCTTCATACAAATCCATATTTCTCATCCGATCTCGATTCAACTTTTCACTTATCCTCTGAAACAAAGAGAAAAATACTGCCTGAATTTGGTTAAAAAATTACACTGTTGTAAACATAAAAAAATATTTGTTTTTTCTTAAAAAAATACCTTGTTCCTAGTTGTACTTAGAGCACTGAATTAAAACTTGCTTTTAGTTTCTTTGTGTCAGGGATAGATTGCGAGTAATCGCGAGTTTATTTATTTTTTTCTGCTATAGTGCAGAACTCATTATCTGAAATTCAAGAAACAAATAACATGTTTATGATATTAAGGACATTGAGGAAGGTGGGGATCTAACATATAACAAAGTATACGTACTTAGTGTATTCGCTTTGTAGCATTTATTTTGCATTTCACAGAAAATTGACAAAAAATGAGTCACCATATAGTAGTTCCGTCTCTTTTTTTCTCTTGTATTGACAATCTCCTTTCTCTCGAATGATATTTCAACAATAATCTGCTAAAATTGATTGTACCCATTTCCCTTCATAACGCCTTTCTATTGTAGATAAGTCTATGGAATCTTTCACCATGTTTATCCGATACATCACTACAACTCTCTGTGAAGTAGTACAGGTGAGAGTCCATCGTATATACCTTCAGAGACATATTGCACCCAAGATCTTAATATACTCTGATTACTGTTGCAAATTAAATTTTTTTTTCTTCAGATTTGTGAAAAAAAGCATGAAAAAAACCTAGCACCCTTGTTTTTTTTCTAAATTTGTTGTTTTTTCTTTCAGAAAACAATATATTTGATAAATTATAGTTTTATTTATGAACTTAAAGTTTACATGTGTGTTTTAAAACTTACTAATTCATATAATGTCTTACATAATGATTTAATTAATTTAATTTAATTTAACTGCAATGGAGCACAGGCTCCGGTGGCAATTTCCCTACCCACCCATCTTCCCCCCATTCCTGCACCTACCTACATTAGCCCTCTACAAATTTTATCTTTAAATTCTTTCAAAGTTTTCGGTAAATTATTCATCATTTCTTTTGGTAACTCATTCCAATCCCTGACACCCTTACCTAAAAAAGGGAATCTTCCTACACCCTTGTGCCTGAAATCGAGTGCCAGCTTGTTGTCATGGTCATCTTTTCCCTTCCATGCACTGCTTTTCATACCTATTGCAATATCTTTCCATGCCTCATCGCCAGTATATGCCCTGTACACTCCCATGACCCTCATTCTCCTCCTGTCTTGCAATGAATCCCATTCCAGCTCCTTTATCATATCCGTCACTGATTGCATTCAGCGATAATTTCCAGAAACAAATTTCGCAGCCCTTTTTTGCACCCTCTCCAACTCCTGTATTTGATACGTAAAATGAGGGTCCCATACTACACTACCATATTCGAGCAATGGTCTGATCAAAGTTTTGTAACCCAATTCCTTGACTTCTCTCGTACATCCCCTCATCACTCTCTCCAACAAGTGCAGAACTATGAAACCTTTTCCTACCACCTGTCCTATGTGTCCTGCCCAGTTAAGCTTGTTATCAAAAGTAATGCCAAGATATTTAAATTTCAAGTCTTCAGCAAGCAATTCTTTCCCCACCTTATATTCATAATTAACATTTTGTTTTTTATTTGTGTATCTAATAAGCTGACTCTTCTTTGCAATTATATTCATTCCATGTTTACCAACCCAATTAGATATCCTGTCCAGATCACCCTGCAACTGTTTACAATCCTCTATCGTTTTGATTCTTTTATACAGCATTATGTCATCTGCAAACAATCTAATTTCAGATAGTAAACAATCAACACAATTATTCATTAGAATAACGAATAGCAATGGTTCCAATACGCTACCCTGTGGCACACCCATTTTTACTTCCACTTCTTTTGATACTACATTTCCTACCCTAACTTTCTGTTTTCTACCTTTTAAAAATTCTTCTACCCAGCAAATCACTTTCTCATCCACTCCAATGGTTTTTACCTTATTTACTACCATTTTAAGGCTTACTCTGTCAAAGGCCTTTGACAGATCTAGTGCTACACTATCAATTTGGCCTCCCTTGTTCATTTCATCTGAAATATCTTGCATATATCCCACCAACTGAGATTCGCATGAATATCCCTGCCTGGACCCCTTGTTGCCTGCTTGAAAACCACTTACGTTCCTCACATATATTTCTGATGTGGTTGCATATCAATCTTTCCATTAATTTACCTACCACTGATGTCAAACTGATTGGCCTGTAATTCTCAACTCTATTTCTCACCCCTCCCTTATGTACCGGTACTACTATTGCACTTTTCCAGTCCTGTGGTAAGCAGCAAGTGTCTAGACTCAATTTAAATAATATTTCAAGATATGGTACGATGTCACATCCGGCTATCTTTAAGATATCTGTAGTAATATTATCTTCACCAGCCCCTTTATTTTTTTTTTTTCAGCTTTCTTATTTCCTTCATGATTTCCTCAGGATGGATATCAAATTTTTTACTATCGTCATTTCTAATTGTGTTGTTAAGCTCATTCTCCGAATTAGACCCTCCTGTTTCTGATTCATTGTCCCTACTGAACCAGTTACTTAAAATCTCTGCCTTTTTCAAATCGTCAGTAACTTCTTCTCCATCCATATCTATAAGTGTCTGTACACCCTCCCTTCCCCTCAGTTTCCTGATATAGCCATAGAAATTTCTAGAAGCATCAGTCAATGGTCCTCCTGCACTGACAATACTCTTCATAAACCCATCTTTAGCCACTTTCTTTGCTGTTATTAGGTCCTTGTTTAGTTGTTTTAAATATTCCCTACTATATAAATTCTTCTCGGGTTTGCCGCCGAATTACATTTTCTACTGTCAAGCTTTCGGCGACTTTCACTGCCGCCATCATCAGGTCTGTTGTATCTGAAGGAACAACAAAAACTGGACTGAATAACGGAACTGAACGAGCCAGGAACGTTGTCGACTTCCGATTGGCTGACTCCAATGACGTAACCATTCCGTGACTGCGATTGGTCGGTTGCGGAACCAGGCGTAGATATACACCAGCGTTGTACTGATAGTTGGCAATTGAAATAGTTGCTAGAAAGCTTCCTGGGGATGCGGCTGAAGAAGTCCGAAGGGAAACGTGCAGAGTTCTGGAGAAAGCCAAACCACCTAGGCCCAACATCACAAAATCGGAACGCTTCTTTCTCCGTGCGTTGCGTCGGAACGAAGAAGTGGTTGTGTTACCTGCGGACAAAGGGAATGCCACAGTCTTGCTTACATCTGATATGTATGAATCCAAAATACAAAATATGCTTGATGACACCGCTTATAAGCCCCTTAATGGTGACCCTACTTCCAGAGTTGAGAGGAAAGTGTCAGCTCTTGTTAAGAAGGCCGGATTTACGCCTGATGTCGTCAAGTACCTTCGTCCTCGTGCAGCCAGACCACCTAGGCTTTACGGCCTGCCAAAGATACACAAGGAGGATGTGCCTTTACGACCGATTGTAAGTACTATTGGTAGTCCCACATATAACTTGGCCAAGCATTTGTCTAAGATGCTTAGACCTTTCGTAGGTAATTGTCCGCACCATGTTAAAAACTCGACACAGTTTGTCGATACGCTCCGAAAGATGCGGTTGTCAGAGTCTGATATTATGGTCAGTTTTGATGTTGTCTCGCTCTTCACCAAGGTTCCTTTGAGAGACACACTGCAGCTGTTACAAGGTCTTTTTGAACCTACCTTGGTGGATCTGTTCGAACTAGTCCTAACTTCTACTTGTTTTACCTATGGTGGGAGTTTTTATGAACAGACTGATGGTGTGGCAATGGGGTCTCCATTATCTCCTGTAGTAGCCGACCTGTGTATGGAACACTTTGAAGAGCAATTGAAACCTCCTTCCTCAAACCAACATACTTCTATCGTTATGTGGACGATACATTTGTTGTTTGGCCCCATGCGATCCAGGGTCTTTATGAATTCATGGACCATCTCAATAGCATTCATGAAAACATCAGATTCACTATGGAGCTAGAGAAAGATGGTAGATTGCCCTTTCTAGATATTTTAATCCAGCGGAGACCTGATGGTACCCTATCACATAGTGTGTACAGGAAAATAACACACACGGACCGTTATTTACATGCCGATAGTTTCCACCATCTGGCGCAGAAGAACACGGTGTTATACACGCTTGTACACAGAGCAAAGGCAATTTCAGACGCTGACAATCTGCAAGACGAACTCGAACATCTCCGCCATACCTTCATGCAGAATGGATACCCGATCCCATTGATAGAAGGGGCATTTCGAAAGAAAAAGGCAGATATACGTAATATTGAGGAAGAAGAACAGCCTAAAGATCTTGCCTTCATCCCGTATGCAGGTAGCATCTCTGGGAAAATCGGCAGGATTTTAAAACGATATGGAATCAAGTGCATTTTCCTGCCAAAATACGGGATTTGCTGCGTCCTGTGAAGGATGATTTGGGTTTAAAAACACCGGGAGTGTACAGCATACCGTGCCAATGTGGTAAGAGTTATATTGGTCAAACCATCCGCACTATCCAGGCCCGTGTGACTGAACACCAACGCAACATCCGGTTGTTCCAACTAGAAAAGTTGGCACAACACGTGATCGAAAATGGTCACAGTATGGATTTCGATAAGGTGAAAGTTTTAGCCAAGTGTTCCTTCTTCTGGGAATCTGTGATTAAAGAGGCGATTGAGATACGCCTGAATAATAATAATATGAACAGGGACTTGGGTGTATGGCTCAGTGACGCATGGAAGCCAGTTTTTGCCATTCTTAAACAACCAAGTGTCTCGCTGACGGACGATAGGAGAGTGGAGCACGGCGTATCGGTCCGACTACATCTACAGCTGAATCTTTAGCCGACCAATCACAGACAAGTATTACAGAACCGGGGTTATAGTCAGCCAATCGGAAGACCGCATGGCTCCCTATGCATTTCTCGAGTTAAACATCATAATCAATGATAGTAAATGTTTTTTAAGAATATATAATGTGGGGTCTTTCATTAAAGAAGTCTTGGATTTTTCTGTGTGAGAATAATGTGAACGATGACGCTATGAGAACAGTTATTGTGTCAGCCAATCAGAATACCGCTTGGCTCCCTAAGGATTATCGAGATTATACATCATGATTAATAGTGGTGAATAATGTAATTAATGATTCAATATGAACAGTGACGTTATGCGAACATTGACGTAGGTAATCCATCGTCTTTCTATTTTTAACAACCTCGGCTTTGGTTTCGCTGTGGAGCCAACTATCAGTACAACGCTGGTGTATATCTACGCCTGGTTCCGCAACCGACCAATCGCAGTCACGGAATGGTTACGTCATTGGAGTCAGCCAATCGGAAGTCGACAACGTTCCTGGCCCGTTCAGTTCCGCTATTCAGTCCAGTTTTTGTTGTTCCTTCAGATACAACAGACCTGATGATGGCGGCAGTGAAAGTCGCCGAAAGCTTGACAGTAGAAAATGTAATTCGGCGGCAAACCCGAGAAGAATTTATATCGAAGATACGCCAAGAAAGACTTATATCTCATATTCCCTACTACCCTGCTGTCTCTTAACTCTGTTATGTTCTTTTCTTACCAACCCCTTTAACCTCCTCACTTCCCTATTATAGTACATAGGTTCTCTACTTCTCTTTATTTTCTGTCTTGGAATAAATTTTTCTTCCCCCTTTCTTATTATCTCCTTGAACTCTTCCCACCTTGACTCTACTGTACTTGAGCCTTCCTTCCATTTGCTGAATTGTTCTCTGAAATATCTCTTCAAATTTGAAACCTGTGCCTTTTTATAATTGTACCTATATTCATAAATGTATCTATATAGGTAACATAATTTTTTATTCATCGTCTATGTCGGTACCACATTCACTAGTAGCAGTACTACCAACACTAGTTCGGTTGGAGTCGGAATTTTCTATTTCTTATTCTGTCTCCTCTAGATCCATAACTTCTGAAATAGTTATGTTTTTTTTACTGGTTGTGACTGCGTCGATAGTTCTGTATTATGGTATTTTAAGTTTGAATTTACATCATACAAAATAGGAGCTTTATTTGTTTTCAATCGTTGGTTTGTGCCAACGGTTGCAAGGAAATGATTCATAATTACTGACAATGACTCAGTATCACTATACGATGCGAGTTTAACAAGTACACGAATATAAGGAAAAAACAATAAGTAATAAAAAGAGGCAAAAAACTGTAGTTAAATTTAATAATTTTTTTGAAAAGATTCGTAGGTCTATAGATAAATTTGTAGGGCCTGGCAACACTAGTTCAAATAGCGAGTATCAATCCAAACAATGGGGAATGGGGATTCCTTGTCACGCAACCTAGTCTTTTCGGGAAGTCCCCATTCATAAAAGAAAACTTCAGTCAATGTTGCCAATATTTTTGTAATTTTTTTTTGTACTGAACCATAATAAAATATAGTAGATTTAAAAGTAAGTTAAGTACTTAGTATAAACTCTAAAACAGTCATACTAAACGATAAATGCCTTAAAAATTTGAAATTTAGTAGTTATCAAAAAAACATGTCCCAGAAAAAAACATGTTTTTTTTTCACAGTTTTTTTTCAAGTCAGAAAAAATTTTTTTTTTTACAACACTAGATCTGATCATGTCATTCACGATTTCTTTGTAGCTGGAAGCTCTTCTTCTGACACCTTCTTGAAACATTCCCATGCTCTCTTTTCTTTGGCTGATAAGTGTGCTTCAAAAATTTTATCTTTCTGCAGCTGCTTGATTTGAGGTCCACAAATACACCTTCCTTTATTTTGGCAGCTGAAAGCCGGAGAAATCTGACGGCTAGATATGCAAATCTACTGCCTGCTGGATCCATGGCCTTTACAAACTGCTTGATTAGACCAAGTTTTATGTGAAGTGGTGGAAGTAGTATATCTTAGGAGCTACCAAACTTGCACGTTGCACATTTTTTTCACCCACTTTCCATTTCCGCTTAGGCCATTTCTTCTTCACATAGTGAGAATTTCTGTCACAACTATCCCACTCGCAAAGAAAACATGCATAATTTGTGTAGCCTTGTTGCATTCCCAATGTTATAGCAATTACTTTGAAATCTCCACATATTTTCCATTTGTGTTCATTGTGTTGTAAAGAATTTATCATCCCCGTAAGATTTCGTAATTCTCTTTAGTTAAGCTGGCGTAAGCAACTGGAACAGCGGGCATTTTATTTCCATTGAGGAGCAAACCACCCTAGAGACTTGTTTTAGATGCATCTTTGAAAAGTCTCCATTCCTCTGAACAATAGCTGAAGTTCAGAACCTTGATTAGACCAGCAACGTCATTGCAAAATAAGGAATAAAGGCATGTTCTCGGTGCCTAAATACACTAATTTTAGTGCTTTGGTGGAGTACATTATTCTCTTGTAACCTCGAAACAAGTAGTTGCGCCTTTTGTTTACTTAGTCCTAGATCACGCACTAAACCATTTAAATCTGCTTGAGTTAGTAAATGTGGCAATGACTCACATGAACACTGATACAGAGAATCATCTGCTGCAGTACAAGTGATTTCTTCAACACAGTTAACGCCACTGTCACTCTGAATTTCATCTGTAGGTCTTGAAGGTACTGTAAGTCCGTCAGAATGCTTCACTGGCTTTCTCGCTGAAGGTAGATCGGGATAAACAATGTGTCTCTTAGATTTTTTGTTAGGAAAACTCTGAATTTTGGTTAGACAGAAATAACAATCAGTAACGTGGTCCTTTGGCTCTCTCCATACCATGGGCACAACGAACAGCACCACATTATCTTTACCTTTTCACCATTCAATTAGTTTACAGTAACATAGTGATCATGAAGCAGTTCTGATGGATATTAGAGGATTCAGTAAACCAGCAGTCAAAATTGAAGGGGGAAATAGGTACAATTATAAAAAGGCCCGGATTTCAAATTTGAAGAGATATTTCAGACAACAATTCAGCAAATGGAAGGAAGGCTCAAGTACAGTAGAGTCAAGGTGGGAAGAGTTCAAGGAGATAGTAACAAAGGGGGAAGAAAAATTTATTCCAAGACAGAAAATAAAGAGAAGTAGAGAACCTATGTACTATAATAGGGAAGTGAGGAGGTTAAAGAGGTTGGTAAGAAAAGAACATAACCGAGTTAAGAGACAGCAGGGTAGTAAGGAATATTTAAAACAACTAAACAAGGACTTAATAACAGCAAAGAAAATGGCTAAAGATGGGTTTATTAAGAGTATTGTCAGTACAGGAGGACCATTGACTGATGCATTTAGAAATTTCTATGGCTATATCAGGAAACTGAGGGGAAGGGAGAGTGTAGAGACACTTATAGATATGGATGGAGAAGAAGTTACTGACGATTTGAAAAAGGCAGAGATTTTAAGTAACTGTTTCAGTGAAAGCATTAGGGGCAATGAATCAGAAACAGGAGGGTCTAATTCGGAGAACGAGCTTAACAACACAATTAGAAATGACGATAGAAAAAATTTGATATTCATCCTGAGGAAATCATGAAGGTAATAAGAAAGCTGAAAAAAAAAATAAAGGGGCTGGTGAAGATAATATTACTACAGATATCTTAAAGATAGCCGGATGTGACATTGTACCTTATCTTGAAATATTATTTAAATTGAGTCTAGACACTTGCTGCTTACCACAGGACTGGAAAAGTGCAATAGTAGTACCGGTACATAAGGGAGGGGTGAGAAATAGAGTTGAGAATTACAGGCCAATCAGTTTGACATCAGTGGTAGGTAAATTAATGGAAAGATTGATATGCAACCACATCAGAAATATATGTGAGGAACGTAAGTGGTTTTCAAGCAGGCAACAAGGGGTCCAGGCAGGGATATTCATGCGAATCTCAGTTGGTGGGATATATGCAAGATATTTCAGATGAAATGAACAAGGGAGGCCAAATTGATAGTGTAGCACTAGATCTGTCAAAGGCCTTTGACAGAGTAAGCCATAAAATGGTAGTAAATAAGGTAAAAACCATTGGAGTGGATGAGAAAGTGATTTGCTGGGTAGAAGAATTTTTAAAAGGTAGAAAACAGAAAGTTAGGGGAGGAAACGTAGTATCAAAAGAAGTGGAAGTAAAAATGGGTGTGCCACAGGGTAGCGTATTGGGACCATTGCTATTCATTATTCTAATGAATAATTGTGTTGATTGTTTACTATCTGAAATTAGATTGTTTGCAGATGACATAATGCTGTATAAAAGAATCAAAACGATAGAGGATTGTAAACAGTTGCAGGGTGATCTGGACAGGATATCTAATTGGGTTGGTAAACATGGAATGAATATAAATGCAAAGAAGAGTCAGCTTATTAGATACACAAATTAAAAAGAAAAGGTTAATTATGAATATAAGTTGGGGAAAGAATTGCTTGCTGAAGACTTGAAATTTAAATATCTTGGCATTACTTTTGATAACAAGCTTAACTGGGCAGGACACATTGGACAGGTGGTAGGAAAAGGTTTCAAAGTTCTGCACTTGTTGGAGAGAGTGATGAGGGGATGTACGAGAGAAGTAAAGGAATTGGGTTACAAAACTTTGGTCAGACCATTGCTCGAATAAGGTAGTGTAGTATGGAACCCTCATTTTACGTGTCAAATACAGGAGTTGGGGAGGGTGCAAAAAAGGGCTGCTAGATTTGTTTCTGGAAATTATCGCAGAATGCAATCAGTGATGGATATGATAAAGGAGCTGGAATGGGATTTTTGCAAGACAGGAGGAGAATGAGGAGGGTCATGGGAGTGTACAGGGCATATACTGGTGATGAGGCAAGGAATGATATTGCAATAGGTATGGAAAGTAGTGCGTGGAAGGGAAAAGATGACCATGACCACAAGCTGACACTCGATTTCAGGCACAAAGGTGTGAGAAGATTCTCTTTTTTAGGTAAGGGTGTCAGGGATTTTAATGAGTTACCAAGAGAAATGATGAATAATTTACCGAAAACTTTGAAAGAATTTATAGATAAAATTTGTAGAGGGCAAATGTACGTGGGTGCAGGATAGGGGGAAGATGGGTGTGTAGAGAAATTGCCACCGGAGCCTGTGCTCCATTGCAATTAAATTGAATTAAAACATGTGGCACAACAGAAATGTGGTGCCCATTCCTTATCATGGTCTGCTACCTTTACTCCGAAGTAATGTTTATATGCGTTCTTTATGATTGCAGAAATTTTCTTCCGATTTCTTGCAAGGGTGAACTTCCCACAAATGTAACAGAAGTTGTCTGGCTTATATTGACAAGTACAACGATGAGGCATTTTCTAAAAATTTAAAAATCATTGTTATTATATATATATATATATATATATATAAAAGACGCTAAGTAGCGGAAAGGAATCAAATTAGGATAGGAAAATGAGCCACCACTTACCTTTAGATGATGGATGTGGGGCGCGAACACACATAAAAGACACAAACACAAACAATAAAGAAATTTCTGGGAAAAAACCCCTTCGTCAACAAGAGAACATTATGAGAGGTGGGTGTAGCCGGAGATTGCCTCACAGTAAGACCGCCGGTCGAGAAAATGGTGGGGGTAAATTCAAACATCGGAAAAGTAGAGGGGCTGTGAATCAGAGCTAATACCCGAGCAAAAATAAATATCCAAACTAATTTCTGGTTGGTGGGAAGATCAAAATATAATTAGAACTAAATATATATTGTAAAAAAAGTTATTATAAAAAATATTATACAAAAAAATAATATTTATAAATTAAACATCACCTCAGATTAGTGGTGGTTCAGTATAGTTAACGGAAAGGAGAGGAATAAAAAATAGGTTAAACATATGTACTACTAATAATAATGACAGGGTATTATCTTAAGTTGAGACCAGGTGGTTGCCTTGTGCCAAGTTTGTACTGGAAGGCAAGTTCCCACCTTTTGAGTTCAGAGAAACTGCTGCTATTGGGGAGAACTCTGATAGCACGGACTGTGTAGCAAGAGTTGAAATTATTCAAGTCGTGGGTTATGGCATGGGCAGCAACTGGGTGCTTTGGGTTCTGTGTGAACACCGTCTGACGGTGGCCATTCATTCTAATGGAAAGTGCATTAGTGGTCACACCTATATATGAAGCCAGGCAGTGGTTGCATGTTAACTGGTATATTACATGCGTGGTTTCACAGGTGGCGTGTCCTATGATAGGGAAGCTTTCCCCTGTGACCGGGTTGATGAAAGTGGTGGAAGCATGGTGTATGTCACACATCTTGCAGCGTGGTCTGTTACATGGGAAAGAGCCTTGGGGTTGACTGTTAGGAAGAGGAAGATTGTATTTGTGGACTAGAAGTTCGCTGAGGTTAGGAGGTCTGCTGAAACAAGTTCTAGGAGGGGCAAGGAGGATTTTTAGGAAGAATGGATCTCATTTCAGGGCATGTTTGTAAGAAATCATAGCCCTGCCGGAGGATTCTGTTGATGGATTTGAGGCCTCGGTAGTACTGTGTGACCAAGACTGGATTGTGGTTGGTTTTTGCGGGTCTGGGATGATTGATTGGCTGATTCAGTTGTGACGTAGCATGTGAAAGCTGTTTGTTAACCAAAGCTGGAGGGTAGTTGCGAGATATTAATGCTTCTGAAATACTGTTTGAATAATCAATGAGAGACTGTGGGTTAGAGCATATGCGACTACCTCGAATGCCAAGACTGTAGGGGAGTGAACGTTTGGTATGGTATGGGTGGCAACTGTCGAAATGGAGATACTGTTGAAGATTGGTTGGTTTGATGTGAACTGAAGAGTTGAGATAGCCATTGGATAGGGACAAATCAACATCCAAGAATGTGGCCTGGGTGTGGGAGTAGGACCAAGTGAATTTCAGCATGCTAAAGTTATTGAGATGGTTCAGGAAATTTAGCAGTTCATTTTCTCCATGCGTCCAAATCATAAATATGTCATTAATGAAACGAAGCCAAAGGGGTATTAGCTCTGATTCACTGCCCCTCTACTTTTCCGATGTTTGAATTTACCCGCACCATTTTCTCGACCGGCGGTCTTTCTGTGAGGCAATCTCCGGCTGCACCCACCTCTCATAATGTTCTCTTCTTGACGAAGGGTTTTTTTCCCGAAAATTTCTTTATTGTTTGTGTTTGTGTCTTTTATGTGTGATCGCGCCCCACATCCATCATCTAAAGGTAAGTGGTGGCTCATTTCCCTATCCTGATTTGATTCATATATATATATATATATATATATATATATATATGTAGAAATTACGCAAAAAGTATCCCTGACAACGAAATTCAGATTAGAATTTCTCTTCATAAATTGGTTTAGAATCTCACATTTTAATATCAGTAAGAGAACCCTCATCATAGTGTTATCTGTATAAATACTACATATTGTCTTATAATTTCAAAAAATTACTGAACGGCGTAGACGCTTTTGATGAGGAGATTGTCATACTGTTTTTCCATATAGCGGTAAGGTAGCTCAGTTATTAAAGTGCTTGCTTACTGATGTTTGGATCGTGTTCTTCGAATCAAATCACCGTGGAGGTGAAGATTTTAAAAAAAAACGTTTTTGATCATAAGAGTCACGCCTGGACTGTTGGTTATTTGGAATGAATGTTAAACTGTAGATATCACAAAGTTAGGAGAGCAATAGGAGGCAAATCGTAGATAGTCTTGCAATGCTGTAGTTGTACACTTTTTTACGTTATAATGATCCCTAAGGGATAAGTTCGCAGTCAGTGTGTGTGTGACCCGCAGTAATCTATATATACATAAAGATGAACATACGTATGTTTGTTTGTTGGTTGGTATGTTCTTCATAAAAATCTACAGTTTTCATACGATCTCGATGAAACATTGCACACTTATCCTCAGAAGCGAGGAGAAAAATACTGTCTACATTTGGTAGACAAATTGTCTGTATAAATAATACATGTTGTCTTACAATTTCGAAAACTTACTGAATGGCAATAGACAGGGGTGTTAGATGTGGAGGTCTCTGCACTGTTTTTCCACGTTGCGGTCAAGTAGCTCAGTGGTTAATGCGCTTTCTTACTAATGTTTGGTTCGTGGTCTCTGGTTTTAATCTCCGTGGAGGTAAGATTTTTAAAAATTGTTTTTGATCGTAAGAGTCATGGCTGGCCCGTGGGTTATTACTATTGAATGTTAAACAGTAGATATCACAATGTTAGTGGTGCAGTGCGAAGCAAATCGTAGGTAATCTTTCAATGCTGTACACTATTTTACGCTATATTGTTCCCTCAGGGGTGATGCGCTGTCAGTGTGTGTGATCTGCAGTAATCTATATTTATATAAAGATGAATTTATGTATGTTTGTTTCTTCTTCATACAAATCCACAGTTTTCAAATGATCTCGATGAAACTTTGCACAATTAACCTCTGAACAAGGAGAAAAATACTGTCTACATTTGGTTGAAATATTATCAGCGTAATAATACATGTTACCTTATAATTTCGAAAAATTACTGAACGGTGATAGATATACGCGTTGGATGTGCAGGCCTCTGTACACTTTTTCCATGTAGTAGTCAGGTATCTCAGTGCTTAAAGCACTTGCTTACTGATGTTTGATTTGTAGTATCTGGTTCATATCACCGTGCAGGCTAAGATTTTCAAAAATTGTTTTTGACTGTAAGATTCACGCCTGGGGCGTTGGTTATTCAGATTGTTTGCTAAACTGTAGATATCAAGTTAGGGGCGCAATCCGAGTTAAATCGTAGGTAGTCTTGCAATGCAGTAGCTGTACACTTTTTTACATTATATTGATCCCTAAGGGGTGATTCACAGTCAGTGCGTGTGTGATACTGTCTACATTTGGTTGAAAAGGTATCTTCATAAATAATACATGTTATCTTATAATTTAAAAAAATTACTGAACGGCAATAGACAGACGCGTTGTATGTGGAGCTCTCTGTACAGTTTTTCCATGTAGCGGTCAGGTAGCTCAGTGGATAAAGTGCTTACTTACTGAAGGTTTGGTCGTTGTCTGCGGTTCAAATCTCTGTGGAGACAAAGATTTTTAAATAATTTTTTTGATCGTAGGAGTCATGCCTGGGCCATCGATTATTCGGATTGAATGTTAAACTGTAGTTATAAAAAATTGAGGGGTGCATAGCGAGGCAAATCATAGGTAGGTAGTCTTGCAATGCTGTAAATTGTATCGATTTTTTTTTTAACTGCTTTACGTCTCTTTTTAACATCGAGGTCTTTGGAGACGGGAAAGGATGGGGGGCAAGGAATGGGAAGGAATTCGGCCATGGCCTTTTTGAAGGAAGCATCCCGGCATTTGCCTGGAGTGATTTGGGGAAACCATGGAAATTCCAAATCTGGATGCCCGGACGGGGATTCGAACCGCCGTCCTCCCGAATGCGAGGCGAGAACGCTAACCGTTACACCGCCCCGCTCGGTAATTGTATTGATACCTCAGGGATTGTTCGCTGTCAGTGTGTGTGTGATATGCAGTAATCTATATATCTGTTATATATAAAGAAGAATGTATATGTGTTTGTTTGTTTGCTGTTTTGTTTGTTCTTCATAGAAATACGCAGTTTACAAAACTATCTTGATGAAATCTTGCACCCCTTTCCTCTGAAACAAGGAGAAAAATACTGTTTACATTTGGTTGAAAAATTATGTGTATAAATAATACGTGTAGTAATACAATTTCGAATAGTTACTGAACGGCGATAGACAGGAACGTTGGATGTGGAGGGCTCTGTACTTTTTCTCCATGTAGCGGTCAGGTACGTCAGTGGTTAAAGCGCATGCTTACTGATGTTTTGGTCGTGGTTTTCGGTTCAAATCTCAGTGAATGCTCAGATTTTTAAGAATTGTTTTTGATCGTAAGAGTCACGCCTGGGCCGTCGGTTACTCGGACTGAATGGTAAACTATAGATATCACAAAGTTAGGGGTGAATTGTGAGGCAAATCGTAGGTAGTCTTGCAGTGCTGTAGGTGTATACTTTCTCACGTCATATTAATCCCTCAAGGATGATTCGCAGTTTGTGTGTGCGTCAACTGCAGTAATCAATATATATAAAGATGAATGTATGTGTGTTTGTTTGTTCTTCATACAAATCCACAGTTTTCATCCGATCTCAATGTAATTTTGCACACTTATCCTTTGAAACAAGGAGAAAAATACTGCCAGCATTTGGTTAAAAAAATTGTCTGTATAAATAATACATGTTGTCTTAAAATTTCGAAAAATTACTGAACAGCGATAGACAGTTACGTTGGATGTGGAGATCTCTGTACTGTTTTTCCATATAGCGGTCGGGTAGCTCAGTGGTTTAAGCGCTTGCTTACTGATGTTTGGATCGTGTTCGCTGGTTCAAATCACCGTGGAGGCGAAGATTTAAAAAGAAATTTTTTGATCGTAAGAGTCACGCCTAGGCAGTCGGTTATTCGGATTGAGTGTTAAACTGTAGATATCACAAAGTTAGGGGAGAAATGGGAGGCATATCGTAGCTAGTCTTGCAATGCTGTAGGTGTACACTATTTTATGTTATATTGATCCATCAGGGATGATTCTCAGCCAGTGTGTGTGTGTGTGTGTGTGATATACATAAAGATGACCGTATGTTTGTTTGATGGTTGGTATGTTCTTCATTTAAATGCACAGTTTTCATACGATCTCAATGAAACGTTGCACACTTATCCTATGAACTGAAGAAAAAAATACTGTCTACATTTGTTGGAAAAATTATCTGTATATGTAATACATGTTGTTTTACAATTTCAAAAACTTACTGAATGGAGATAGACAGAGGTGTTGGATGTGGAGTTCTCTGTGCTGCTTTTCCGCCTTGTGTTCAGGTAGCCCAGTGGGTAATGCGCTTTTTTACTTTTGTTTGGTTCGTGGTCTCTTGTTTTAATCTCCGTGGAGCTTAAGAATTTTAAAAATTGTTTTTGATCGTAAGAGTCATGCCTGCGCCGTAGGTTATTCCTATAGATTGTTAAACTTTAGATATCGCAATGTTAGTGGTGCAGTGCGAAGCAAATCGTAGGTCGTCTTGCAATGCTGTTGGTGTACACTAATTTATGTTATTATGTTCCTTCAGGTGTAATTCACTGTCAGTGTGTGTGGTGTACAGTAATCTATATATATAAAGATGAAGGTATGTGGGTTTGTTGTTTTGTTTCTTCATAAAAATCCACAGTTTTCATACAATCTCGATGAAACTTTGCGCACTTATCCATTGAAATAAGGAGAAATACTGTCTAAATTTTGTTGAAAAATTATCTCTATAAATGATATATGTTTTGTAATCGTAGGCTTCCGCGGCCAGAGTCAGTTGATTCTTGGCTGTCCGGGTGGCGCCGCGTCATGTTGATCGTAGCCGACGTTTCGACCCTCATTCTGGGGTCGAAACGTCGGCTACGATGAATATGACGTGGCGCCACCCAGAGAGCCAAGAATCAACTGATACATGTGAAGTGAACTACACTTAACGGTTCCTTGAAGTTTATTACTCGGTACACAATACAACAGGTAAACCATAAACAAATGTGGGTACAGTTATCAGAAGACCGTCGAGAATTTCAGCCTGGTCCTGATCCGGGGTAGAGTGACGGCTTCTAATTCTCGCGAACTTCCGGTGGTCTTCTGTAGTTGACGCTGGTTCAGCGGTCAGGCTGGAACTGGCGGTGGAGCGGCCGGCTACGCTTATATAGGCGGCCTGGCGCAGGAATTCCGTTGTGTGGTAGTACGGCGACCTCTGTAAGAAATAGTCCCACTTAGCTTCTAGATGATTCTATTTGTTTTCCTGGTTTGTTTTGATGCCTCTGCGCCTGTTTGGAGTCGTGCAGGCGCGTTGTGTGTGAGGTCTGCCTGGCAGGGGCCTTTACTGGCAGACTGAACATACCTCCCTCCCTGGGGGGGGGGGGGGGGAGCGATGTCTGCGACGTCTGCGAGGTCGTCTGCCGCGGCGCCCTGGAGCAGACTATGAAGGCTACCTCCAGGGGAGTACGGAGCTGTTCCCCTGGCGATGCGTGCCGACCTGCGTCGTGGTGCAGGTTGTGGTGGAGGTACTTGTGGAGCTAACGGCATCGGTTCGTCGGCGTCGATGGCCGGGGGCTGTACGGGGGGCGCTGAAGATGGTCCCCGCAGGTGGTCGAGAGGCTGCGGCTGAAGGGTGTCGGAGCGACCGACAGGTTGTGGCGTCGTTGGTGGCGCTGTAACTGTCCCTGAGCAACGGTTAGACGGCAGGAGTGGTGGAGGTGGCAGGGAAGGAGAGGAAGAAGTGGATGGCCGTGCCGTGGTGGAAGAGGACGGTGCCGTGGGGTAGCGGGGACGTAGTTGGTTTCGATGGTGTCGCACTATCCGGCCATCCAGGCTGACGTCGAACAGTTGGCGGCCCCGGGGCCGCTGGATGACCCCCGGAAGCCAACCGGCCCGGGAGCCAAACCCGCGGGCCCAGACTAGGGAGCCCGGGGTGAAACGGAATGGGCCCGAAGGTACCTGTACTTTGGGCGGGGGTAAGAGGAGATGGAGGAGAGTGCGAGGTTGGCGGCCATGCAGCAATTCCGCCGGGCTTTTGGCCCCCACTGGAGTGGTTCGATAGGAACTGAGGAAGAGTGTCAATGCCTCTTCGAGTTTGTGACTTGTTGTGTATTTGGTCATTTGGGTTTTGAATGTTCTGACTAGCCGTTCCGCCTCCCCGTTAGATTGGGGGGTGGAAGGGCGGGGTGAGGAGGTGTTGGATATTGTTGGCGGTACAGAAGGATAGGAAGTCCCGACTTCGAAATTGCGGTCCGTTATCTGTGACGATAGCGTATGGTAATCCTTCGATGGAAAAGATCTTCGTGAGGGCTGAAATGGTGACCTCTGTGGTGATTGTGGAGCAACGGACGACATATGGGAAGTGGGAAAAGGCATCCGTCACTAGGAGCCACTGGTGGCCTAGGAATGGGCCAGCGAAGTCGAGGTGAATGCGTTCCCAGGGTCCGGACGGTGCCGGCCAGGAAAGGAACTTTTGAGGGGGGCGGGGCAGTTGTTGGGCACAGATGGTACAGCGCCGCACCATCTCCGTGACATCCGTGGTAAGGCCGATCCAGAATACATGGCGTCTGGCAAGGGATTTGGTGCGGGCAATTCCCCAGTGTCCTTGGTGGAGAGTTTGGAGGATTGTCGGTTGTAGGGATCTCGGAACGACGACCCTCGGGGTGGAATTTGGTTCTGTGCGGAGGAGCACTCCCTCTACTACTGAGAGCTGGTGGCGGATGGAGTAGTAGAACTTGAGGTCTTGATGATGGCGTGGAGGGGAACGTGTTTGCCACCCGTGTTGGATGTGGTGTCGGATGACACGGAGGAGGGGGTCCTCCCCTGTGGCTGCCGCGACTTTTGAGGCCGTGACTGGAAATGTCTTCAGTGCTTCTTGTATGTCATCGTCGATCTGGAACACCAGAAGTTCCGACTTGTCGAAGGCAAGGTCTGGTCCCTGCGGTAGTCTGGATAAGGCGTCTGCATTGGCATGCCTGGAGGTGGTACGGAAATGCATGGTATATCTGAACTGGGACAGGAATAGTGCCCAACGCTGGATGCGGTGGGATGTTTTGGTAGGCAGACGTGTGGACGGATCAAATAGTGATAGGAGTGGCTTGTGGTCGGTAATGAGATGAAAAGAAATCCCATATAAAAGGGAATAGAATTTGGAGCAGGCAAAAACAATAGCTAGCGCCTCTTTCTCGATTTGAGAATATTTAAGCTGAGCAGCCGATAGGGCTTTGGAGATGTAAGCTACGGGGCGTTCCGTGCCATCTGGTAATTTATGAGACAGAACTGCCCCCACACCGTAATCGGATGCATCTGTGGCAAGTATCAAGGGGAGGTTTGGAGTGTATGGCATGAGGCATGCTGCGGACTTGAGCTGCTGTTTAAGGGTGTGGAATGCGGTCTCGCAAGCTGGGATCCAACGGAACGGGACATTCTTGCGACAGAGGTGGTACAGGGGTGCTGCCACTTGTGCTGCTGAGGGTATAAATTTTCTGTAGTATGAAATCTTGCCTAAAAAAGATTTCAACTGATGTAGATCCTGAGGCCGAGGTAAGTTGGAAATAGCGTCCACATAGGAAAATGCTGGGGAAATGCCTTCCTGAGTGATGATGTGACCCAGGTACGAAATGGATTGTTGAAAAAATTGACACTTGGAAAGGTTGCATTTCAATCCTGCTGCACGGAGGCGGAGGAAGAGTAGGCGGAGGTTGGTCATGTGTTCGGCAGCGGAGGGTCCCGTGACGACTATGTCGTCGAGATAGTTGATGCATCCCGGAATATCCTGGAGAAGTTGTTCGAGATACCGTTGAAAAATCGCTGGAGCACTGGCCAAGCCGAACATGAGCCGGTTGAGTTGGAAGAGGCCAGAGGGAGTGTTGATGACTGTGTATTGTCGGGACTGGATATCCAAAGGGATTTGAAGGTATGCTTCTGCCAGGTCAATTTTTGTAAAGTAGGTACCTCCTGCTAGTTTACGGAAGAGGTCGTCCGGTCTCGGAAGTGGATAATCGTCTACCAGCAGATGCGGGTTGACGGTGGTCTTAAAGTCACCACAGAGACGTAAGCGGCGTCCTGGCTTCTGAACTATGACCAACGGCGTGGCCCAGGGGCTGAACCGCACCGGCTGGAGGATCCCTTCGTCTTGGAGATGTTGAAGTTCTTCCTGAAGTGGTTGTTGAAGCGCTACGGGTACCTGGCGTGCCCAGAAGTATCGAGGCCGTACGTCCGGCCGGAGTTGGAGTGATGCTTCGAAGTCCTTTGCACAGCCGACGCCTGGTGAGAACAGGTCCTGAAACTCGGTGCAAAGGGCGTCCACTTCAGGAAAAGGAACATGCTGAGATATGAGGTGTATGTTATCCTCAATTGAAAATCCGAATAAGCGGAAAGCGTCCAGTCCAAATAAGTCTGCTGTGAGAGAACTGTTAACTACTAAAAAGGGGACTGAACGATGTACAGACTTATACATGACGTTTGCTGTGAATTGTCCCAGGAGTGCTATTTCCTGTTTGTTGTATGTCAGGAGGCGCTTGGGGGCCGGCGAGAGGGGGAGCGAGCCAATTTGCACATAAGTAGTATAATTAAGCAATGAGACTGCTGCTCCTGTGTCGACTTGTAGGCGCAGAGGCTTGCCATTGACCGTAACGTCAATAAAAAGTTTGGATGCAGTGGAAGTGTCTACCTGATTGATATCCATAGGTGCGCCGCTCAACCTGTCTTGGTAAGACCCTGGGCGGCGAGAGCCGGGATTGGCATTGGTGGTGTTGGTGCGGCAGACGGACGCCAGGTGTCCTTCCTTACCGCAACGTGAGCATTCAGCCCAACGATCCGGACAATTTTCCCTCTCATGTGCTGAATAACAGGCGGGGCAGGAGGGTAGGCGGAGCGGGCTGCGGCGTCGGCGCTGCGGGATCCGCTGCTGCTGCCGAGACTTGGTGCCCCTGCCGGAACGGGCCGGTTCGATGTCCTTCTGAGGAAGCGGTCCCCGGTTGTGGTGTCGGGAGGATCGCGACTGGGAGCTCTGGATGGCGGCGACGTCCTGTGTGTCCTCTACGTCGGTTCGGATTGCGGCCACATCCGCCCAGGACTCCAGGCGGCGATCTGCGGCCGTAGATATTTCTAATTTGTAGGCAAGTTCGATGACCTGCTCCAGGGATGGGTCCTCTAACTTGAGGGCGTCATGCCGGAGTGCGGCATCTGGTGCAGCCTGTATGATGTGATCACGCACCATGTCGTCGGCGTAGGATTCGTGGGAACAACGAGTTTGAAACTTACATTTTCTGCTAAGGCCTTGGAGTTCGGCCGCCCACTGGCGATACGTCTGATCGGGCTTCTTCCGGCATTGATAGAATTCGACGCGGGCCGCGACGACATGGTACCGGCGTCTGTAGTATGCATTCAGTGTCGTACAGATGGTCGTGAAGGTGAGGGTGTCGGGGTCTTGTGGCTGAAGTTTGGTGAGCAAGACATACATCTTCGATTGGTTCCAGGAAAGGAAATATGCACGCTGGTCTTCTTCTTTGGTTATGTGGTGAATTGCGAAGTGGTCTTATGCGCTTCTCGTAGGTCTCCCATTCCTCGACGTCGTTGTTGAATGCTGGGAACGGAGGCGGGGCCGTGGGTTGGCGGAGATTCCTGACTTCCGCAATCAGTTGTCTCTGAGATTCGAAGAACTGATGTAGAAGTCCTTGGAGGAACTGTTGCCATTCCGTAGGTGCTGCTGGCGTAGCCATGATGGTCGAGAGTTCTTATCCCAACCTTGTCGCCACTGAAGTGAACTACACTTAACGGTTCCTTGAAGTTTATTACTCGGTACACAATACAACAGGTAAACCATAAACAAATGTGGGTACAGTTATCAGAAGACCGTCGAGAATTTCAGCCTGGTCCTGATCCGGGGTAGAGTGACGGCTTCTACTTCGGGTGTTCTTCTGTAGTTGACGCTGGTTCAGCGGTCAGGCTGGAACTGGCGGTGGAGCGGCCGGCTACGCTTATATAGGCGGCCTGGCGCAGGAATTCCATTGTGTGGTAGTACGGCGACCTCTGTAAGAAATAGTCCCACTTAGCTTCTAGATGATTCTATTTGTTTTCCTGGTTTGTTTTGATGCCTCTGCGCCTGTTTGGAGTCGTATATGTATCCCAGCGTGCAGGCGCGTTGTGTGTGAGGTCTGCCTGGCAGGGGCCTTTACTGGCAGACTGAACAACATGTTTTCTTATAATTTCGAAAAATTACTGAGAGGCGAAAGTCAGATGCGTTGGACGCGGAGGTCTGTGCACTCTTTTTGCGTGTAGCGGTCAGGTAGCTTCAGTGGTTAAAGCAGTGATGTCAAAGGTACAGCCCGCAGGCCACATCCGGCCCCCGGGCCCTATCAATACGGCCCGCGATCGCATCGTGACACAGAAAGAAGAATCATGTTTTTTAGAGCTTTTAGACTTCACTTGAGAAAGTTTTAAAATGCACACACTACATTTATAAGTAATTTCAAGGGCAGCGAGAGCCTAGACAAATGAGAGAGATATACAGTAATGCCATCTCATAGCAACAAGCGGAATCTACCACGTGCTTCGAGTCTAGACTAGAACCTTCCTTATCGATATAAAAGGAGTGCGTCGGCGCGATGTGAGTCAGTTGAGTCGATTGTGAAGGTGTCGTGTGCCTGCGATATCCATAATTGTTGTATCGAGTTCCATAATTGTTACGATTTTGGCATAAGGTCACAAAAACGTAAAGTTGATAGTAAGTGCAGAGTTTTTCAGTCTAAATAGTAAATTGCATATTTTTTCAGAGAATGGAAAGGTAAACCACTGTGTTTGATTTGAAATCAAACAGTTGCTGTTTGTAAGGAGTTTATCTCAAAGAGACACTATGATACGAATCATAAATCAAAATTTGATTGTTACACTGAAAAAATAAGAATGGACACGTTGCCATCTTTAAAATACAAACTTCCAGGTCAACAATCAATGTTTACTAAAGCTAATACTGAGAGTGAAGATGCCCTGAAATCTAGTTTATTATTGCATTAGAAATCGCGAAGAGATCAAAACCTTTCACTAACGGTGATTTTATTAAAGACTGTATGTTAAAAGTTGCCGATGTTTCATTTCCATCTGAAAAGTCAATATATTTCGCTGTCAAGAAACACTGTTGCTTCAAGAATAATGATTTATCTCAAAATTTGGTTCTTCAATTGAAGGAGAAAATTAAGGAATTTACAAACTTTTCACTGGCTGTTGACGAGAGCACTCATACAGTTGATACAGCTCAACTTGCTGTTTTTATATGAGGTATTAACAGTAACTTTGAAATAACTGAAGAACTATTAAAGTGTGTTCCATTGACAGGTACTACAACAGTAAATGATATTTATTCTGCAATTGAGCATTTGATAGCAGAATATGAACTTGACTGGAATATATTTAGCAGCACAACTACGGATGGCGCTCCTGCCATAGCTGGCAAACATTCGGGGCGTTGTAACTAAATTAAAACAGAAAACATCAGGGAATTATGTGGGATTTCACTGTATAATTCATCAGGAATCATTGGCATCCAAACATTTAAAAATGGACCATGTCATGCTACCAATAACTAAAATAGTAAATTTTATAAGGAGCAGAGGACTAAATCACCGACAGTTCAGGCAGTTTTTACAAGATTTGGACGAAAAGTTTTCGAATGTCCCTTATTTCACCAAAGTTCGTTGGCTCAGTCGAGGAGTAGTTTTAGAAAGATTTTTTTGCATTAAGTGACCCTATTCAAGCTTTCATGTTAGAAAAAGGCAACCCAATTGATTATGACACTGACTGGTGGGTTGATTGTGCCTTTTTGGTAGATATGAATGAACACTTGACTGATCTGAATGTAAAGTTACAGGGTAAAAATTTGATTGTCACTCAAATGTATTCATGTATTCAAGCATTTGAAACAAAGTTGAGGCTGTGGGAAAATAAGGTAAAAAAATCAAACTTTGGATCATTTCCCTCATTTAAAATCATTTGGCACAATGAACCAAAAAAAATTGGATCAATATTCTCAACTTCTGCAAAATCTTATCACGGAATTCAACAACCGTTTTGAATACTTCCACAAAATGAATTAAATGGAATTTCCAATTTTCAACAATCCATTCAATTTTGAAGCTTCACAGGCACCAGTTCATTTGCAAATGGAGTTGATAGATCTTCACTCGGACAGTATTTTCAAAGAAAAATTGAAAGAGGTTAACGCTCTTACATTTTATACACAATATTTCAAGAGTTTGGATAACTACCCGGAGTTAAAAAAGCATGCAGCACGCAATTTGAGCATGTTTGGTAGCACCTATGTATGTGAGCAGATGTTTTCCATCGTGAAAATAGATAAGAACAAACATCGCACAAAATTTACGAATGAACATCTCCATAAATTCTTAAAATAATTACAACAAATATGATACCTGTCATCAATCATATTGTCAAAAAAAGGGAGAAATCAGGTATCTGGATCCTAGAGCTCAAAATAATTACCCTCTTTTATAACTTTGATATGATTTTTAACAGTATATTATATACTATACAATTAAATAAATAAAATGTTATAATAATTCAATACAATTTTATTTATTTGAATCTGGCCTGCCTACACATTCTAAATTTAATATACGGCCCTCTGCAAAATTGAGTTTGAAACCTATGGGTTAAAGCGTTTGCTTACTGATGTCTTGGTTTTGGTTCTAGGTTCAAATCTCCGTGGAGGCTAAGATTTTTAAATCTGTTTTTGATAGTAAGAGTCACGCCTGGGCCTTTGAGTAATCGGATTGTTTGCTAAACTGTAAATATCACAAATTTAGGGACGCAATGCGAGCTAAATCGTTGATAGTCTTGCATTGCTGTAGGTGTACACTTTTTTACATTATATTGATCCCTCAGGGGTGATTCGAAGTCAGTGAGTGTGTGATCTGCAGTAATCAACATATCTATTATATATAAAGATGAAGGTATGTGTGTTTGTTTGTTCTTCATACAAATCCACAGTTTTCATACGATCTCGATGAAACTTTGCTCACTTATCCTTTGAAACAAGGAGAAAAATACTGTCTAGATTTTGTTGAAAAATTATCTGTATAAATAATACATGTTCTTATAATTTCGAAAAATTACTGAAAGGCAAAAGACAGACGCATTGAATGTGGAGGTCTCTGTACTATTTTTCCATGTAGCGGTCAGGTAGCTTAGTGGTTAAAGTGCCTGCTTACTTTTGTTTTGGTCTTGGTCTCCGGTTCAAATCTCTGTGGAGGCAAAGATTTTTAAATTATTTTTTTTTGATCGTAAGAGTCATGCCTGGGCGGTCGGTTATTCGGATTGAATTTTAAACTGTAGATATTACAAAGTTAGGGGTGCAATGCGAGGCAAGTCGTTTGTAGTCTTGCAATGCCGTAGGTGTACATTTTTTTTACGTTATAATGATCCCTCAGGGGTTGTTCGCAGTCAGTGTGTGCGTGTGAACCGCAGTAATAATACTACAAATACGGAAGTAAATCTCTGTGTTTTTGTTACGTTTGGACGACTAAATGGCTATATCGATATCGATGAAAATTGACAAGAAAGTCTGTATGAAGAGCACAGGACATTTTTCCCAGTATGATTAACAGTTGTAGTCACAAAATTTTGAGACCTTATCGAATGGTGACAGAAATATGTTGGAAATTGATTCTCTTCAATAGACAGTTTGGAGACACCTAATATTGTAAAAACACTTTTCAGAGACTATATTGTCACACCAATTTTTTCAGTTTTACAGTGTGAAACCAACTTAATAAAGCTTTCATTTGTATCAAGTCTGATTCGTATATGTGTGACTCTGTTTAGTTAGATCACAGCTCTCAAGTTACAAACACAGAATACTTTTCTGAAACTGTTGTGGGACTGGAGCAAAACAATTATCAGCACAACTAAATAACAGCTTCAGAGACTTTTGGATGAAGACTTGAGAACATACTCAGCCTTAAAGAAAAATATTGCAATTGGTTAAAAATGATTTTTCCCTGGGCAGAAAATTCACGTTTGAAGGGACTGCAATCTCAAGTTTTTGCCCCACCTCTGAAAATTCGTAGATTTTGTAACGTAACCATGAACGTTACGGTTATATTTGGAGTGGATAGTGTAATCTGAGAGGTATGTAAGGTCTTTGGCGGTGGGCGAGCGCCGAGCGCGGGGGTCGGTGATTGTCAGTGGTAACGTACGGAACAGCCGGCGGGAACGGAAGGGCTACGGCAGTGTGTTTATCCCGGGAATACATCGTACGGCGGCTGGCGTGTGTTCCGTACTAAAGAACACTGTGGGATGTGTGCTAAAGTATATGTTGGACTATGAAGGTTCTTCCGAGAGACCTGATTCAATATAAACTGTGTTTAGTAAACTACTGCAGAATCGGACTATGGCGATTGTTTGTTAATTAGTTTCGAGAATTGTGCTCACTGCTTATTTAGTTGTTTTGACTGTACTTGAAGCTGCTATCTTCGGTGACGAAGAAACATTAGTATTATTGTCTGGTGGCATGCTTGTGGACTGTGTAGTCTCAGAGGAATAAATTTACGAAAACTAATACGCATATGTGTTTTTTCTTCTGTGACTTTAATTAACCAATTAGCATAGCCGAAAGACTGGCGACCGCACGGCAAAACGAACCTTTAATTAAAAGAGTAATTAGTGGTGGAAGAAAGCTTAAGAAAAATCGTGTTAGGAAGTGTAGCTGCTCAATTACTTCAACGAACTTTTAACTATACAAACACGAATAGCGTCGAGTAGCCGTTACAATTTGTCATTGATATTGATTGCAAGAAATATTATAATCAAGAACTGTTCTAGAAACTGAACACAGATAAAATTCTGATATTAAAATGTGGCTTATCAGATTTTACTAACGAAAGTGAAAAATGTTTGAGTTCTAATTAGACATAATATAAATTATAGTAAAGTTGTAGTTTAATTTTTTGTTTACTTTAATCTCTGAAAAAACTTTCTCAAAAATACACCATTTTTATTTTCTAAAAACCATCTTAAAAAAATAATTAAACAAGGCTGAAAATAAGAGATTTTTTATCTTAGACCATTTCCAAAGTATCCAGCAGTTTGCACAAAATGTAACAGTCTTCATATATTGTAAGTACATTTATGGCAGTGGCAAATATTAAATTTGAATTAATATTCAGATTCAACAATCATGTTCTTCAGTTTTCCTATTCCATCTATTTCACTTTCAAGGATATCTCCAACCTGTAAAGAAAATACATTTAAACTTAAAACAATTTACAAATATGTATATTATGAATATATTTGTATTTACAGTAACTTTAATTATTTAATCAGAGCTTAAATATTTTTTTAAAAATAAATGTTTTCCCATATTAAAAAGTTGAAGGAAGTTCATGGAGAGGGAGATTTATTTTACATACAAACTATGATATTGCCACAGCATTAAAGCTACAGTTAGAGTGGAATGATGTTGGGCATACAAAGATGATGTGGAATCAGAATTTTATACACATACATACATACAGGCCCCAGCAACCTAAGTGGGTTTAGTGATTAATTTAAACCCTTTCCCTCCTAAACCTATCACAGGAGTGTGATACTCGTCTTCTACATCACTGTGTTAACACAAATATGGAATAAAATGATCATTTATACTTATGTATGTTTCTGCAAGTCCCAAGCTTTTTTGTCAATACTTGATCATGTTGAACTATCCATAGTTCCTTAACACTGGAGATCTCCAATACAATAATTCCACTGTAACATTGATATTTGCCTTATAACATTCAGCAGGGAACCTTTTCTAATCTCTGAAAATACCACATGCACAACTGTTCATTCAACATGGCTCACTCGGTAGCTACATATGGCGAATAATAGTTCGAATGCTTGCTTTTAATTCATGAAAATACTAACACATATAAACCAGTTACAGATATTCGTATTTTCTCAGTTGTATCATTACCATATTCCACCTATTTTTTATCACCACCACCCAATTTCATGTTACCATAAAGTTATACACTAATACAAACAGTTTTTTTCTTTCTAACTCACAATTTTTAGATTGTCAACTAAAGCCTAAGCCTAAAAATAAGGAAAGAAAGGGAAAATAACCCATCACTTAACACAGATTAAGCCAAATATCTAACTCCTACTTCTATACATTGTACTAATTTAAACTTTGAGATTTGAAGAGAATATTTACATTATCACGCAACAACTCACAAAAAGACTATATGAAATCTTTCAAAAATTTTCATTGTTGCCAAGATTACCACAAGAGTGGAAGAAGTATCATCCATTTTTTTTTAAGGGGGGGGGGGGGGCCAGGGAACTACAGGTTGATCAGCCTGATAAGTACAGGATACGTAATAGACAGAGACTTTATGTTATGAAATAACAGGATTAAAAACTGCCAGCAAGCATTTGTTCCAATTATTCCCATCAATAATTACTTCAATACAGGCAAGACATTAAGCCATAGATAACTATAAACTTTTAACTTCAATGAAACGGGTGGATACCTTAAGTCTGGCTTTATTTCGGTATCGAAATGAAATTGCATTTATTTTTGTATCCACTCGTATCTATGCATATGGATGTTGTCTATATATGTTACAGAAGATGTTTGTTATGGCATCATCACATTTGAAATAAATAAATTCTGTGACTGTAAGTGAGCTTCAACAGCTTAAAGTTTCATAAACATCTCTCCATGAGAAAGTTAGATTATTTTTTATAAAAAAGAGGACATTTAACCCAAAATATTATTTTTAAAACAATCTCTTCCATTTGACAATAACCATGAATAGGTAGGTCAATATTTTCAAAGCAGCATCCCCGCTAATACACTCCTGGAAATTGAAATAAGAACACATTGACGCCGGTGTGTAAGACCAACCATACTTGCTCCGGACACTATGAGAGGGCTGTACAAGCAATGATCAAACGCACGGCACAGCGGACACACCAGGAACAGCAGTGTTGGCCGTCGAAGGGCGCTAGCTGCGCAGCGGTTGGGCACCGCCGCAGTCAGTGTCAGCCAGTTTGCCGTGGCATACGGAGCTCCATCTCAGTCTTTAACACTGGTAGCATGCAGCGACAGCGTGTACGTCAACCGTATGTGCAGTTGACGGACTTTGAGCGAGGGCGTATAGTGGGCATGCAGGAGGCCGGGTGGACGTACCGCCGAATTGCTCAACATGTGGGGCGCGAGGTCTCCACAGTACATTGATGTTGTCGCCAGTGGTCGGCGGAAGGTGCACGTGCCCGTCGACCTGGGTCCGGACAGCAGCGATGCACGGACGCACGTCAAGACCGTCGCATCCTACGCAGTGCCGTAGGGGACCGCACCGCCACTTCCCGGCAAATTAGGGACACTGTTGCTCCTGGAGTATCAGAGAGGACCATTCGCAACCGTCTCCATGAAGCTGGGCTACGGTCCCGCGCACCGTTTAGGTTGTCTTCCGCTCACGCCCCAACATCTTGCAGCCCGCCTCCAGTGGTGTCGTGACAGGCATGTATGGAGGGACGAATGGAGACGTGTCGTCTTCAGTGATAAGAGTCACTTCTGCCTTGGTGCCAATGATGGTCGTATGCATGTTTGGCGCCGTGCAGGTGAGCGCCACAATCAGGACTGCATACGACCGAGGCACACAGGGCCAACACCCGGCATCATGGTGTGGGGAGCGATCTCCTACACTGGCCGTACACCTCTGGTGATCGTCGAGGGGACACTGAACAGTGCACGGTACATTCAAACCGTCATCGAACCCATCGTTCTACCATTCCTAGACCGGCAAGGGAACATGCTGTTCCAACAGGACAATGCACGTCCACATATATCCCATGCCACCCAACGTGCTCTAGAAGGTGTAAGTCAACTACCCTGGCCAGCGAGATCTCCGGATCTGTCCCCCATTGAGCATGTTTGGGACTGGATGAAACGTCGTCTCACGTGGTCTGCACGTCCAGCACGAACGATGGTCCAGCTGAGGCGCCAGGTGGAAATGGCTTGGCATGCCGTTCCACAGGACTACATCCAGCACCTCTACGATCGTCTCCATGGGAGAATTGCAGCCTGCATTGCTGCGAAAGGAGGATATACACGGTACTAGTGCCGACATTGTGCATGCTCTGTTGCCTGTGTCTATGTGCCTATGGTTCTGTCTGTGTGATCATGTGTTGTATCTGACCCCAGGAATGTGTATATAAAGCTCCCCATTCCTGGGACAATGAATTCACGGTGTTCTTATTTCAATTTCCAGGCGTGTATTAATCACGAACCGCCACTGCATTAGACGTTAGTGCAACCCCAGCATAAAGACAGCACCAGAAAATTACAAAGCAAAACCAGGAGTCTTTTATAACAAAGTCAGAACTCTATTGTGGGACAACAAAGTGCAAATATACACTAATCAATACCTACTACATCCCCATACTACCTTATTCACTAGAAATATGGACTGTATCCAGAAGATACAATAGTAGACTTGAAAACTCTGAAATAAAGTGTGTGCACACCATGTTTCAGAGGTTACGAAAGAACAAAGTAAGAAATTAAATCAATCATACAGAAGCCAGTATAAACATCAGTGTGGCAAAATTCTTACAGCAGTCTTAGCTGATGTGGTGTAGACAAGGATAGAGGAAGAAATAAAAGTGAAGTCCTATTTTAATATGAACATCAAAACGGAAAAAACGTGGGGAGGCCCAAAAAGAAATGGTTAGACAAAATCAAGAAGGATCTGGAAGATATAGGGCTGGACTGGAGAACTGCTCTTGAACATCAGCAATTTATGCACAAGATGAAGTGGAGAGTACTTGTAACCAGCACCCGGGAGACTGAAGATGGAGAATAGGGAATATGCATGAAATTCAAATTTACGTCTAGTATTTTTATTTTGAAACTTTACTAGTGTAGAATTACCACTATAATGTTTTTCCCTGTTTATTCGATTTTTATTTATTGATTTTAATTAATCTAAAGTGTTAAAAATACAAGGGAAATGTAACTTTGCAAAACGCAAAGCTATTGGTCGAATCAAATCGTGCCGACCAAGTACACAATATTATTGTAAACACAGGCATAGTTGCTGGTTCTTTTAATAGCTCTGCGATCGTGTGGACGTTTGTCTTAACATATCAGCATAATTGGTGAGATATTGTATTCTTGCTACAATAAGCACACAACAAATAATGACGCTCAGAGGAGTGAAAGCTGCAAGGTAATTAAGTGATAGATATTTGAATTATTAATTTTTAACCTTTTTAGTAGGTTAGATTGATAAGACAAACAGAATTAGCTATAATTTACTGTGTTAATTTCCACGAAAGATTTAAATCGTCTTTGGGTTTTACATCTCGCAGAAAATAGCAGCACCATCATAACATTGTGGTTAGGTTAAAATGTTGACAGCATGAGAAAAATCGTAATTGAAGAATAAACTTTTTTGAAATCTCGCTTAGTTCTCAAGATATCAACTGTCAAAAATTGGTTACACGTTAATTTCCTGTGCCTTTGGTGACACTTTTCTTCCAGTCTAGGTCTCTTTTCAACTTAACCACAACCGGTAGTAAGAAAACAAATCAACCCTTTTGCATGTCAATTGTATTGATCAATGTGATTGATGAAATGTTATTTGGTCCAGGCCACATATTTCATTGGTTTCATATTGTTACTGATAATTCAGTACTGTTTAACAATTGTAATCAAATGACTTACCAGAAAACTCCGTTGAACCCATCATTTTAACTGGCTTTAAAGATAGTAACATAATAAAGTAGCAGAAAAGTGTTTAACTAAACGTCTGTCTGAACTTTAAAAGTTCGTACTTGCTTTGGATTAAGTTTCAATAAGAAATGATTTGAAAAATATACCAATGAAACTTTTGCAATTTACTAAGATATGATTAGAGTTTGAACAGGTAACAAATTTTTATGTTACATTTCCTAAAATACATAAATACAGAAATTCTAAGTACTTACGTTAAAATGAGCTTCACAATAATATAAACAACTAGTTGCAGATATTTTATCTCTTCTCATAGCTGTACACCACTGTTTTCTTATATTCGCATCTCACAGGACAAGAAAATACACTTTATAAGGTGCATTTCTTATAGTATTTTTGCACACAGGTACAATACAGTACTTATAACACAGTTTTCGACCTCCTTCCATATCGACATTAGTTAGAAAACATAAAGTTTTGAGATGAAACACTCCACGCTATACAGTACGTCAATGTAATCGTGTACTTACTTTTTTTTTTTTTTTTTGTAACAGTTTAACGTCCCTTTTTAACAACGTGGTCTTTAGAGACGGGAAAGGATGGGGGCAAGGAATGGGAAGGAATTCGGCCATGGCCTTTTGAAGGAAGCATCCCGGCATTCACCTGGAGTGATTTGGGGAAACCATGGAAAACCCAAATGTGGATGCCCGGACGGGGATTCGAACCGCCGTCCTCCCGAATGCGAGGCCAGAACGCTATCCGTTACACCACCACGCTCGGTCGTGTACTTACACGCCACAGTGCAGCGAGTCAAAATGGCAGCGTTTAAATCAGCGGAATTGGATTTCAGTTTTAAAATATTTATTTTGATGTTAAATCTTAATATTTACATTAAAGTTATATTTTTTATGGTTATGTATGAATGTAAATAATTTATTGAAAAAATAATAAAATACATGCATATACCCTATTATGATGATGATTTCAAAACAATCAAGGAAGAATTTTGGGATGCAATTATTTTAAATAAATAGTCTCCTGCCTTCATCCATGGTAACTGATGGCTTATTTTCCCTATCCTTCTATGTTTTAATTGCCTGAAAGCACTTGGTTGGTCCGATTACTAAATAAAACTGATGATAAACTGGCTGAATGGCAGAAAGTAATAATTTTGATTGTTTCATGGGCAGTCCCAGAAATACCCTAACTGACGTAAAGATTCTAGTTTTGTTTAAAAAGATTGACTATTGTTGAAAGTAGCAAACTTTATGGATTTTGATGCTGATAGGTTGTTTAGTATTTGTTTGGTACCCATCAATAGTAAATGCTCTCGTGAATTCATAAATGTGAAGAAATCGGTTATCAATTTCTGAGACCTCAGTCCAACCCATATCAAAGCCGAACTGGATTCTACTCTTGGAAAGTTTGTTTCTTCCATTAAAACAGTAAAATTTTGGAAGGTAGAATTTAAAGGAGACCACACGAGCTGCCAAGATGAACAACCAAATGAGTTGACTATGAACTGATAAGTAACAGCCACAAAATAGTATTGAATGACTGTAAACTGAAACTGTCCAAGCTAGCAGACATGGTAAGCGTGTCATAAGGTGCTGTATGTCATAGTGGCTGAACATTTGGAATCAGAAAACTGTGTGCAACATGGGTACTTCAACTGCTCACAGGATTGAGCAAAACCAGTGTCATGAGCATGTTTCAATTGAGTATTTAGCGAAGATTCACAGAAATAAAGCCTAGTTTTTGAACATTGATCCATTACTTCACACCTGACATGGAAGAACATTGATAACAATGAACCAAAACTGGTGAATCAGCTACAAAGAAGACAGACAGTTCCATCTGCAGCCAAGGTCATGACATCAGTTTTTTGGGATGCATGCAGGATAATTTTCCCTGACTATCTTGAAAAAGGAAAAACAATCAATGGGTGAGTATTATTGCAGCATTTGAGCGATGAAATCAAGAGAAAATGGCCACATTTGGAATAAATAAATATTTATATATATATCAAGGCAGAAGATGAAACAAATCTGCTCCAAAGTAGTCTAAGAAGAGAAGGAAGAAACATAATGAAATTATGAATGGTATATTGGATCCCACAAAAACAATTCTTGTAAAAATAGGTCAAGTCTCATGCTTGTTTAGTGACAAAAAGTTTTTAGATCTTGTTCTGAGCCAAGTCTATACTTTGCAGCGAGTATTCACTTCACTTTCTGAAACAGAATGGTTTCTCTCAGTGTTATACATCATTTATTTAGAATAGAAAAAATTCTGGTGACTTGGCCATTATGCATGTCATGTCTTAGTGAACCTATATAAATACCTTAAATGTGTTGTTTTATCAACCTCACAAATACATAAAAGCCAAGATTTCACTTGCACTTTCTGGCGTTTGTCAAGTCTTAGAATAAATTATATACATTATGCCTTCCATTTCAGTAAAAATTATGACATACTTAATCGTCAAGTCACCATAACATTTTTTATTCTAAATAAATGATCTATAACACCGATATAAATCAATCTGTTTCAGAAAGTGAATGCACAATGAAAAGTATAGACTTGGTTTAGAAAAAGACCTCATAACTTATTGCCACTGGTTTTACTACCACCATTATAAAATAACAAGTAACTTCCAAACTAAGCATAGAAACAAATTAAAATTTAAGAAGTTAGTTAAACTTGCTTGTCTCTATGATTAAAGAGATTTCAGACACATAGCACCATCCAGAAATTTTCATGTTTGGGATTGTAATTAAATAAATATGGGGAAAAACATCAATATTAGACTTTTCTTATAATTTAGGGATGAAACCATATATGTGCACTAAATTACTTGTTTCTAGGATTACTGTAAGTACAGTGGAATTTTGTTGTTAGGGTTTCGTGGTTGATTTTTTTTTTTTTTTTATTCCCTAAGGAAAAGAAGGAAGTAAAATTTAACACATTAGTTAAATTGGTAAGATCGGTCAACAATGAAAATCTCAGGTATATAAAGTTGTTAGGGTAGAAAGCGATTTCACGTTAGGGGTAGGTAAAAAGTTGGTATGTGTAAATTTACGAGTTTAAAACTTTTCTTATAATATGGGGGTAAAATTTTATGTGTGTCCCAAATTTCAGCTTTCTACGATCACAGGAAGTACCTTAGAGTTTTGATGATCATCAGTCAGTGAGTGAGTGACAAAATCGCTAAAATCTGCACATGAATAACATCCGAACTAAAAACAGAAACCAAACAGAATTTAGTATGTTTGATTGCTGATATCTATGCATAACATAAATTTGAGAACATAGCATCAATACGACCGAAGAAATTGAGGCACAAAAATGGCCAGAATCTCTTTGAAAAAAGGGCAGGCAGAGCCACCATTGATTTGACTTGGCAGGTGTACTGCCATGAACTCAGATTTAATGAAAGAAAAAACAACAACAAAGCAGGAAGAATTGAAATTGGCATGTGGTACCAGCAGGCCTTATCAGAAAGAAGAAGAAACGTTGAGAGTCCACAGTTGATGTTTGTTTTGAGGAACTCAATAATCTAACTATAAAAAATTGAAACTATTGAACATTGCTGTGAAAAGTGTATAAAGCTAAAAAGGAGACCATGTAGAAAAGAAGAAATACTTTTTTCCAAATTTTTGGAGTTTTCTTTATAGGATTGGGGTACTTCTGGGACTATTCTTATATTACTGATCGCACTTAGGGAATGTACGGTAGATACAGAAACAGCAGAAATAAAGAGAGAGAAGGGATACTGAAAGATAGATTAAAAGAGAAAGAGAGGGAGAGAAGAAATTAAGACAGGAATAAAGAGAAGGCAATTTAGGCAGGTACAGAAAGAGGGGGAGGGGGAAGGGGAAGGAGGGAGACGAGAGAAAGGGTTAGCTGAGATTCTGAAGAAAGAGTGTGTCCATGCAAAGTGCTGATGACTTTAAATGTGTAGCAGCCTTTGAGTAGGTTTGCATTGTGTGGTGGCATGATCTGCTACTGGGATATCCAGACTTTGAATGTCCACTGTGTGCGTTTAGTCATTAATCATAGTAAACACATGTGTGGTAGTGAGAAGATGTAGGAAGCCAGACTATGCAAACATTTCAGCTGATAGATCTGATGCTGGAGATCTCGCATATAGTATAACCCATATAAATATTTCACTAATGGCAAGGTTAATATGGGTGTTGGTGACAGGGCACATGTTGCAAGTCTTGGAATATGGTCTGTTGCAGGGAAAAGAACCACTGAATGGTTTACTGGGCACAGCATTTCAGACAGTGACAGAGAAATAGATAACCCCACCTGGGCATCTGGTTAACAGATTTCAATCAAAGGAACAACTGAGTCAGAGTGTGTAAGATAACAACCAAAGAGGTTGACTAAACTGTGACTAATATGCAGGCAAAAGATTATCTCTGAGTTTATAATAAAAAAATTTTGTTGGTTGTTATGTAAATAATACATTGATAAATCTAGTCTTAAGTGTGAAGATTTTCTTTCTAAATCAAAAAAAGTATAATAGTAAATGGTTTAGTGAAATCAATAAATGTTTTATTTTAATTGAAAAATATTGAATATTGTGCAGATGAATTATTAAAGCAAAGAAGCTATCGTAAGACATTTTGGTGTGTGTCCAAAATGCAATACGGGCTGCAGGAAACAAGAGTGTAACCTTGCAAGTGTGTGGTTATTGTTGGTGGGAAGAATATCAGTTAGGATGAGTGTAGGAGGTTACATGAGACATTTAATTTTTTAAATTCTTGATACAGCATTAAAGCATTTTCTTTTCCATTCTTAACATATTTATAGTTTTATATACTGTTGATGACTACAGATCATAAGAAAGAGAGCATATCATATATGCTTGAATCTATTTATAGTGACATGCAACCGTATTAGGAACTTACAAGCAAGTTATCACTTCCCCATGTCAGAAATAGAAAAGACACATTACATTACAACACAAAAAATAAAATGGTTTAGTAACAAGCTTCATTATTAACACTGCAAAATGTGTGTTTGTCATTTGGAGTTGTGAGACTGGTGAGATACAGACTCTGGAGCATTTACTTTTATGTGCAAATGCATAAATTGGTTTTATGCAGGAAGATGATATTATGACCTCTGACTGTGCAATTAAAGTTGCATAACTCTGGAAGGAAGTTACTGTATACAGAAAAAAGAAAAATTTTAAATTAGATTGTAAGTCACAATTCCTTTCTCAATACTTAATATGTCTATGCCGCAAAGCATTTTTTACTTTCAGATGTAACATATTAATAATTTATAAATACAATTGGGAAAAGACACTACTTACCAAATATAGATGTAAATATGAATTTACATTATGTAGTATCTACCTCAATGGTACAGAATTAAAAGCACTTTCAATTAAATATCAGTGTATAGAAAGGATGGATGTGGCAAACGATGGACAAGTATAAATAAATGTTTCAATTTTCATTTTAATATTTTTGCATAAATATTTTAACCATTCTTTTTTGTACAAAGAATGGTGACCATGGTGGCTGCTAAAATATGGAACCGTCTTGATGTGATTTTTTTTTAGAAACACCGTGAGGCCCGAGGATCCTTCAGTTTCATCGAAGAGGATGTGCCGATAACTTAGATCTTGGTTCTGGTAGTGATGGTGCGAATAAATTGAATGTTGCAGCCCCAAATACTTCACCCATTTCCCATCAGAATGTGAATATGAACAATGTGAATTTAGACTCCACAAATAATACAAAGCTGCTAACGGTAATGGCCCTAAATTGTCGGACTATTAGAGGGAAAGATGCCGAAGTTGCGACTAATGATGTAGATATAATACTAGGAACCGAGAGCTGGTTGACACCGCAGGTAGAATCTGGCGAAGTATTTGGCCCTCATTTCAATGTTTTTCGGAAAGAGAGAGCTGTCTCTATGGGCGGGGGTGTGTTCGTGGCTGTTAACAAAACCGTTATTTGCTCTGTCATAACCGAAACTGAAAATTTTTGCGAGCTGTTGTGGGTCAAGGTAAAAATTGGTAAAAATTTAAAGTTCATAATCGGGTCATTCTATCGACCTCCGGATTCTGATTTGGCTGACACGGAATACTTCAGAGAGTCACTTAATAAAATTTATAAAAAATTTTATGGACATATATTGATCGTGGGTGGTGATTTTAACCTACCATCGGTTAATTGGGACACATGCACTTTCAGGTTAGGCGGAAGAGATAGGTTAATAACCGAAATGTTCCTAGAAGTATTTGCAGAAAGATCTCTTGAACAGATAGTTCAAGAGCCAACGCGGTGCGACAAAAGTTCCTCATCCATTTTGGATCTTTTTCTTATAAGTAATCCTGATAGATACAGTTTGTGTAGAAGATGGTATAAGTGATCACAAGGCGGTTGTGGTAACTTTAAAATCCAGTATGAATTTGAAGCATGACAAAGACAAATTCGTATATTGCTTCGATAAGTCAAACGATGTGGGTATGGTTGATCACTTGGCGTGAAATTTTGAAACGTACACGTTAAATACAAATGTTGAGGAACTTTGGTTTAATTTAAAAGAAATAATATGGAATGGTTTAAATTAATTTGTTCCTAAGAAGCTTATTAAGGTTAGTTAGAACCTTCCGTGGTTCAATAGGGAAGTGAAGAGATTGATCAGGAAGCAAAGGCATTTACATGCCGTGGTAAAAAAATCAGGGGACTCGTTTAATCTGGCTAAATAAGTTCAGTTACGAGCGGAAGTGCGTAAGGCAATGCGAGATGCGTTTAAAGAATTCCAAGCCAGGAATTTATCTGAAGCTCTGATTACTAATCCAAAAAAGTTCTAGTCATATGTCAAATAAAGGTTATGCCCTCACTGATTAAGGAAAATGGGGAATAATCCGAAACTAGCGTAGAGAAAGCAGAAATCTTGAATAATATATTTTAAAAAGCTTTCACTACAGAAAACTCAGAGGAGATTCCGACATTTGCCAATCGTACCAACAAAATTATGAATTCGTTCTTGATGTCGAGGAAATAACAAAACTGCTTATGAATGTAAAAACCAATAAGGCTCCTGGACCAGACGGTATTCCTACAAGATTCTACTCCAGATACGCAAAGGAAATTGCACCGTATTTGATGAAATTATATACCGCCTCCTTGGATCAAGGGAAAATACCAGCTGAATGGAAGACCGCCATCATAAGTCCAGTGGTTAAAAATGGGAATGTTAATGATCCTCAAAATTGTAGACCGATCTCGTTAACATCAATATTTTGTAGGATTTTACAACACATTATCAATTCAAATGTCATGCGGTTTTTGGATGAAGATGAGCTTTTAAACCCACATCAACATGGATTCAGAAAAGGCCGAAGCTGCGAAACGCAACTTGCACTTTTAATTCATCACTTGTGCCGTATTATAGATGGGCAATCCCAGGCTGATATAGTTCTATTAGATTTTAAAAAAGCTTTCAACACTGTGCCTCACACTAGGTTACTTAGGAAACTTCATGGCTACAGCATATCTAGACAAATATGTGACTGGGTTGCAGACTTTTTGAAGGGCAGAACACAGTGTGTAGTTCTCGATGGTGAGAGTTCATCACTTACTGAGATGAGGTCTGGGGTTCCCCAGGGAAGTGTGATAGGGCCTCTGTTGTTTCTCATATACATTAATGATTTGTGTGACATAATAAGGGGGATGAAAAGATTATTTGCCGATGATACTATTATTTATCATGAAATCAAAACCCAGGAAGACTGCGCTTTGTTACAAGATGATATTATGAATATAATTGCTTGGTGTAAAGTTGGAGTTAAACACTAAAAAGTGCCAAGCCATGCGCGTGAGTATAAAGGTGACACCATCTAGCTTTGAATATTCAGTTAATGGTACTGTCCTTAGAACAGCAGATTCTGCTAAATAGCTAGGGGTAACAATTCATAATAATTTGTCGTGGAATGAACATATCGAGAACGTAATTGGGAAAGCAAATCGTATGCTCCGATTTCTAGGTCGTAATTTAAAACAATGCACTCCGGAAGTTAAATCAATTGCATATAAGTCAATAGTGCGTCCTCAATTAGAATATTGTTCTCTGTATGGGGTCCACATCATAAGGGGTTAATGGAGGCATTAGAGAAGGTCCAAAGAAGAGCGGCCAGATTCGTGACAGGTATATATAGTTGGAGGGAAAGCGTAAGTGCGATGTTGAAGGAGTTAAGTTGGGAAGACCTGGAACACCAAAGGCGTTGCTCTCGTCGGAAGCTAATTGAAAAATTCACGACCGACATATTTCAGAATAGCAGCAAATACAGGGTGTCTCAAAAAGGACTTTACAACTTTAAAAATTCATTTAAATTTTATGAAACAAGGAACAGAGCTGGTTTTGGTGTTGTTTTAAAGGAAAACACTTCAAGTTTTGACTCGCGTCGTCGGCTAGTGCCTAATTGCGTCGCACAAGCACTAGCGGCAGTTACGTTAAAGATGGCTGCCTTCACTGGACCCGAGCGTGCTAGCTGTGTGTTTTGGTTTGAAGAATCGAAGTCTGCGACAACAGTTCAGCGTAATTTTCGTACCAAGTATGCTAAAGATCCTCCTAGTAGGCCTACAATGTATGAGTGGCATAGATGTTTTGTAGAAACAGGGTGCTCAGTAATACATAAAAAATCCTCAGGTCGTCCAAGCACATCTGACGAGGTCGTTGAGCAAGTGAGAAAAAGTTTTGTCAACAGCCCTACGAAATCAACCCGGCGTGCATCTCGTGAGCTGCAAGTCCCACATACGACGGTTTGGCGTGTGTTGAGAAAACGTTTGCATTTGAAACCATACCAATATTCGCTTTACAAGCAATTAAAGACACTGATAAGATTGCATGTAGGAACTTCTGTGTGGATATGTTAAATCGAGTGGATGACGATGAACATTTCTTGGACAACATAATCTTTTCTAACGAGTCAACTTTTCACTTAAGTGGCAAGGTTAACACACATACCTGTAGGATTTGGGGCAATGAAAATCCACATGAAACATTGCAACATGTTCGTGATAGCCCTAAAGTGAACGTTCTTTTTGCGTTGAGCAAGAGGAAAATGTACGGCCCCTTTTTTTTTTCCAAGAGAGAACCATCAACGGGATAGTGTACCTTGATATGTTGCAACAATTTTTGAGACCACAGCTCGATGAGGATGACCGAGAACGAAATGTTTTCTCTATGCAAGATGGCTCACCACCACACTATCTGACTGATGTCTGGGATTTTCTCAATGACCACTTTCCAGGTCAATGGATTGGCCGTGATGCGCCAATTGCATGCCCCCTCCCCCCCGTTCCCCAGACCTGACACCCCTAGATTTTTTCTTCTGGGGTTTCATAAAAGATATGGTGTACGTAACTCCTTTGCCGGCCACTCTACCTGAACTTAGAGCAAGAATTTACGCTGCTGCAAGTTACACCTGAAATGCTAGTGTGAGTCTGGGAAGAAATCGATTACTGATGGGATGTCTGCAGAATAACCAACGGAAGCCACATAGAACATCTTTATTTTAAGGTAAAAAAACTTGAAGTGCTTTCCTTTAAAACAACACCAAAACCAGCTCTGTACCTTGTTTCAAAAAATTTATATGAATTTTCAAAGTTGTAAAGTCCTTTTTGAAACACCCTGTATTGCTACCAGCAAGATTCGTTTCTCGGAATGACCGTGAAAATAAGATAAGAGATATCAGGGCCAGAACCAATTATTTTCTGTATTCATTTTTTCCAAGAGCACTTAGGGAATGGAATAGAAAGGATTTACCAAGTGAGTAAACTTAAAATTCGACAGTAGTAGTTTTCGATAAAACTCTCCGCCCATCCTGATCTGGGTTTTCCATGGTTTTCCTAGATCACGCGAATGCTGGGATGGTTCCTCACAATAGCCCATGGGCGCCTTCTGCCATATCCTGCATATCCCTTCCAAACTATCACCCTCCACCACACTCATTTAGTGAATCGCGGAGTAGTAGTAATAGTAATAGTATGCATGTATGTTCATGGGGGCCAAATAGGACCACATTAAGCATTGTTGCATTTTGCGGTGAGTTTGATTTTCTTTTAGAACCAGAAATCCTTCATTCGTTTTGAATGGACCTTTTCACACTCTTCTGTCTAAGGTCTTATTTTGGGTTCTCCATGTCGGTTTATCCCTTTTCTTTTTTAAAATTAATTTTAATTTACTTAAAACAGATTTATTCTGTACATATATTTTTGGCGTCATGTCTTTGATATTGTTTCCATTTTGGCATTCCTCTTTCTCTACTGTCAACTTTCCCCACCTTCACAGTTAAATGCCATTGTGCAATTACTGGTTAGTTACTATCTAACTCTCATCCTTCCACTACAAATTCTACTGTTTGAGAATTTCAACCCTGGAAATATTTGTATGTTCATAAATCATTCTGCCAGCACCTATTAATTAACTAGTAACTAAATTTAATTAAATTAGGTGTTATTTAATGGGTGTGGCAATACAAAGATACTTTTTTGGCAAATTTAAAACCAGGGAAAATAACCAATCTTTATTACATGTAAAGGTAGGAAAAGACAGATCTTTAAAAAAAAAAAAAACGTGGATTTTACTCACCTTCAGAAATTCTGGTGGTTTTCTAGCCATACCAACACCAGCTGGTGTTCCTGTCAAGATAATGTCTCCAGGTCGTAGAGTTATAACACTGGAATGAAACTATTTTTTACTAATACTGTAAACAGACTGAGAATATATGAAGAAAATTTATAACTTCAAATAAAAATAGATCACATGACATGTTTTTTTTAGGGTACTGGTTCCTAACTACAATAACCAGACAGCAGCAGGATAATGGGTCAGGAGATTTCTTTCAAACTGAGAAATAACATTCATTTAGCAGAACTAATATGATTCTAAAAGAAACTGAACACACTGCTAATATTAAATGAAACTGAACTTTCCATTCATCATAATACTGACAGAAACACTGTGATACCTTTTCCGTACTTAAAATACAGACTACATTATGCCAACAGCACAGGAGTTGGTAATCACATATTTACACTGGATAAACTTATTAATAAAAGATTAATATTATTAATTGTGTTGGAGCTTGTGTCTCAGTAACTATTTCCCAACACCTCTTCTTCGGTTCTCAGCATTGTGGATGAAATGTTAATTAATTTTAAATAATCACTGAGGCTCTTCCCAAACAACCAACTTCAGCTTGGTATAAATTTCTAATTTGCAGTATTTCTGTTTTCGATACATTGCTCAGCAACTCCTTTGAAAACTTATACTAGTCTGGTATCTCCTCACATGCAGATGAAAAATTTCCCATTCCCACAGGCAGTAAATCAAGTACTAATTTACTGACATAGTCATTCCCATACTAATTTAGGGACATAGTCCACTCTTCCCTTCAGCATACTATTCCTACTAATTCTTCATCCAATAGCTATCCAGGCCAAATTAAAAAGGTTTTCCCTAATTATTAGTACTATTTTCTTTGACCATTTCCTGAATTCCAGTAACTTTCAATCCAGATATTTCTCAAAGATAAATCCCTGTGCCTTTCCCCTTCCCTATCTGTACCCCTTCCAACTACTGTACGTGATAGCCACACTTTAGTTCCCATGCCATGACTATTCACCTAATAGAAATAATATTTTAAAGGATACATGTAGCATAATTGACATTGCCTCCAAGATATATAATTTGCATATTTAAACAGGTTAAAGCTGTAATAGCATTTTTTCCCATTTTTATGAACTAATTTTACTATTACATTATTTATTGCTTTTGCTGTTTCTGCCCGCTGACCATAGAGGTTAACACGGGCAGACCAGTGGTCAACCTGAGACAAGACAAGCAAGCCTTGGGTAGAGACAATCATGGGGGGAGGGGGGGGGGACGAAACATGACCAACTGTTCCGAAGAGCTAAATGAGCGGAGAACCAAAACGAGCAAGCTCAAGTCAACGACAAGAGCCACATAGTCCAAAGAGTAAACCAAACAGAGAACCAAGACGAGCAAGATCAACAAGGGATGTATGTTGTGACGGCAACGATACTGAGCTGCAGCGAATACAAGTACTGCCCATGATAGTGCCACACGGCTGTATTTGTATCGTTGTATCGACCACGTTATGTCTGATTGGCTGTCTGCAAAGCCTCTGGAGTGCAGTGGCACCAGTTCTGCCATTACCAGTGCCGCCTATCAGCTGTCCAAATCCATGTTCTCTGGCAGGCATATAAATGTATTGGGCTGGGATACCAGATCCCTACCCCCTAAAGTAGCTACATATGAATGGAAGCACCCTGGACGATAATTAGGAAGATGAGGTTAGAATGACAGTGGTAGCCTTACCAGATCCTTCGGATTCTGTACGGGCGTACGCAAGTGTGGAGGATGCGGTGATGTGGGTGCTGATGTGGATGGTGGGGAATTGCTGGGGGCATCCATCTCAACATTGCTGTTGACCGGTGCTGTAAGTGTTGTTAACTTTCTTGGGTGAAGGTGGTATGGTCGATGTGTTGCTTGTGGCCAGAGTGGCTGTGGAACCCCCGCTAATGGTGGTATGGCATATTCTTTGTGGTATAGTTGCGATGGTGATGAATCTGTTGTCATTAAAGGTTGCAGCTGGTTTTGATGGCGGCGTTCTAATCTGTGTTGCGTTGGTACTGAGGTGACAAGCCGTCCGTGTGTCTCCACTACTGTTGCCGGCATCCATATGGTGCTGCCCCTGTACGAGCGTGTCCAAACCACGCTCGCTGCCTGGCGTGAAACGGTGGGAGGGCTGGGATCGGGGCTATGCGGGAAATGGTGCCAGGAGGTGCAGCAACATCCATGGTTGTCATCCATGGAGTAGTTCCACTGGGTTACAACCATTGATTGGTGTGGTCTAAAAAAAAGGGAGGACGGGAGACGTTGTGGCTGACTGCGCCATTTTCAGCATTTGTTGTCTGAATGTCCTGACCAGACGTTATGTTTCGCTATTTGAGGCGGGATGGAATGGAGGAATAAAGATGTGTTTGATGCCGTTAGCCACACAGAATTCCTTGAAGGATGTTGTTGTGAATTGGGACCCATTGTCAGAGACGAGCATGCGTGGTAAACCTTCAATGGCCAAAACCTGGATCAATGTATTGAGTGTGTCTTTCGTCGTAGTGGTTGCCATGCGGACCACGTATGGGTACCTGGAGTAGGCATCGATGATGAGTAACCAAATGGTTCCCAAAAATGGACCTGCTAAGTCCAGTTGAATGCAGTCCTAAGGTTGGCGGGGAGTGGGCCAGGGTGCGAAAGCTTGTGGTGGAGCTGCCTGATGTCGGGTGCAGGCTCTGCAGCTGTGTACAATCTTCTCAATGTCCTGACTGACCCCTCCTTTATGAACTGGTACTACTATTGCTCTTTTCCAATCCTCTGGTAAGCAGCAAGATTCCAAACTCACTTTTATATTTATAATCTTACCAAAAACCATTTAGAAAGATACCTATTATGGGTAATCTATATAGTAAACAACTTTTATTAAGACTTTCTGCAATATCAGTTTCGTTAAAGATATAAGATTTAGATAAAGTTGTTTTTCCATCGTCATGGATTTTGCTACATCGATTTCATTAAGAGAACCCACAACAATGATCGTTTTAAAGTGTATTTTCCATGCTCTGATAACTTTAATTTAAGAGATAACTGAATTTCTAAACATGTCGAACCATGTGCTTAGACGGTGCAACCTACAAAATTTGTAGTTACGAGTTAATGAAAGGAATTATGTTAGATTTTTGCATCACAAGTATGTTCTGAGCACAAATTTGGCTAATTAAATAATTTATTAGTATGATTTTTAATTATGTAAATAAAATCATTTTTAATAGAGATAAAGGCGTGAAATTATATTCAAGAGATAGACAAAATTAAGCTACTCAAATGCACGATATTAAATCCTCAAAAAGTTTAGAATTTCAATAAGATAAATAAGATTTTATAAAACGAATTGTTTAGACATTATTGGTTGCAGGCTTAAAGTGATGACATAACAGAATTAAATTTTAGTCAAGCAGAAACATCTTCAAAGAACAAATAAAGTCAAAATATTTAGAACAGAGTGCCCTAAGAAATATGTGTTAATTGCAATTTGAACTATTAAGTGGTTAATTAGATATTAATTTTTAAAGTTATCAGCAGACATCAGAGGTCTGAATGAACTGATAAAAAGAGGTCGGCCATATTGAATTTTTCTCAGTCTTTAGCCAGTTTTTAGAGAGGCTAGTATGCAGCAAGTTGATCTGAAATGTTTGGAACAGTCTTCACACACTGATCATGAAGTTTAGTTTGCGGCAACCAAGGTGAGCAATGCCTCTGTAAGTACAGTTTTCAACAGTTTTTAATGAGGTGAAACAGCAGCGAGTGAGTACAGGCGTATCATGATGCAGAGACTGCCTGACCGGTTTGTAGTAATGTATAGCTTGCAATGAATTTTAGTATTTTTGGTCATTGGAAGCTGCTTATGGTTTGTTTGAATTCAATCAACTATATTTTCAGATAGTAGTCTGATGTCTCATCCTAACTGTTACAGACTATTGTAATGTACTTTTGAAAAATATAACAGTTTTGAAATTTCAACAAGTCTTCAGTGCACCTTATTTATGAACAATACATTTATCTCTTGGGGTATCGCAAGGGATTGGCGACTAGGAATACGAATCTTTAAGGGTATCAGTTTGCAGTTAGAGTTTAGAAGCTGTTCTGAAGCTAACCCACTTCAGGCAAGTTGTCTAAAAAAATCTCTCGACTGGTTTGATGCAATTCTCCCTCTGTTCATATCTTGCGCTAACCTCTTCATCTCAACATAAACCTGAATGATTTGGAATGTCTCCTATTTCATAACTGTTTGATATCAGTTTGAATAATCTTTGGCTTCATCTTCAATTATTTGCTTCACATAATCTTTGTCTACCTCTACAGTTATTTCCTTTGACTGTATCCTCCATTAACAAATTAACCAACCCCACAGCTTAAAATATGACCCACCATCCTGAATCTTCTTTCTGTATAACTCTTCCACAACCTTCTCTCCTCATCCATCATCTCCAAAACACGTTCATTTCATATTTCATCAGTCCACTTACTTTTAAGCATCCTTCTATCACACCACATTTCAAATGCTTCAACTTTCCTTCTTTCTAGTATTCCTGAAGTCCAGTGATGTGTTCCACACATATTTGGAGCTTTAAAAAGTTATTTCTGAGTCCTAAATCAATATTTGAAACTAAAAGTTTTCTCTTTTTCAAGAAAGCTCTTTTTGCTATCCTTCTTTTCACAATATTCTTGCTTCAGCCATCGGTTATAATTTTATTTCCTGAGCAACAGAATTTACTAACTTCTCCTTTTCCGTTCAAACCTACTTTTATATTTACTCTATTATTACTGGTTTCATTTTTTGCAATGTTTCGTCACTTTTGACTTGCTTTGGTTTACATTTATTCTAAAATCTTCCTTCAGAATTTTGTTCATACCATACAGTAACTTCTCAAGATCTTCAATTCACTAACAGGACAATGCCATCAGCAAATCATAACATACTGATATTTACTCCTTGAACAATTTTACCACTCAAATTTTTCTTTTACTTCTTTCATTACTTCCTCTACAGACAAGTTGAATATGAATGGGGATAGACTACAAACTTGTCTCACATCCTTTTTAATTGATTCCTGTCTCTCATAATTCTCCAAGCCATTTAATTTTTATGTAGATTGTAAAGTATTCTTCTACATAGATATTTTAGACCCGATTTCTTTAATTATTTTCTACATCTTGTGCCAACTAGCATTATCAAAAGCTTTTTCTAAATCAACAAAAGTATCTTTGCTTTCTTTATCTGCCCTTCAAGTATTAATCCTAAAGACAGAACTGCTTCTCTTGTACAGTGATTTTTCATAAACCCAAACTAAACATCACCTACTCTCTCTTCTACTATCATTTCTAATCTTCTGTATACTATCCTGATCAGTAATTTTGAAGCATGTGATATTAGACTCATAGTGCAACAATTCTCACATTTGTCAGCTTGTGATTTCCTTGGAACTGTGAAAATTATACTTTTATTAAAATGATTTGGAATCTCACCTATTTTATAACTGTTTGATATCAGTTTGAAAAATGTGAGTACGAAGGCTTTCACGGTGTATTGATGATATGAAGTTTTCATGGGTTCATCGCATGGCGGAGAACCCACGAAGACTTCATATCTTTGGCTTCATTATTCTCCTAGCGATTTCAGAATTTCTGCAGGAATCTCATCAATTCCAGACACTATATTTGATTTTGAATCTTTCAGAGCTCCATCAAATTCTGTCCTTAAAACAGAATCCCTTACGTTATTAACGTCATCCCCCGCTTCTTTTTCCAGCGCACAGTTATTGGAAACATCCAAATCATACAGTTTCTCTGTGTTATTCCTTCCATCAATTAGCTCTATTTTATGAGCTTAAAAAGATACTTCCCATCATGTTTATACGTCCTTTCTTTATTTCTTCTGTTTGACCCTCCTATAGCCCAATCATTTCTTTTTCTACTTCATCACACTTTTCTTGCAGTCACTTTTTTGTTGTTGTTTCTTGGCATTTCCCATTTATCTGATTTCTGAATTGTTTGTATTGCTTTCTTCCTGCTTCATCCTGAGCATTTTAGTGACTTATCCTCTGATCCACCAGCTCCAATATGAGGTGCTGTCCAAGAATTTCATTGTAAAAATCAGATATATATACTTGCATCCTAATGACTTCCGTCACCTTCAAAGCAGTCACCTTGGGCATGTATGCAACGATCCCAGTACTGTTACCATTTTTGGAAGCACTCCTGGAAGTCTGTAGGATGAAGGTGCACAGGGTCCATTGCGATTCCATCTGGATGTCTTCAATGGAGTCAAAATGTTGTCCCCTAACGCGATTTTAATCTTCAGAAACAGTTAAAAGTCACACAGTGCTAGCTAGGTCTGGCATGTAGGGAGGATGGTAGACCATTACCATGTTGTTTTGGGTCAGGAATTTCCTCACAACGAGCGAGGTGTGCTTATGTGCATTGTCATGGCGCAATGACCAGTCTTTCTTTTTTCCATGACTTTGGCCTTTCGTGCCAAACATTTTCCCTCAGTCGTCTCAAAACCTTGCAGTAAAAATGCCCCTGATCAGGTGGAACAAACTCCTTACGCACAATTCCCAAATTTCGAAACAAATGACCAGCACTGACTTGGTGTTACTGTGAACTTAATCTTTTTTCGGCCTTAGAGAAGATGGTGTCTTCCATTGTGATTATTGCTGCTTCGTTTCAGGATCATAACCATAATCTCAAGATTCATCACTGTTATGACTCAGAATGAGAAATTTAGACACACTCAAACTCTTTGTTGCAGCTCAGTGCACATCTGAATTTTGAGGTTGAGGTTAGAAGGCAAGGGACAAACTTCGCTGCAGTTTGTCTCATGTTCAGTTCATCAGCTAGAATTCATTGACATGTACCATACGAAGGCCCACATCTGGTTCAAACATTGTGAATTGTCTGCCTTCTCTCTTCGTGAATCACGTCACGCACTTTTATGATCATTGTGCATGTTGACGGTCGACCAGAATGATTGTTATCTTCCACAGGTTCTCTTCCTTCCTTGAAGCACTTGAACCACTCACATGTTCTAGCTTGAGTCAATGCACTCACACCAAATGCCTCTGCCAGCATGTGGTGGGTCTCAACTGCAGTTTTCTTCAACTTGAAACAGAATTTGGTACAAATTTGATGCTCCTTCACGTTATCCACTTGAAATTTCGCAAAAGCACATCCTGCCAAGCACCACTACAAATCAAAACTGCACGCACCAAAGATGATGCAACTTTGTACCGCAATACCTAAGGTAGGGGTGGGCAACCCGCAGTCCGCCTTGAACATTTTTCGGGCCCATGAGATTCATCACACTTTTTACAAAATATATTTATTTTATTCGTCCAAAGTAGTGAAAATCAATTTAAAAAAAAACATTACTTGTGCATCCATATATACGAATATTAAGTGTAGAAATTTTGAGAAAAAATTAACTTTGATTTTAAAATAATATTCTTGTGAGTATATAATTTTATAAGCGGCCCGCAGAGTTATGATACATTTCCAAAGTGGCCCTTAAGATCATTTGGATTGGCCACCTTTGATCAAGATGTGGAACTTTAGACATCTATTGGAGGAATGTTGTACTGCTACTGGTTTGACTGGTACAGTGAAATTCAAGGGTAGTACCTCATATTTCATTTGTGATTCAAGCTTTTAGGACTTTGTTTCCTCGAGCCTAAAGTTCCTTTATCAGGTTTCATTATTTCTCTCTTCAATACATTCGACTTATCGTTAGTCGAACTCTTTCCATAATAAGTTCTTAGGCCCAAGTCTACCATTTCTGTAAATTTTTCTGTCATGTTAGATTATTTCAGTTTGTTCACTTCCAGTCTGTTCTGCCTGTGTTGATTGTTTATACTCCTCAAACACTTTATAACTGTGGCCAGAGTCTATTTCAGTTCGTGGGTATGCTTTATAGCAGTGATGTCAAGGATACGGCCCGCGGGCTGCTTCCCGCCCCCGACCCTATCAATACGGCCCACGATCGCAATGTGACACAGAAAGAAGAATCATGTTTTTTTTAGAGCTTTTAGACTTCACTCGATTCCTCATTTTTTTTTATTTTTTTATTTGAATCTGGCCCGCCTACACATTCTAAATTTAATATACGGCCATCTGCAAAATTGAGTTTGACACTTATGCTTTATAATCTAGGATTTAATTCCTGAATCTCTGCTTGACCTTGACATAATCTAACTGATATCTAACTGTATCCACTGGATGTTTCCAGGTGTATATCCTTCTTGCAGGATGCTTAAATACTGTATTCACCACAACAAGATTATATTTTTCACAAAATGATAACAACATGCGTCCTTGCTCATTTTTTTTCCTCCAGAGCCTAAGCTCCATACAGTATTCCCCTCTTTTTCTTCTCCCACTACCACATTACATTTGCTCATGATTATTACATTTTCCTCCCCCTTCATATATTAGACTGATTCTTCGATTTCATCATATATTTTCTCTATTTATTCATTATCTTCCTGCGACTTTGGCTCATACACTTGTACTAACATCGTTGTAGTGGACTTAGTTTCTAACCTCATCAACATAATCCTGCCACTAAAATGTTTTTAATAACTCACCTGTTTACCAATCCTCTTGTTCATTATAAATCCTACACCTGTAACTCCACTGACAGCTTTGGTGTTAATTATTCTGCATTTCCCAGACCAGAAATACTATGCATCCTTCCACTTAATTCAACTAATCCCAACAATAGCTAATTTAAGTCATTCCATTTCACTTTTAAAGTTTCATAATCTACCTGCCCTATTCTGATGATTCCTCCCTGAGAAATTCCCACCCAGAGATTCAATTCGGGGAGTATTTTACATATAGAATATTTAACACGGGAAGAAACCGTTATTCTAAAAGATTACATTACCTTGTGATACCGTTTGAGTCCTTAATGCAGTGGGTTCCCATTGCCTTCACCATCCCCATGCCATTGATCATTTTTGATTCATCCAACTTTCAACCCAAAGGGCAAGTAGCTGGTACGATCCACTCTTCCACTCTCCTTTCAGGAGGCTGTTGGCAACTAGTATGTGACTCATTATATAGGGAATCATTCAATCGTTAGTACATCATCAATGCAAATGGGGTGCACCATTGGAATGAAAAGTTGACAATTGATTGAAGAGTCTAATACAGCATCTCCCATGTCCTTATATCAAACTTAATATATTTAGTTGCAAATGTACCTAAGTGCAACTGCTTCTCTTCTCAGATGAAATGAACTCTGAATCACAAGCAGAAGCAAACTACAAGGCATATCTAGTAGTTCAGGTTTATGAGAGCGCTATCTATTTTATGGCGAGGGATTGTACTCGCTCATGGTGGCAAGGAAATGCTTTACAACATATACTTTTTAAATAACAAAATCAATAGTAACTTTATTTTAAAAATAGTACACTGAGTGAAAGCTATATTATTTTATGAGAAACTGGCACTGATGAAGTGCCAAACATATATTTTCTTTTTGCTCATGGCTTTATGTTTTATCAGTGACATTAGAGGCAGGAAACAACTGGAGGAAAGGATCAGGAAGGAGTTCTGCTGTGGGCATTTGAAGGAACCAACCTAGCATTCACCAGGAGTGATTTTGGGAAACCAAAATCTGTATGGTCAGTCGGGGATTCTAATCCACTGTGCTCCAAAATCAGAGGTTAGAGTGTTGCCACTTGCTGACCATGTGCAGTGAATGTATCACAATGTACAATACTACTGAAAAAGCTTTTTCAAACAAATGCTTAGCAATCAGTTTATTCAAATGTCAGAAAGATTGTATGTGTGCAGTCCGAGATCTCAACAAAAAATGCTCCGACATTTGTTTCATAATTACTCATTTACCTAGTTCGCTCTTTGCGATCGTCTGTGTGGTTTAAAGACTAGCTGAAATTTACGGAAAGAATCAGTATTTTGATGAAGTGTGAAATATGCAATACCTAGTGCATCTTCAGTGTTTCTGACAACAAGTTCAGGATTCCATGCTCTGTCATCACGTAATGTAGAAACGTAAGACATATCACATATTTTAATTCTGAACCTAAGCTTTAAAATGGTGAATACACCATTGGAATGAATCTCTGATTATCCAGAATATTTTGATAAGCTAGTTTACATCTACACAGTAAAGATGCAATAGTAGTTTCTGGGAAAACTGACAGCTCATACTAATCATTTTCAGTGTCACCTCTCAATTAAACAACCCAAGCAAGCTGATAAACTGTTGGATTTTTTACAACTATAGCTTAAAACCTTTACTCAGCAGAATACAAGTAATATTCAGATAATAAAATTAGTACCTATTATTATTTGTTGATTTAAAATAATAATACATTTTTGTATGAAAAGTATCGAGATTGGTATTCATAAAGACACTAAGTACTAACCAGCTAAAGCTGCACCCTTGTTATAGTAATATTATGTTATTGATTATTTATTTGTTTTTCTGATTTAACAATTTACTAAATCGGTTATTAGGTATCCAATGTAGGCGACAAAGCATTATTATCAAGTTACCAATTCGTATTGTGTGTCACATACATACAATTGCTGAGAATCTTATTTTTCCACTAACCCTGTATGTGGTTAAAATTATGTTGGATAAGTAGGAGGAAAATAAGCTTAAAGCCATACCACATTCTGATACTGTGGAATGCTGAATAAACAATATGTCCAGCGACATTCTATAGCAATTAGCAGAAAAATTAAAGAAGAGTTTACATTTTCATTCGCAGTTGGATTAATTTACTGATGTTTTAGATTATGCACAATTTGTGGTATTTATGCACTTTGAAGCAAATTAAAATATCATAGAAAACATTTTATTTTGCAAAGCTCTTGCTGTGAATTCTACTGGCCAGTGTTTGTATGACAAAACTATTTGATAGCTGTTCTTAAAATCAATAGAATCCATGCTTATTAACAGATAGTGTGTTGATTTATTTTACTATTTTCATTATTTTACTTTTGTTGTATTTGGTGAATTTCTATAAAATACTTTTACAATTACATATATTTCACATTTATTATAATCCATGTAACTCACAAAGACTGCATCAATTAGACTCTGTGGCTGAAATTTGTGAATTAATTTGCAAAGATAAGTTGAACTTCTCTTAAAAATTCAATCAGCTTCTTGATTTTATCTAATGCAAAATTGACACTGAAATCTCCACATAAAAACATAGGAATTTTATCATTATATTTATGAAGCAAGGCAACACCTCAGACTGTATACAGTAATAATGATTAAATAACCAATAATGTCATCTACATTTTGATTAGGAGAAATGTACACTGTTACAATCATAATTTTCAGCTTATTTTCAATTTGGCATTGAGCTATACACAGGTCACCAACTGTTGATGACATTAAACCACATACACTAGAATTATTAAGTGCGCATGCACAGAATGTTAAACATTTAGCACACATGTGACACAACATTCTACGCAACTATCTAAAAAATTTACCTGGAAATACTTACTGAGACAAAAATGAAATCAGATGATCAATACGATGCACTAGCTCACTTGTGTTTCCATTCTGCTTTAAAATTCCATTTACATGAGAGCGTATCCCAAGAGCATGAGGATCAGAAATTGCCTCTTTCATGACAACTGCTGGACCAAGTGGGCAGAAGTTATCCATTGCCTTCCCCAATAAAAACTGTCCAGAATTGCGTTTCTTCTGCCAATCACGGGCACTAAGATCCTGAGCTACAGTGAAGCCAAAGATATGATCCATTGCATTTATGGGAAGAACATTTCTTGTAGTTTTACCAAGCACTACAGCCAATTCTACTTCCCAATCAAGTTCCTGCAAGATTTTTGTGTGTAGGTATTATGAAAAAAATATTATAATTTGTAAATACCTAAACCAATGGTAAGGTTGAAATAAGTAATTTCTTAAGATGTAAATTTTTCAGAATTTGACCCTTATAGTGCAAAAGTAACAACTGCCATGCGTATAAGACAGTTCACAGCCTAACTGCTAGATATCAGTAACACATATCACAGAGATATTATTAAACTGCTTAACTGGCATTTACTTTTGTTATGTACCTATTAAACTAAACAAACAATTGAAACAAATGAGGCGGTTCTTCTTTGATCCTATTACAAACCCCCAAACTTACTATTCATTCTATTAACTAAATAATGCTCCAATAACTATATGCATACTGTTTAGAAGATTTAATGAAATAAGGAATCATAGGAAAAGTAAACAGAAAAAGGGAGGAGAACCATGATGAATGCATAAACACTAACACAATTCACAAAATTTTGGTCTAAAACTTTTTTTTTTCTTGTGGCTTTATGCCTCATCGACTCCTAGGTATGGGTAGGAGACAAGGAATGGGAAGGAATTTCACACAATTTTTCTTTTGAAGGAACCATACCAGCATTTGCCAGGAGTGATTTGCGGGAAACCATGGAAAATCCAAATCTGGATGGCTGGATGGGGATTTGAACTCACGTCCTCCCAAATGCAGGGCCAGAATGTAAACCGTTCACTCACCACGCTACGTGAATAAAACCTGAATCACATTTAGAGATGAGACACATGGCAAAGGGATAAGTTGTATACTCAATGGGATTCACCACATGACAAGCCAGAGACAAATATGGTCAGGGTGCAGGTGGCAATAGCACAGGGAGAAGTAGACAATCGATAATCTCAGCAAAAGGTGGTAAAAACTAACTAAAAAAATAGTAATTTGGATCATACATAAAAAAAATCACATGTGTGTGTAAACCAAAAATTGAGTAAGAAGTATTAACTATAAAGGAAAGATATATATTTATACACATTTATGTTTATATCAATAATCTTTTGCTGCAATTCTGCCCACATTAGCAAAAAAGGAAAAACCCTAAATACCGAGTGAGACATTTCCTTGATCCCAGTTACTTTATGTCGGAGGTTTCTACAGCTAAATGAAAGGTTTTTTTTTTGGGGGGGGGGATTTTCCAGTAACATTATTTGTAGCACCTACATAGATAGTATACATATTCTGTTTCACAAGAAAACTTTTGTCCTTTTCTTTTTGTCTGAAATATGGTGCTAATGGCCCACTGTTCACCGCGACTTAGTACTGTTAATTTTTCCTAAATGTCACTTTACATTTCACATTTTTCAGATGTAAAAAAAAAAAAAAAAAAAAAAAAAAAGACATAACAATCAGACACTACAAATACAATATGTGAAACGATCTCCCACCAGTACATTCACTGAACCATCAAAAAAATTTCAATATCACGATTTGTCTCATTAACATCATCAAATGTCTAATTTTAAGGCAGAAATTTTTGACCAGCTTGATGGTTTATGTCTGAAAACATTTCCTTTCAAAAGCTCTCAAAATTTAGAACTATAACAATCTTTATACACACAATTTTGCCCTCTCAGTTGTTGCAATGCTAAGCCGTGTGTTTTCGGCTTGTTCAGAAGAAATAAATAATCACAATTTAAAAAAAAAAAAAGTGTAAATTATGCAAAACAGTACAAAGAGTAGAAATATTAACAAAATACCCAGAGATAAATTGAAAGACTATCATCATGAAGAGATAGTGAGTAAAATGATGAATTATAACAAAAATAAATTAGTAAAATTGTTCTCTACAGTTGTACTTGTTTTCCACAACACATTGGTGTGTCTTCATGAGATTAAAAGGGTGTCATGAAATTTTTCCTATTGTATGGAATCACTTGTCCAGTTTTTCCATTATCTATTTTATTCCAGTTCCAGTAAACATATTTTTAAAAATTTCTTTTATAATTAGAATGTTAAATTCCTACCCCATTTACTATTCTGATTTGCAAATTTTAATATTAAATTCCTCAAGTGTTTTTGGAAAATTATTCATCACAACAGTAGTAATTTGATCCAATTCCTGACACCAGTCTTGTGTAGTTCGCGAACGAACTAGTTCGGAAGAGCGCTCCCACGAGCGAACTAGTTGCCAGATCTCTCGCTCCTTAGTTTGTTCGATCCTTTCCCGAAGACCAACTTTTGTTTTAGTTTATTATCTAAAAGGTAACACAGTTCGCTGTCGACACATTTCACTGAAGAGACAGATATAAAAATAAAATAAAAAAATGTAGCTGTTAAATATTAATAATTATTGCAGAAGTCAAGAATGGAAATTTAACATGGAATATGAAAACAAAACACACTTTGATCCCATTAACACTTAAAAGACAACAATCAGTAACCACAACTATTTTAACAAAGAAGAGAGCGCGTGAAGTAGCGCTAGCAAAGCAAGTGAACGAGCTGTCTTTCTGGAATTCCAGAGCGGAGCGATCTAGTTTGCGAACTAAACACAGCGCTACCGGTCGCGAACTAAACAGAGCGGTACCGTTTGCAACTAAATTGAGCCCTACCGTTCGCGAACTAAACTGAGCATTCCCGGTCGCGAACTATCACCATTCGCCGCTAGGATTACCAACATTTTTTCGGTTAATGGTAGAATGTTTTTTTTAGAATAACCTATAAAAATATTTTACGTAAGAGTAGAAAAGGACAAAGGATATGTTTCTTTACTATTTTATTTTTTAAGCTTTTTTTTTTTTTTTTTTTTTTTTTTTTTTTTTTTTTTTGCATCTTTAACAATTTTCTGTCTACAGTAAAATTGTAATATGCTTTATCGCTTTCAGTTGTTAAATTAATGTCGATCAAAAGCTCATTTTTACTAACGAAATACTGCTCTTTCTTTTACCTAGATTTCGTGTAATATTGTTATTTCAGAGTAAAGTTCGTTCACTTTGATACTCATTTTTCCTCATAAACCTCTAATATTGTTTCAAAGCCATCAAATGAAACCTCCTGTTTTAAATTTAATTTTTGGATTTTCTATAGCCAATTGCTTTAATTAAAATCTAACTTTTACTAAGATACTCCAGACTTTTATCAACGAATACTAGAGCATTATTTTTAATATTATCACTTTCTGTGGAGAATTTGTCTTCTAAAGGCTTTTTCTTGTTTTCTTAACCAAAGAAACAGTATCTTTTACATTTTTCTAACACTGATTTTAAAGTTGACATAATATAATACTTATCCCAGTCTGTTGGTTAACAGATTTGTGGAAGTTATGTAAAGAGATGACTTGCGAAATTCAAAAAGATTTTAACTTTTATGTCTTCATCAGTTTCATTCGTCACCAAAATATTGTGAATGTGTGTCGGATTATCTTCCCCTACACTAATAAAAAAAAAATAGCTCAATGACTTCCAATTTACTCGAAATTTACGCACTTTCGTTATTATTACCACTTTCTCATTCAAGGGTCACTGTCATTTTTATATGTCTAATTGTTAGGTATCACATTGGAAGTATTACTGTTACTTTTCTTAATAATATAGGTAATATTGTTTCTGTCATATAGTACTTAACTTGTAGCCAATAGTAGAATTATATTTTGTTCATGATTTCCAAAACTATATTTAAATAAAAAAAGCCAATTACTTATAAACGGGTATTTTAATTCATCAAAATAAATGCATTTATAATATTTTATAAGTAATGTTGTGTTGTTGTTGGGGTTTAAGGGCGCGTCGACGGTGGGATCATTAGCGCCTTTTATAAGTAATGTTTCTTCCATGAAGTAATAAATAAATCCATTTAAGAAATTAATATTCTACGAATGCATGTAAAGTAAATAGTAAAAACAGCACAGTTATTCAGTTTACCCATTTGTGCAAAGGACAATGAGCACTTTGGTTTATCGGCAGCAACTGATCATGCTAATGTCATTTGAAAGGGCTATTATTAAGCAATAACTTTTGTTAAGAAGGTCATATTAAATTCCATTTAGAAACGACAAAAAAATGATTATGTCCTAAGAAAACTGACATAACAAAATAGCACGTGCAGTAGCAGTAGCAAGGCGAGCGAACAATCTGTTTCTCTGAATTCGAGACGCGAACTAACGAACTAAAAGAGCAAACTAGTTCGCGAGGGAGTTGCGAACTAAACTGAGCGCTCTTCTTTCTGAACTATAATGCGCAAGTCTACCTCACACCCTTATACATGAAAACGAGCGCAAGCTTGTGGTCATGGTTGCCTTTCCCTTTCCATGCACTATTCCTATTTCTTTGACCAATATCACTAGAAGCTCCCTCACCAACATATGCCCTGGACATTCCCAGCACTTTCTTCACCCTCCTCCTTTCCTCCAATGAGTCCCAACACAGCTCCCTTATCATATTAGTTACTGACTGGGTCCTGCGATAATTTCCACAATCAAATCTAGCTGCTCTTCTTTCCAACTACTGTACTTGATAACCAAAATGTGGGTCCCAAACTACATCACCATATTCAACCAATGGTCTGACCAAAGTTTTGCAACCCAACTTCCTAACTTCTCTGGTACATCCTCTTATCACCCTCTCCAGTAAATGAAGGATTCTGTAACCTTATCCTACACCTGCCCAATGTGCTCTGCCAAATTGAGTTTGTTATCAAACATTATGCCAAGATATTTACACTTCAAGCTTCCAACAAGTAATTCTGACGCCGCCCTATAATCGTAATTAATCTTTTGTATTTTATCTGTGTACCTAATAAGCTGACTTTTCTTGGCATTTATCTTCATTCCATGTTGACCTAACCGTTTAGATATTCTATCCAGGTCACCCTGCAGCTGTTCACAGTCTTTACCCGTTTTGATCCTACTACATACCATTATATCATCTGCAAAATACCTAGAATCTGACCGTAACTCATCAACACAGTCATTAATTAGAATAATGAAAAGCAATGGTCCCAATACACTATCCCGTGGCACCCTCATATTTACTTCCACCTTGTTTGATGATATTTTTCCTACTCTAACACTTTTCTTTCTGGCTTTTCTCTACCAAGCAAGTAACTTTTTCATCCAATCCAATAGATTTAAATTTATTTAAAACCATTTTATGGTTCACTCTGTCAAATGCCTTAGAAAGATCTAGTGTCATCTAATCAACTTGGCCTTCCTTGTCCAATTCATATGAAATATCTTGCATATAGCCCACCATCTGAGATTCACATGAATATCCTTGCCTAAAGCCGTTGGCATTTCTGATATAGTTGCAGATCCATCTCTCCATCATTTTGCCTATTACTAATTGCAAACTAATTGGCCTGTAATTTTCAACCCTATTTGTAACTCCACCTTTATGAAGTGGTACTACTATCATTCTTTGCCAATCCTCTGGTAAGCAGCAAGACTCCAGATTCATTTTAAATAAAATTTCAAGGTAAGGTACAATACCATATTCCACAATTTTTAATAAATCTATAGTGATATTATCTCCATAAGCCTATTTATGTTTTTTGGATTTCTGAGTTCCTTCATAACTTCCTGAGAATTTATTTCAAATTTTTTTGGTTTCCTCATTTATTCTTTTAGGGAGACTCTCCTCCGATTGATTCCCTCCCATCACGGGATGATTGTCCCTAGTTGTATCACTAAACATGTCACCCCAAATTTTAAAATCCTCAGTGACTTCTATCTACAATAGTCTGAATACCTTCCCTCCCCCTCAGTTTTCTAATATAGCCATAGAAGTTTCTAGATGCATCGTTCAATGGTCCTCCTGCACCAATAATATTCTTCATAAACCCACCCTTGCTTCTCTCTTTGCTCTAATTAATTGCTTGATTAGTTGTTTTGAGTACACTAGAGTCCTGCTAATCCGAACGTTTGGTTAATCCGCACATGGTAAAAAATTAGTCTAAGTATGAAAAATGGTAAAAGAATTAAAACACATTCATAAAAATACAGTTCATATTGTATTTAATTGCGCAGTTAAATGCTGTACATACACACAATTTTAGTTTTCACAGTACAGTACACACATATTAGAAAAATTAGCAAGAAAACATTAAGTTTAAACAGTGTATAACAATGAAAGAAAAACTGTCAAATTTACGATAATAGTTACAATGCTTACAAGCGCCCATTTTATTCCTACTTTTTAGAAGACAAAAACTCATTGTTTTTTTGGTGAAATGAAGATAGTCTGTTATATGGCACAAAGTTGCGCCATCGTCTCACAAACATTAAATCACCATGCGTAGCAGTGGCCTGTTGCTCCAAATAGCATAGCGCAAGATCAAGGGCTTCTCCCGCGTCACTGTGTGACACCAGCTCTCCTTTGTCACATTCCGCCTCATTGTCACTTCTGTCACAACAGTCCACGTCTACCTGGTCTTGAGTCACAGTAGCAATGTCAGTAAGGTTCTCCAAACTTGCATCATCCGCTGCCATCCATTCATCTACGTCTGCTTCACATGCTTCTTTCACATCCCGGGATTGTCTGTACCGTTTGTAGGAGATTCTCCTCTTCATTTTCAACTGAGAAGTCCTGAAATTCAAGAGATGTCCACAGTTTTCTCCAAGATTTTCTCTAAATGAACTATATATATATATATATTTGTTGTTTTTTTTTTGGCCAACTAAAGGAATGTTATCATCTTGGATCAGCATTCTTAAAATTTGTTTTCTGTAAATCAGCTTTAATGTTTGCAGTGCGCCCTGTTCCATTGGCTGTAGAAGTGGTGTAACATTCAGTGGCAAAAACTTTGCAACAATTTCTTCATCACATAATTCCTCAGCGCTTGGGTGAGACGTCAAAAGGATAGCACGGGAAGGCAAATGATTTTCCTTAGAAAACCATCAGACAGAGGAAACAAACAGGTCGTGAAACCATTCTTTGAACAGCTTACCATCCATCCATGCTTTCTTCTGGTTGCGATAATATATAGGCAAGGACTTAATGTTGAAGTTTTTAAAAGCTCTGGGGCTAACAGATTTGCCAATCATATCATTAAAGGCAGCTTGTGATTACCAGCAGCGTTGCTGCATGCTAATAAAGTGACATGATCTTTGCTCATTTTAAAGCCAGGAGCTTGGACTTCTGCTTTTGATGCCAGGATTTTTATTGTCAATGCCCTAAAATTAAGGCTTGTCTCATCAGCATTATAAATTTGTTGTGGAGAATAATTTCCCCTCTTATCAATTTATCAAACTCACCCAAGTATTCCGTCGCTGCATCATGGTCTGAAGAAAGCTTCTATCCAGTAATAGTTAGCTGAGAGAATTTTATGACGTTTTCTAAATCTGTCCAACCAACCTGTACTCGCTCTAAAAGACTCATCACCATTAATTAACTTTTCTAGGAAAACAGCCTTTTCCTGATCCATTGGTCCACTCAAAGGAGTTCCCTTTCTCTTTCATGTGTAAACCAAAAGAGCTTCATGCACTTTATCATATTGGGACTGTTTCAAAGTCTGCCGAATTTCAAGTGTTTTTCCCGAAGACATTGTACAGGACTGTTCAAGCTTCACTCGGTTCTTCTTCCAATCACAAATGGTTGCCTTACCAATACCCAGTTCCGTCACCAATTTAGATATATTCTCACCATTGTCTAACCGCTTCAAAGCATCCAGTTTTTCTTTGAGAGTTATCGTTGTATGTTTCCGTTTACTCATGACGACAATACACCACTACACCCGAATGCATACAATACAACTGTAAAGCGTTTCAGCGATCGATAGCTAACATTAACTGAACAGTTTGCGAGACAGCTGACAGTGCACTGACCTCGAACAGTTCAAACAACGCAACAACAAAGGAAGGAAGTGAGAGTGAACCATAGTCCCCCCACTTGTTCCCAAATGTTACCACGGTGTAACTTCTTATACACTTGGTATACTTCATTCTAGAAACTGGTCACTGTAATTCCGGCTAATCCGAACAAATCGGTAATCAGAACAAGGCCCGGTCCCAATTACTTCAGATTAGTGGGACTCTACTGTATTCCCTACTGCCATCCTGTCTCTCAACTCTGTTGCGTTCCCGTCTCACTAACCTCTTTAGCCTTCTCACCTTCCTACTGTAGTATGAAGGTTCTGTACTTATTTTTATTTTTCTGCTTTGAAATAACATTTCCTCGCTGTTGTTTGTTATCTCCTTAAACTCTTCCCATTCTGCCTCCACTGTACTTGTGCAATCCTTCCATTTGCTGAACCTTTCCCTGAAATCTCTCTTCAATTCTAAGTCCGTGCCTTTTTCTAACTACACTTTTTCCCCTTCTATTTAGGACACTGGTTTACTGAATACCTTAATATCCATCAATATTGCACAGTGATGACTTATTACTTCAGTTACTTGACACCCTACAAGATTTTCATCAGGTTTTATTCGAAAGATATCCAACTTGTTAGGTTCCCTCGTATTTTGCTCTACCACTTGTTTAAAACCTCCTTCACTTATTAAGGTATTTGCAAATCTCTCTTCCCTTGTGTTATTTATCTTATTTCTCATCCAGTTGACACCTGGTAAATTTAAATCCCCTCCAATAATAACCATTCTATGTTCACCTTTGAACTGTGAATGTGAATTTAGTTTATCTCCAAGAATCTTCTTCCAGTACGGAAAGCCATTAATACCCCCATTAATTATTTCTATCACCCCAAAAATCTACCCCTAAAAACTCATGGTCATTATCTATGTACACTAGAGAACTATAGTAATCTTTGCTAACCAGTATGAATATCCCTCCACCAATTGCTCCTCTGTCTCTGCAGTACACTCGCAAACCTTCAGGGAAAACCTCATTGTTTAGTACTCCTCATTTTAACCAAGACTCTACCCGCATAATCACTTGCCAAGTTCGCAAATTCTATCACTTTGTTCAATATACTTCTACAGTTCACCAATAACACCCTTATTTTTGGCTTTGTAGTATTTTCAGCATTAACCTTTGTCTTTCCAGTTGTACCAAACTCCTTTATAATTTCAATAGCTTCATCTGTTTTTTCAGCAATTGTATTTTTTCCCTTAGTATATCTAGAACCAGTATCCCTTTGATCACTTATTTTTATCCCCTCACCAACAGCCCCTAACCTAAAAAAGCTACAGTCCTGACCCAATTATAACAGAAAGTGGGCTCCCTTACAGCTTTAGCTAACAACTCAAAGTGCTCCCTTCCCCATCTATTTAGGAGTAGGCCATGCCTAGTAAAAACCCCACCTACCAATGGTGTTCATAGGTACAACCCCCAAAACAGAACTTTCAAGTAGCATCACTGATTTTATGTTTACCCGCCTCACAGCATGGTTCAACTGTGGCCGATCATGGCGACATATGGGGCGTCCATAAATTACGTGAGGTGAAAAAAGGGGGGGGGGTCTGGCAAAATCTCACTAAATCTCACCTAGGGGAAGGGGGGGGGGTCAACAGAAATCTCACTTGAGGTTTTGGAAATTATTGTTGGACTGTAGATCTAAAAGAATGTCTCAAGAAGTGCAAGGGCGACTTCTAAAGGGGGGAGGGGCTCTCACCAGATCAGGTATAACCAGAGGGGGGCAGGGCAGATCTCGTGAAGTCTCACCAGAGGGGGGGAGGGGGTCCAGAAAAATACCTCACGTAATTTATGGATGCCCGCTTAGAACCTGCACGAGTTCCACTCTGGTATGCTGCACCTCCTTCACCACCTTCCTCAAGCAGAACCTTTTTCTTCCTATTTTTTCGTTCTACACCTATATTCCTATAGGCCTGCTGCACCTTACCTTCTCCTACCAATTCTCCAGCTTTGTTACTTTCTTCCTGTGCTGTTGCATCAACACAAGTTTACAAGAAATTGGCACCATTGACTCTGGACTTCTTTGAAGAGTATACTGTAAATCCTGCTTCTTACCATTATTTCAGTTCTATTACAGCTCAGCTTTGCAGTGGTCAAAAAATTGTGTTAGTCAGTAGTTGAGATTGTTATTTTCTGTTACAATTATTAGAAAATGGACAGATTTCTGGAATGGTGGAACTAGTGAAAGCACTGATACAGAAAAAATAAAAAAGTTGGTATACTGGCAGTAGAGTGACGAGTAATTATTTAAGGTTATTTTTTCATGTGGTGAAAAATATGTGAAAAAGCATTTAAAGGGAGAAGAATGCGAGTGGCCATGTGAACTAGACAGCAAAAGTATAAAGTTTTGGAGTTTGAGGAATTATTTTTAAGTAAAAAATAATGGTGAAAAGAAATTAAAGAAGAGCAAAGAACAAATTCAGAGATAGTAGACTGCATTGCAGAAAAAATGGAAGCTTTGTAGAAAAACCTCTCGATATTCTAGCGAAAATTTATTAGTTATCTAAGACGGAAGCTTGTTAGAATACTGTCAGAAGAATTCGAAGGATTTGAAATATTTATCGTCGAATATCAATGAAGAACAAATCGATATATTACTGAGGAAATTGCCTTGGGATGTTCAAGATAAGCTTGTAGCACTGAAATTGAATGGTATAGAAGAATTTTTATGTGTGGTAAATCATCTAGATTTGTGGCTAGAAAGAAGTGGAGTAGAGAGGTATGGAGGAAATGTTGAAATAAGTAGCAATAAGGAGTGGTCTCTAAGTGTCAATGATAACCAACATGAAGAGTTTTACCAAGATAGACCAAAGGAATCTTGAAGTATTGAATTTTCAAGGTGAAAGAAGAAACCTACTGGAAAACTGAAACCTGGTCCGATCGATTCCGGGTAGCAGGAAAATTGGACTAAATGAAAACAATAGAAGATCTAGGGAAGTTGCAGAGGAGAAATATATAAGGACTACTTGGGACACCATGAAGAAAATGAAGTGCTGAAGAAAATAACCAACGTTGGAGAAGAAATGATTAGTCAACGTGTCAAGGAAATGGAACAAAGTATGGAAGATAAACCACTGGAATGGTGGAAGTGTTTCGATTTTAAGAGGCACAATGATGTTGAGTGCAGAAAGGAAGATATATTTTTTTTTAACTTCTTAACGTCTGTTAACAGCGAGGTCTTTAGAGACGGGAAAGGATGGGGGGCAATGAATGGGAAGGAACTCGGCCATGGCCTTTTGAAGGAAGCATCCTGGCATTTGCCTGGAGTGATTTGGGAAACCATGGAAAACCCAAATCTGGATGCCCGGGCGGCGATTCGAACCGCCGTCCTCCCGAATGCGAGGCCGGAATGCTAACCATTAAGATATAAAGAAAAGGTATGATGAAGAATGTTATGTTGTCAAGGGAGCATGGGACAAAACTAACACTAGAAAATCAAGAGAAGAAGATGAAGAAGAAAGAGGAAAGGCAAGATATATTACCAGAAAATTATCTTTCAAGAACTGTGAAGTTAATAGAACTTAATGAAACTGAAGGAAAGGCTATCAATACATTTTCCATCAATCAAAAGATATATGTTGAATCAGTACCTAAGATTGTAATGCTTTAGCGTCTCTTGTCGTTGATTTGATTGTAATTATAATTATGAATAACTCAATTCTTTAGATCCAAAATATATCGTTTATTTTATATCTTCGGATCTACTAGGAATTACAATGGAATTGGTTATTCTCAGAAGATGCAGGTTCATTTTTAGGCAATGTTTTTCTCGAGCATTCAATCTACTAGTCCACTCTGATAACTATCATCTCACAAGTCCTATCTCCATAGCAACTTACAACTCATTGCTTTTTCTCTCTAAGAGTATTTATATTATTAGTTTTTTATCTGCTCTCAGAGATCAAAAATATAATTTTATTATGCAAATATTTCTGTTCTGTCACAAGATGATTGATCAAGAGGAAGATGATGTTGGTAGAAAGTTACGAAGATGAAACTACTGAAAAAGAAGTAAGCGAAGAGAAGTGGAAAGGTACCATAAAGGATTACGTGATTCATTATGCATAGGCAAGAGACAGAGTCAGCATATAGAAAACAGAACAAAGATGGGTGGGTTAAGAAGAAGAAATAAGTTTGAAAGTTCAGCTAGGGAAGAGAATTGGGATGATGGAGTTTGTTGCAAGATAAAAATCGAAGAAAAGCAAGATGACGACAGAGTGCAAAGAACTGAAAGAAAAATTTAAGGATAGCTAAATCATGAACGGACTGAAACTGTTGAGATAGAATTGGTGTCTTACAGAAAATTTTGGTTATCCGAACCTAGCTAAAGGTATTTGATATTAAAAATGTGGTGATTCTATAACGAACTGAATAATGATGTGAGACAATGATGCCCAACTGGCAAATGAGTTTTGTGGTTTCTTGAAGCCCTAAGAGGAAAATTGTTTATAGTTAAATGTTGTGTTATGTGTGTGAAATAGTGTTTAGTACAAAAGAAAATATTGTAATAGATGAAAATGATGTATGAAGTGGACAATCCCTATTGTCTAAATGGTACCCAATGGTCGATATGGATTGTTGGGCATATGCAAAGGTCATTCGTCCTGTTACATGGTAAAGTGTAAAAAGTAAAAGTGAAAAATGTTTATTTTATGTATACTGGATATGAGGTGGTGATATAAAATATTAATCAGATGTTTTTGAGGAATCTCTGATAGCAAGAACAAAATGTGAGGGCTGGCCATGGAGATTACGAAATAGGAATGGAAGAATGAGGAATGATTGAATGAATGAAGCTGATTGAGGAGAACTGTATGATATAAAATTGGAAATGGCACTGTTAGAGAGATACCAGAATATGAAAGGACATTCAATTATGAAAAATATGTACGGCTGCGGATCCAGAGAACATTATTGATATTGTGTTATGTTAATTATACACAGTGTGTATAGAGCAGGGTAATATATGAAGTGTTGCAGAAATATTTCATTTAAAGGAAGAAATAATTAAAGAATTTCAAGTATAGTATAAAGGTTTTTTCAGATGGTAAGAAGAAAGATGATGAGTTATAACTGAAATGGCATGTGTTGAAATCCATCGTAGAAAAAAAAAACATATTTCCTTCCAGGTGGAAACTCTTAAGAAGTGCAGCAAGGGTAAGGACAATTTGTAAACTTACTTATAGACATTGCTGAATGATCAGAGAGATAATTTAAATATTAATTAATTGAAATAAGAAAGGCAAAAAGCATTAGTGTATGTAGAAGATTTCCATATGCCAAGAATACAACTAAGAATAGGTTATAAAGTTGACATGTTTTGTGATATTGAAGATATTACGATGAAGGTACTCAACAGCCGTGATCACATCGCACTTAGGATTGTCAAGCCCACAAATATTAGCCACCATGCACGACTTCTTGCTTATATTCTCTATATTGATATTGTCTGGTGAAGAAATATTTCATATAACTAATGAATATTTGCTCCATAATTAATTAACATGGAAGCATAGCATTAGCGTTTGTACAGACAAAGCGGCTGCTAAAACGGACCTAGTGATGGATTTGTAATTAAAATAAGTGAAGTAAATCCTAATATACAATGCTATCATTATCTCCTTCACTGCATAGCCATTGTTGCTAAGTCTGCCACCTTCTCTGAAAGATGTGCGGATGAAGTAGTATAAGTCGTGAACTTCATTTACTTGTGGTCGCTAAATTTGTGACCTTTCTGCTGTATGTCATGAAACAGTTTCAGAACACACTAAACTCCTACTATATACAGAAGTACAGTGGTTATCATGAAGAAAGGTATTGAAATGAGGATGTCTATGCATTTTTTACTGTTGAAGGACATGAGTACACAGATTTATTTGCAAATGGTGAATGGGTATGTAAGCTGACGTATGTTTCTGAAATTTTCAAACAATTGAATAAGCTGAACATCAAAATGCAAGGTAGGTACAAAAATATTTTTGTTAGTATGGATAATCGAAACGTCGGTTTCAAGAAACATGACGCGGCACCACCCGGACAGCCAAGAATCAACTGACTCTGGCCGCGGAAGCCTACGATTACATTTGACTCAACTCTACGGGGAGAAGATATTTTATCAAACACGGGAATTTTCTAAACTACATGAGACACGGGCGCGGAAACTTTGTCAACTAGCGTTTTTACTTCGTTGCAGAGACGAAGATGTGCTACCGTCCTTCCTCAAGATACGCCACCATCTCAACAAAAGAGCCGCCCTTAGAATTCTGCGTAACACGGGTTTTGCGTTGCTGAGAGAAAGGATACATCAGCCTAGAAGTGAGCTGGCTCGCATCGAAGGCAGAATATTTCATCTCCACCTTGAACTCACCAGTCTTCTTTCCTACGCCGATTGGACGACGCTCAACGCAGCCACAGCAAAATCTGCAGTGAATATCCAAGACAAAGCAAGAACAAGACATATACGCAAGTTCGAAAAACTGAAAAGTCTACAACACCCAGAAACAACAAAGATGGAGACAAAGAACACGGTGGTAAACCTAACTGGGGAAGAACTAGATGCAGCCAGCAATGCTGTGTTGGCTAAAGGATTAAACTTCGCTCCGGTACCGACAAAGCTGCCGACGTTGGACATCGTCGCAGGGGTAGAGAGTGCCGTAGGGAAGTTAAACACGGAACAGGCAGACGAAATTCGACATGAGACGGCGCGAATCCTCAGTCGAGCCAAACTTCCTCGCAGCAATCTACCGCGAGAGGAAAAACTTTCATTAAATAGATTACGCCAGCGCGAAGACATCGTGATACCTCCTGCAGATAAGGGAAACGCAACAGTATTGATGAAATCAGAAGACTACCACAATAAGGTGGTGACGCTTTTAGAAGACGAGACATATGCCCCGCTAGATAGGAACCCTCTACGTAAACTGAGGTCTGAAGTGGCATCTTTTGTCAATAATTCTTCAGAGATCGAACAGGAAATCAAGGCTAGACTAAAGAGAAATAACACCTCTACTCCTCAGTTCTACGGCTTGCCAAAAATACATAAGCCAGAAGTTCCTTTACGGCCGATCGTCAGTGCAATTAACTCTCCAACTCATCCACTAGCCCGCTATGTCGCCGAAAAACTAAAACCCTTGTCAGAAGGAATCGCTTCGAATGTCAGAAATAGCTCACACTTCGTAGAAATCATATCATCATTAAAATCAAAGAAACTGACATTCTAGTTAGCTTTGATGTCGTGTCGCTATACACTAACATACCTGTGGAAGAAGCAGTGACAATAATACGCACCAAGCTATATGCCCTCAACATCTCCGAAGAATGGGCTGACCTGGCCGAGTTTTGTCTCAAATCAACGTTCTTCCAGTACGACGGAAAATTTTACGCCCAAGTGGAAGGAGCGGCCATGGGCTCACCGCTTTCGCCGATAATGGGGGACATCTTTATGGAGGCGCTGGAGACTGAAATCTTGGATAACGCGCCCCTCAAACCGCTGCTGTGGTTACGCTATGTTGATGACACTTTTGTTGTTTGGCCCCCATGGACGAAGTGCCCTTGACAAATTCCTGGATTATATAAATAAAGCACATCCTAAAATTAAATTTACCATGGGAACGAGGACAGCTGCCGTTCTTAGACGTGCTAGTAACCAAACGTGACGACAGGACCCTTGGACACTCAGTGTATCGGAAGCCGACACACACAAACAGATATCTACATGCCGCATCGCACCACCACCCAGCAACAAAAAGAGGCATCCTCACGACCTTGTGTACAAGAGCGACGAAAGTGTGTGACGCAAACAGTTTCACGACGGAGTTGGAGGCACTGCAACACACATTCAAGTTTAATGGCTACCATAATAATTGTATTAGACGGGCATTACAGATAAAAACGCCAGTTCAACATCTAACCAAGCCACCTCTCAGGAACACCAAGTTGTGGTTTTACCCTACATAAGTGGCGTTACTGACAGAATCGGAAAGCTGTTCAAAAAAGTCGACATAAAACCTGTCTACAAACCGCACAGCAAAGTCAGTAACCAGCTCGTCAAGGTCAAGGACAGACTGCCTCCACTACAGGCTGCCGGGGTGTATGAGATTCCGTGCACCTGTGGTCGGGTATACATAGGAGAGACGGGGCGCACTATAAGGGAGAGGCTGCATGAGCACATCTGCAACTATAAATCGAATAACACTGATAAATCCGCCATTGCACGGCATGCAGCTGAAACCAATCACGTTATAGACTTTGAAAACACCACACTTATAGTGCGTGAGGATAAATGGTGGCCGAGGAGGGTAAAGGAGGCGTTAGAAATTGCAAAACGCCCTAACAATATCAACGAAGACAACGGGCTGAAATTACACGACGCCTGGCTCTCGCTGTTGCGGAGAGAGCATGTCACGTGTCACCTCCCACTAGACCGCGCCGCGCCCCGCCAGGCCTACGAACCACGTGACGGCTCGGACCTCTGATTGGCCGGACAAATTGAACCATCTAGACGGACGCAGGCCTCGGCAATAAAACAAGACCACTCGCTGACCGAAGACGCAGTTCTACCCTGGAAGAAGACCCCAGAATGAGGGTCGAAACGTCGGTTTCAAGAAACATGACGCATTGCCACCCGGACAGCCAAGAATCAACATGTACAAGATCAACTTGCATGGAAGAAGTGGCCCAGTAAAATAGACCTTGCTATGTGGGATGAAAGCCAGGAAGAAGTAGAAGATAAACAGTAAAAAATTATATGCAATTTCGTACTTGCCTTTTTTTTTACCTTTTTAATAATAAAATTATGAATGGGACAAGGGAATTTCTCTTTTGATGGAAGGGGGCCATAGTAAGAACAAGCTTCGTGAACCTGGTCTATAGCTATTTGCACAATCTCAGGGTCATTTGACTTGTGGATACCTATAACAATGTCATCTTTGCATGATTTTGAGAATACTAGATTCAGAGTGGCATAACTTCGGGTATTTGACACCTGACTGTGTTAAAAGGCATTGTTTATAATTTTGTCGTACCAAAGGTTTTTTTAGGTTTCTCTCTCTCTCTCTCTCAGGATATCAGGAACTGTAAACAGTTGTCTGAGGCATGTATTTTTAATTGAATACTGCACGGTTAAGATTGGAGACTTGGAACAGGAAGAAATCTCAAAGTCACTGCGATTCAGGTCCAAGAAGAATGTCTGCTGTACTTTTTAGCATCACTGGTGTAAAATGCTATAGGTATTCCAGAATTATGCTTTAATACAAAGAGGCTACAAATGCTTCAAACGCAGGAACTTTAAAAACTTACTTAAAAATGTATTCAATATTAAAGCCTTGTTTCCTCACAAAAATCTTCCTATATGCAAGGAATTATGTGAACTTTGCTTGCTGTAAATTGCTCCAGGTATTCCATAGTTACGCTGTGATACACAAGACCTTCAAACAAACAAACTTAAAACTTTTTTCAAACAGTGTAAAATTAGGTCAGGTAATAGAGAATATAGGAGTTTCACTAAGGACAATAGAGTAGTGAAAAGAGGCACAGCATATCAGGGTGGAACTCGTGCAGATTCTAAGTTGCCATGACCGGCCACAATTGAACTATACTATGAGGTGGATAAATGTGGAAACAGAAGTGCTAATTGGGAAAGGCATTAGTGTCTTGGGGGTTGTGCCTGTGAACACCATTGGTTGATGGGGTTTCACTAGGCATAGCCTACACCTAAATAGTAGGGCCAAAGGGGTACTATCTGAGTTGTTAGCTAAAGCAGTAAGAGCACATTTCCAGTGATGACAGGATCAGGACTGTGCCTTTTTTTTTAGGTTAGCAGCTGCTGGTGAAGGGATGGAAATATATGATCAAAGTGATACCGATTGTAGATCCACGACGGAAAATATCACAGATGTTAAAGAAATAGATGAAGTTGCTGAAACAATAACTGACTGGGATGGAAATAGGAAGGAGGAGGTAAATGCTCTAAATATAAGGCCAGTAATAAGTGTGTTATTGGTGAACTGTAGAAGTATAATCAACAAAGTAATCAAATTTGCAAACTTAACAGAGATATACGAACTACAAGTAATAATTGGGGTAGAGAGTTGGTTGAAAGAAGAAGTATTAGACAGCAAGATTTTTCCCAATGGTTACAGAGTGTACCACAGAGATAAAGGAACAATTGGTGGAGGAGTTTTCATACTAGTTAACAGAAACTACCACAGTTCACTGCTGTTAGGAGGCAAGCGTGGGGGCAGTTGGTCCGTGGCCGCCGTGCTGTGCACTTCGGCCCGCTGACGACGTATTGCATTAATGACAGGTGTCCAGGCCTCGCTCAGCTGGTATCCACCGTCCCGGTTGACGAGATTGCGCGTGGTGCGAATTTCAACTGCTTCTGTGAGAATACTGTCCCAGAAGTTCCTTGTATACGTCAATATCCTGGTATTCTCAAAATCGAAGCCATGGCGTTGTTCCAGGCTATGTTCCGCCACCGCCGATTTTTCGTTATGCCCCAGACGCACATGTCGGGCGTGTTCCAGACATCGCTGGTTAATGCAGCGTACCGTCGGGCCAATGTATCTCTTACCGCATTCACATGGAATGCTATAAACTCCCGGTGTTCGGAGTGCCAGGTCATCCTTGGGGGATCGTAAGATGTTCTTCAGCTTCGGTGGCGGCAGGAAGATGGTCTTAATCCCGTTTCTGGCCAGAACTCTGCCAATCCTCGACGTTGTAGGACCGGAGTATGGCAAGAAGGCAATGCGATCCTGTGGCCCGTTCTCGGTGTTATTGAGCCTGCGTCTCGGTTCTCGGAATGCCAGTCTGATCTGATGCTCTGAGTACCCGTTGCGCCTGAATGTCTGCCGTAGGTGGTTGACTTCGCCCAGTAGGCTGTCGACATCGCAAATCGCTCGCGCCCTGTGTACCAGTGTGGTGAGCAACGTATTGCGCTGTGCCGGGTGGTGGTGACTACGCGCGTTCAGGTACAGGTCTGTGTGCGTAGGCAATCGGTGGTGGAACCCCACAACGCTCTGTGGGCGTTGAAATCTCCCAAAAGGAGAAAGGGCCGAGTGAGTTGTCGTATAATGCCACCCAGGTCGTCGTAGCCGACTGACACACTGGGTGGCAGATAGACAGAGCATACGGTCAGTTGAATTGGACCGTGTATTTTCACCGCAACTGCTTGTAATGTGGAGGTGAGAGCAACGGGTTCGGAGTGGACAGTGTTTCGGACCAACACCGCCACTCCTCCCTTAGCTCGATCACCCTCTGTATCGTCCTTTCGGAATATGTCGTATCCTCTTAGCACTGGCTGGTGTAGCGGTCTGAAATGTGTCTTTTGCAGACAGAGACACAAAGGATCAGACCGTGCTAAGAGTTGGACTTCCTCTTTGTGAGCCTGAAAGCCGTTTACGTTCCACTGAAGTATGGGAGCCATCCTACCTATTTAAAACCACCCGCCCCGGGTCGGGTGGGTCCTGCACATGCAATTGCTGAGGAACGGAACTATGTTCGTCCACCAGCATTATGTCGTCTTCTGGGTCCGAAGACGACACTTGTTCTAAGGCCTCGGAGTCGTGCGCACTTTTCTTCCGCCGATGCCTGTTCCCCTTCTTCTCCTTGCCAGTTGGGGAACTGGGAGGAGAAGTAGAAGGGGACTTCAAGAACATAGTGGGGTCCGTGTGTTTAAACTTCGGACCCCGAACTTTCTGCACAGTTTACCATCCGCTACTGGCAGATGGCGTTGCCGTTGCCATATCTGCTGCAGGTAATGCTTCTGCAATGGGTGCTCTTCTGCTGTTGCAGTGGCACCCACGTCTGTAGCTATTGTAACGGATGGCTGTGCCTTAGCTGGTGGACTTGCTGTCGATATGGTCGAGTTTGTCAGAGTGTTGCTACCGACGTCCGAGGTCCTAGGTGTAATGACCTTGATGGGTGTGGCACCACATCTGCACTGACATGAACACATTGGACTTGTGCCCATGTCCGCAACGGACGTCTGGGTAGCGACACTTTCTTTCCTGACGGGAGTTGATAACGTCTTCGCGAAGCTGGTAGCGAAGACTGGTGGAGCCAGAGCCTTATACTGCTTCTTGGCTTCGCCATACGAAATCCGCTCTTTCGTTTTCAACTCCTGTATCTTTTTTTCCTCCAGATACAATCGACACTCCCTGCTCCAGGCTGGATGTGCCCCGGAGCAATTGACACACACCTGTGGGAGCGTGCAGCTCGTGCCTGGCTCATGAGCCGCCTTTCCACACTTCCCACAGGTGGGGTTACCCTTGCAGGTCGCCGTCGTATGACCGAACCGCTGGCACTTAAAGCAGCGCATTGGGTCTGGTACATACGGGCGAATATTCAGATTCAGATATCCTGCCTTGATGTTTTTGGGCAACGCCGGAGTGTCGAACGTCAGGACGAAGGTGGCTGTCTTCTCAAGACTGCCGTTAACCCTTCGTTTAATCTGACGAACCTCGACCACATGTTCTGTAGACCACTTCTTAAGGAGTTCCTCGGTCTCTAAATCTATGAGGTCTCTGCAGGTGATGACACCTTTACTAGAGTTTAGAGTTTTATGGAGTTCGCACTTTACTGCGAACTCCCCGAGCTTCTCGCACTTAAGGAGTTGGACAGCCTGCTTTTGGGTGGATGTTTCCAAAAGCAGAGTCCCGTTCCTCAGCTTTTTTACCGATTTGAGGGTACCCGCAATACCATCTAAACCTTTGTTTACATAAAATGGAGAGACCTTCTCAAAAGATCCCTCCACCCTTGTCATTATAACGAAGGCGTTATCTATAAGAAAACCCTTGCCGTTACTGTAATTTTGTTCAGGAGGAGGGCTTTCAACCCTCGCCCGCTTTTTTGAACAGGGTGTATTTTTATTTGCCTGAGACACACTCGGGCCGCAGGGGTTTTGTTTTTGTTTGTGAGAAGGAATTTTGGTGCCACGAGCAAAAACATGTTATATAGGAATGCTAATACAACAGGGGTGCGCAGGTGCCCCTGAGGTTGCATGTTAGCGGGTGGTTTGCCTCACCACTCATCCGCCTCCATGGCACATGTCCGACCTTGAGGTTGAGGTTTTTTTTTATAGAGGTTTGTACCCTCCTCGCTATCCGGGCGATGAAGCCAAGATCCCCGTTCTCCTAGGCACACAACGTTCCACCGCCACGCCCTACGGTGGTCATTGAAGCATGGTAGGAGTTTACGGTGTGGGAGACTTGCGGCGCTCACAAGTTTCCAGCTCGGGCACCGCGGGTTCGCCAAACCCGTACCTGGCACTTGCGTACCAGGCCCCTGCGGGAGATTCTATTATTGTAAACAATAATTATATCATTCTTTTTATAAACAATTAATTAAATATTTTTCACAGAGATATAGGCACTTAGAGACAGAATAAAAACTGGACAACTTGAAAGCATTAAAAATAGCGTACAGATAAATCAGAAAATACCTTGAACTGATCCATTGTTATTCGTGTCCGATTTCATCTTTGAAGTTTCAAACTTTTTCATAAATGCATCCAATGGTAAAGTCTTCTGTGAATTTGCACTAAAACCTTTATATTTTTTACTCTCAGAGTGACTTCGTAAAGCACTTTTTCCCATGCTCGAAACATTGATTGTTTTTTTGCACCAAATGCAAATAGCATTTGTATTGTCATTTGGATCAGGTGCTACCCACAGAAACAGACTCTTGTATTCCTTTTGATATTTAGTTGTGCTTGGGTGTGATTTCAGAATTTTCAAAATAAAATGGATCAAATAAACTTTTTATTACAATTTGTACAGAATTGTTCATTCAAATTCGCTACACATTACTGCCAACTAGGATTGCCCGGTTTTCAACCGTCCTGTCCTGTTCTAAATGCAATTTGTCCGTGTCAGGTTCACTACATGCGACCAGGCACTAAACGTACGGTTATTAAGAAATTTTAAAAATTACGAGTTGATGGTTTCTCAGATGTATAGGAAGTAAACAGGATCGCCACACCTCGCTTGTTATTAACCCTTTCGCTAAACGTAATTCAACTGTTTTGCTCTGTATTAAAAACATTTATGGAAGTTAGTTGCATATCTGATTACTGTGAAGCAATTGGTTTATTGTTTCAGTTACCTACACTATGTCGAAGACGGAATGTCGTGCTCGTTTTGTTCGTGGAGAATTAAAGAATGATTAGTGTTATTAATTTGTACTTTTCAAATACATAATTGAGTATCATAAAAAATCAGATACGTTTCTGTCGATTCAGAGACAAGTGGTTACCAAATGACTGGCTTAAAACTTGCTGTGTAAGAGAAACGATTGCACCGCATATTGTAAAATGTGTAAAATAACTGTTACTGTTAAACTTGATGACAAAGGCAGTGAAACACGATTTCTTCCGAAAAGGTTTTTGTTATTTTTTAGTTCACGATTGTCGTAAAAATTATTTGTAAAAAATAAACAAGAATTGTCCTATAAATTTTACTTTATACAATACGCAACACAGGGTCATGGGAGTGTACAAGGCTTATATTGGCAAAGAGGCATGGAAAGATATTGGTGTAGGTATGAAAAGTAGTGCATGGAAGGGAAAAGATGACCATGCCCACAAGCTGGCACTAGATTTTGGGCACAAGAGTATGGGAAGATTCTCTTTTCTAGGTAAGGATGTCAGAGACTGGAATAAGTTACCATGGGAAATGATGAATAATTTACCAAAACATTGAAAGAATTTGAATTTAAAATTTGTAGAGGGTAAAAGTGGGTGGGTGCAGGAAAGATGGAAGATAGGTGCAGGAAAGATGGAAGATAGGTGTGTAGGGAAATTGCCACCAGAGCATGCACTCCAATGCAATTTAATTAAATATTATTCAAATATACATAAGATTCAGGTTTACCATATCTGTCACTGATGTTGGTAAAAATATTGAGTTTAGCATGTTTCATGTAACAGGTTCATTATTTTGATTTATACGTACCTCCGTGCAACTACTTTTTTAACATTAGGAAGGATGGCCACGACCACATTTTGTTTAATTATATCATATTATGAGGGTGATTCAAAAATAAGGTCTCCTATTTTTTATACATAGGAAATCACATTTATTCACGATTTGTGATACATCATTGGAAAGCTTGAAGTTTTAGCTATTTTTTTATGTAATCGTCTTCCCATTCGATGACCTTCCACATCCACGCCACGAGCTTTTTGATCCTGTTGTTGAACCAGTCTCCCGCCATGTCACAAAGATATCGAATGACAGCTACCTCCACTGCCTCGTCTGACCGGAACTTCTGGTCTCTCAGGTGTTTTTTAAGTGCGGGAAACATGTTGTGATAGTCACTTGGGGCAATGTTCGGGTGATTGGGGGGGGGGGGTGTTCAATGAGATTGTACGACGAGGGAGGTTGTTCGATGTGAGACATGTGGACGTGCGTTGTCAAGGAGCAAAGACACTCCCTTTGTGAGCATTTCTCTTCTTTTATTCTGGATAGCTCACCGTAGTTTCATCAGAGTTTCGCTGTAGTGGTCCGAGTTAATTGTTGTTCCTTTTGGAATGAAATCCACCAACAATACCCCCCTACGGTCCCAAAAAACAGTCGACATAACCTTACCGGCTGACTTCTGTCTTGAACTTTTTGGGCTTCGGCGAAGATGGGTTACACCATTGTTTCAGGAATGTAATGATGCAAGCATGTTTTGTCCCCAGTCACTATCGAATCCAGGAAATCTTCTCCTTCCTCTTCAAAGTGGCGAACAAATTCTTTGGCAGATTCCACGCGCTTTTTTTTATGTTTGTCGGTGAGCTGTCTGGGAACCCACCTGGCGGACACTTTTTGTATCCTAGAGTTTGTTAAACAATTGTGCGTATGGAGATTTTGCCACACTCTCCATTAAGTCTCTCAGTTATTTCATCAAGAGTTATCCTTTGGTTACTGAACACCATCTCATCAGTTTTGGTCACCGTTTCGTTGGACACGCTTGATCTTCCTCGTCGTGGATGTTGCTGCAACTGGCAGAAAACTCCCGCCACCATTCCGTGCGTTTTTGATGTCCATAATCTTTACTTCGTACACTTCCATTAACTGATGATGGATTTCTATCGGTGTAACGTTTTTCGCGTTCAAAAATTGGATCACTGAGCGCAGTTCGCACCTGGCGAGTGAGCTAAGCGGCTGCTCCATCACGGATAGAGCAGCGACTGATCATCCATTCGGTGGTGGGAGAACCAAAGAATGCAGCATTGTTGTCAGATTTTGCCTAATATGGTTGGTTTTGACGTGGCGTCATTGGAGACCTTATTTTTTGAACCACCCTCATAGATGACTTGCACAAAAATTCTGTGAATAAAATACGACAAATAGTGAGGCTGGTGGTTTTGAATAGGATGAAAGAAGAACCGTTCCATTCGTAGCAATTGTTTGTTTAATGTAATAGGTACGTAACAAAATACTTACAGCAAATTATGCAACAACTAGTAAACTTTTGGACATCTTAACCATATGTATGACAAATTGTAACAGACCTTAATGAAATACAACTTACCTGAACAAAATAAACACATAGGAATTTTATAGCAAAAAATAAAGGTTTCCGTAACAGGAAAAAATATCCGAAAAGCTACTTACAAAAAACACAGTTTATTAATCTTTGTGATATGTTGTGCAGCTATCCTCAATTTTTGTCAACACCAGTAAAGCAGTTTATAGATATGTCTGTGATATGTGCTGCTGCTTGTCTAGTGGCTGAGGACTGAACTGTCTCATATGCGTAACCATCATATTTATTACTTTTCCCCTTTAAGTGTCAAATTCTGAAATATTTCTTTCTTAATTTATGATTTTACCAAAGTGAAGACCTTAATCTTTAAACCAATACATTATTTTTACATTTCAGTTACATATCAAGGGAGATAAATGACTCGTGACAAAAAAACATATTGCAGAAATAAAAATACATTTTCCCTTTAAGGGTCAAATTCTGAAAAATTCATTTAAAAAATATGGCATAACCACAGTGGAGACATCAATGTTTAAAATGATACTCAATTACAGCTAGGTAACAAAAAGATAAATGGCTCATGACAAAAATAAATACAGGTTATGGAAATAATGATACTTTTGCCCTTTAAGGGTCAAATTCCAAAAAAAAATTTCATAAAATAAGAAGTGACCAAAGCAAAGATTTTAGTCATTAAATTGATATCTTATTTATCGATTTCAGTTAAGTATAAAAGAAAATGCCTTTTAGAAATAGTGTATATGATTAACATTGTAAAAGCGTATAAAAATTGTTCTCAGGTGACTAACCGAGTTAAAGGCGTGTTATAATTACACAATAGTTCGGTGGTCTCATTCTTCGCCAGAAGATGGTGACAGTGAATGAGATTGCCGAAATATTGCTTAATTATAACACTCCTTTAACTCTGCTAGTCACCCGAGAACAATTTTTATATTCTCAACGCCGAGAAAAACTGCGTTCTTATGTATTGTAAAAGTGTTTGTTATACCATATAATAAACATATTAAGGAATTAATAGATTTTTCAATGGGAATGACATTATGATTTAATGGTTGTAAATTGAATTGTATAACTGTGTTTACACAGTCCATAAAATGCTGTACATGTAGTCTACTTCTAATATCTCCTGCACACAACAGTTTGCATTGAAGGAGGCACTGAGGTTTTCATGAACACTTCTGCATTCACACAATTTTTATTAATCACTGTAGTACAATTTTGGTCGTGGTCTTAGTTCTCGATACCAACAATCTCATTGAATTATCCTAATTCATTAATTGCAAAAGGATAAGACAATAACAGGAGAATACCATGAAACATTATTGGACTGTTTGAAAGAAGAGCTGAAAAACCGAGCGTGGTGGTGTAATGGATAGCGTTCTGGCCTCGCATTCGGGAGGATGGCGGTTCGAATCCCCGTCCGGGCATCCAGATTTGGGTTTTCCATGGTTTCCCCAAATCACTCCAGGTGAATGCCGGGATGCTTCCTTCGAAAGGCCATGGCCGAATTCCTTCCCATTACTTGCCCCCATCCTTTCCCATCTCTAAAGACCACGTTGTTAAAAAGGGACGTTAAACTGTTACAAAAAAAAAAAAAGAGCTGAAAAGTAAACAGCCAAGATTGGTAGGCAAAAAAAAAAAACAAAAAAAAAAACAGTTGTTCTATCAAGACAACTCACATGTCAACCATTACAATGGCAAAATACACGAACTAGGCTTCAAATTGATTCCCCATCCACCCTATTCTCCAGATTTGGCGCCGTGCAACATTTTCCTGTTCCCACATTTGAAAATCTGGCTCGGTGGGAAGCAATTATTGCCAAATGAGGAAGTTATTGTACCTGTCAATCGGAAATTGCTGAAAGAGATTGCAGCAGATGTAGGTAGCATGGGTGACCATGTTGAAGCTAGGCCTCTCACAAATTCTTTCCTGCCAATCATTGTACCAGCAATCAAGGTAGAGAGGTTGGAACCTGATCTGAGATTGGAATCCGAGCTAAGGTCACCTGGTGATCAGAGGTGTGTGGTTTCTGGATATCGATACCGCATGAGGGGTCAGTCATACAAGCCTGTACTCCAGCAAGGTAAGCTTGTTCCACTGTCCAATCGGTATAACATATTGTCCGAGACTGATTAAGTTTTGCAATCGTTATTCCGTCAGTTGCAGCTCCCCAGGATACTAGGTTTTAGCAACCACAGAAAGGGATTTTAGTGGTCAGAAAATCCAATGTTAGGCAGTTTAATGAAACCATTACAGAAATGGTGGTTAGGTCGGGGATGAAATCCAATGTCTATTCATTGTGTACTCTGGGAGGTCTGACCCGAGATGTACAACAGGTCATTCTGGATGCCATTGGACAACCAGAGTGTAGCCAACTGCAGATTGTTCCTCACCTCGGCACCAATGATACTTGCCACCTTGGATCCGAGGTTATCCTCTCTTCCTTCTAGTGGCTTGCAGAAAAGGTGAACTCTTGTGGTCAGTGGCTGTCTGCAGCATTGTCGTTAGAACTAACTGTAGGCTTCTTGTTTAGAACCATGTTAAGGGGCTAAATCGAAGATTGCAACATTTTTTTGATACTCTTGGCTACAGATTCTTCAATCTTTACTCTAGGGCAGTGGCATAGCTAGCGTGGGTGAAACCCGGGGCGGATATCGATGGTGTCACCCCTTGAAAATTTACATTCAAAATTAAGTAAAATATAATATCTTGTAAGTGTAAAATATCATATTCATAAAATATAATTAAATAAACATTTATTGTTAGTAAAAATTATAGTTGATAAAATTATAATATTAACTTCATTTAAAAAACACAATAAACTAAAAACAATCTAGTCTTTTTAGCTCTAACAGCTGCAAACTCGTAAATCACATCTTCAAAATTATCAATTTTAGTTACTTCATGTTCAATAGTCAATATGGCTAGATTTTAGCCACGTGTTGCTCACCGGTGATCGAAAGTGGTTTTAGAGAGGCCTCTGAAGATCGGGCCTCAGTCCGACACTCGGCCGTCATTGAATTGGTTTATGTTTTGACGGTGCGGATCAGTATCGGCCTGCTAGATGTGGAGAAGCGCATCGAGAGAGTTCGGAAATTTACCTTCCCTTACGACTGAATATTGTTTTCATGTTATTATTTGCCTTAAAAAAATATTTTTTTTCATCCATGTTCATCAGATGTTCGTAAAATGTAGGAAGAGTCCTAGCATCTTCGCATTAAAAAAATCAGAGATTTGCCAGAATTGAAGACCAATTTTACGACCCACAAAAATTGCAGCAGAAAGCCGCATTTGTAACCGAACCTCCTACACCCGAATCGCACGCCGTAACCAGACGCAAGACTAATCTAGAAGTCTGAAAAGTATGTATTCAAACACATAAAAGTGGATTCGTGTCTTTTGATAACAAAAACACATGGTACAGAAAAAGAGTATGTTTATTTTATCATGTTTGAAAACTTATTTTTCATCACACCTATATTCGGACTGGTGACTCAAAAGATTACTGCGTGCGATTTGGAAACTGAAGGTCCGGTTCAAATCCCAGTCTCGACTGTAATTTTTGCGGGCCTTAAAATTGACTTTTACCAATGGCAAAGCTTTTATCTTTTAATGCGAAGGACGCTCGGTGGTTTGAATTTCACGTTAATCTGTAGGTCTCCTTTTCAAGTTAGGTGACTACGATACAGGTGCACTGAGTGTTTCCAAATAAGCAACTCTGTGACTAGAACATTGAGATAACATGAAATTATTATTTTTACTACACAAAATCTTTACGACTTATATTTAAATTAAAATATGTTATGTTCTCGTTCTTCACTAACAAAAAGTATTGAGTGAATCGAAAATAACCTCAGACAAAACAAACACGTCTAGTGCGAGTGATTGACATTTCGTTGATATTGTTAATACTGCGCTGGGATACTATTTTTGTACATAAAATATCAACCAGTTAGGTGATTACGTGAGTCAGATAAAAAAGTATTTTAATGTACATTTGTACCAAAATTGTGCAGAATAAAATACAGTACTCTATAATAAAGTAGGGTGTCAAACCTACCTGTCATCCCCAACACTGATTCCCTGAAACAATCACTTGTAAACGTTAAAGGAGACTAAAGACCGGGTAGGAACACGGGCGAGCTATGGAAAAGTGTGGACGCGAGGGGGCGAGCCGTCACTCGGCCGGCTGTCGTTGCGGTTACGATACAGGCCAGTATTGGCAAAGTGCAGATCGACCTTTACACTTAGCAACTGATACAAAAACTGGTGCAAATTAAAATCCCAGCACCCAGACGGTGTTGTGATAAGCGAATGAAATTTGGCCCCAAGTATGCCCGCATGAAGAGTATTAAATGATTTAAAATTAAAAGTTTTATATGTAATAATGTGAGAATTACTGTGCTATATATTATGTAAATTGCAATTTCATAATTTTTTTTTTTTTAGCGTATAAGTGGCGAACAGTGTGGTGTCACATGACACGTGGTTGCCCACAAGTTTTTGCCGTCTAAGTATGCCAAGGTGAAGAGTAGACAACTCTCTACACCCAAATGTCTAACAGTAAGAGAGGTCGGAGAATTGACATGTTTTTATAGGGTGCATCATATGGCGAAATCTCCCGAAGGATTGGCCGTAGTGCTACAGTATGTCAGTACAGAGACTTGTTACACAGTGGTTGAAAGAAGGTTCTAATACTCCTAGAGCAGGTATGGGTTCATAAAGATGAATAACAGCACGTGAAGACTGCCAAATGGTGTGTGTGGCTGTTTCTGGCAGATGGTTGACTGCAGGCCAGATCCAAGTAGTGGTTACACATAGTCACACCCCGCCTCCGCCCCTCCCCGGATGATTGTAAACTAATTGCTTGAAGGTGGGTTACACTCTCTGGCCCCTGTGCATTGTGTCCCATTAATCTAATTTAATTGCCATCATCATCTACCCTGGTGTAATGCGAAACACAAATGGACATGTGAATGGCGTACATTTGTGTTTAGAGACGAGTCTCGATTCTGTCTATGGCAAAGTGATAATCGACGACATGTTCGCAGGCGTAGTGGAGAAACGGCTTATCTGCTGTGATTTCAGAACCTCACGCAAGTGCCGCCACTGGTGTCATGTTTTGGTGGCAATCAGTTTCGATAGCATGACTGAGTCGGCTGTTGTTGAAGGCAATGACAGCCCATCACTAACATGTTCAACATCCGAATCACATCTTCCAACAAGATAATGCCCGTCCTCATACTGCGGCCATCGTCACACAATCCTTGCAAGGAGTTTCAATCACAATATGAACAGCACGGTCCCCAGATTTGTCCCAAATAGAGCATTTCTAGGATACTACAAGTAGACACAAGTATCACATGGTCACCCAGCACAAACTGTGCAACAACTGACTGCAAAAGACATACACGAGTAATGAAACACACACCAATCAGACACCTGAACACTTGTTGTGTCAATGCCGGCAAGGATCCAAGAATTTATTGGTGCTCAAGTTGGGCGCATTTCTCACCGACAACTGTAAAAGGTAATAACTTAGCCTGATCCATTTCCATTTGTTATTATTTCTTTTAGGTACGGCCCTGGATATATTTTCAAAGTTTCCTAAAATTATACCATTCATGTATGCGTGTTGTGATTTTAATTTCCGCCAGTGTAAACTATAGGGCGACCATAAGATTTCGCTATAAATTTAAAAAAGTCGAAAGCTACCCATTTGTTACTGAAAGGTTAACATAGGCTGTATTTAAATGAATTCACAACCTCGGTATTTGGAGGACCAAGGGATATTGAGAGGGAAGTTAACAGAAGTGGCTTGATCCAAGTAGAAGCAATTCCAGACCCAGATGGGGTCCCATTGGTGCAAACCCAGGATCCGGGGGGATACTGTATAGTCAGAGAAGCAACTCTACATTAAGTTCCTTCATAAAAATAGAGGAATAAATGAAATATAAAATCATAATTAAACTAATTTAAAATAAAAAAACAACGGTCAGATAATAAAAGAATTTGCCTTTGAGATATCTGCCGCCTTTACATGAAGTACTTAACAAGTGAAGTATTTTACTACCCGCCTAAGAAATAAGTAGCTACAGACTCCTAAATATGATATGTATCGAAGTCCATCTCCACGTGTAAATTTTAGATTTCTAGCACCGCTCAGTAGCGTATAAATAAAGATGTTGTAAACGGCTCGAATGTTCGTTCAGTTATGATTAAAGTTCCATTTTTGTTCAGGAACAGAAGCTCGACATCCCTGTCGATTTAAGGAACCCATAAGAATGTAGGTACCTGTATTCGACAAAGAGGTTACCCATAATACAAACCTTCTTCTGTAAATTTATGATGGAAAATTCTTAGAGAAACATACGCTTATTTATTTCATCGCAATCATATTTGTATATTCTCAATCAGTAGAAAGCATATCAAACTTACATGAACTTAGAGTTTAAGTGGTAAGGAGGCATCCATAAATTACGTGAGGTGAAATCGGGGCTGGGCCCAGCTAAATCTCACCAATTATCAGGGTGAGTTTTTTTTAAAATTGTGTTGGACTGTAGAGATAAAAAAAAGGGTTTACAAATTACGCGAATGTTGATTTTAGGGGGGTATTTCGTCGAAAAGTGTGGGTGTAACCGGCTTTGGGAGGGTGAGACCTAGAAAAAAAAGGTCTCAAAAAGTTGCGAAGACGATCCGTAGGGGGAGGGGTGTCTGACGGGACCAGATGTCACCAAGTCTCACCAGAAAAGGGGGGGGAGGAGGATCCGAAAATCCGGAAAAACACATCACGTAATTTATGGATGTCCCCTTACTAATGTTACGATTTCGCTAGCAAGATACGCGGTTCCGACTGTTTTAAAACACATGCCGTACAAAAACTGATTACCGACAGACGATAACACTTGGAATCCTCCGGATTGACTTGAAACCTGACAGTATTGCTAGTTTAATGCAGTTTTCCGAATCATTTTAATTGCATAAATTCGAACATGATACGATTTCATGTCGAGTATAGGTGCACTGTCGACAAAAGGTAGGTACGCAGAGTGTATATCGAATAACACGAAATGTACTCAATCCGAATCTGTCAGATGATAAATTCGAAAATTACTAGAAAATACTTCAAGGTACTTGTGAATCTTAGCTAGAAAGCTAATAGAATTCTAAAAAAGCAAAACAATTTTGAAGCCTAGACTACGCATATTCCCACATACGCTTGGTTGCTTTTGTTTTTCATTTTCGAAGGAAAATCTAACATTTTTTTAAAAATAATTTCGAGGAATTACAATTTAACTGCCTAATTGCCATGATTATAACAATTTTAGATATATATATAATTTATCCTTTACTTTTAAAACTTCCTATCTTAATACAAGAAAACTTACATTATATCCACCGCCGCTCATAACAAACCAAACAACTGTGACGGACGGCAAGCACAACGAGTTCCTGTGATTGTTGGAGCAAAAGAGCGATGCTCTATTATTTAAGCGCGCGGTGTAGCCAATGATATTATTATACTCTATTGTATAGGATCGTATTTGAAAAAGGGATAGATCAACTTAAAAAGAAATATTCAGAACATTAAAGGTAGACGTGTTTCGACACCAAAGGATAAAAGAAGTCTATTAAAAATATTTTTTTTTTGTATCACACTAATTTCGAATATTATTTTTGAAATGCGGGTGTCACCCCCAAACGGGTGACACCCGGGGCGGACCGCCCCCACCGCCCCCCCCCCCCCCCCCTAGCTACGCCACTGCTCTAGGGTTGAGTCATGTAGGACTCCCTCAAACAGATCAAGTGTGCACTACACATGTGAATCAGCAACACAGGTGGTAGGTGCCGCGTAGAATGCATTGGGAAATTTTTTAGGCTGAGAGAGGAAATAATTACGGGAAGCTTAGATAAATTCAACACCATGTGCCTTGTGAATTTAGACAGTTAAACATTCTCATAGTTAACTATAGAAGTGTCTATTACTAACAGCCTGAACTAGCAAATGTTATTAGTTGCACAGAAGGAGATCTCATTTTGTACAGAAAGCTGGCTCAAACACTATATAAGTTAAGCAGAAATTTTTAATAACAGCAAGAACTTTTCCATAAGAAGACTTGGGAAGTGGTTTATTTATAGCTGTTACTGACCACCTCCCATGTTACGAAATAGATGTGGACAGTCAGCAAAAATGGATTATGTGCAACATAGCCAGGACAAACTTGTGATGGTTCCTACTTTTGCCCACCATATGCTGACATAATATTTGTGAGACAATAAGGAGTAGTGTAAGCAATGTTGCCACCTTAGCAATTTTGTCGCTAGATTTAGTGAATTTTGAAGCTCGAAAGCGATATTCTTAAATATGTTATCACTAAAAAAATATTTGGTGATATTCACCCTTGCAGAGTTTCGAAAAATATGCTCGCATGCTTTCAACTAAATTATTTGGGAGAATATATGTCTTTTGAATGTGGAAAATTCGCCAGGGCGAAGACAACAAAATAGTAGATCTTGCCTCAGAACTCAGATTTGATGACGAAAAAAATTGAAAAACTCCTACATAAATGGCATGGTATTAATTATGTTCAATGGAACGCTACAATGTCATTGAATTTTGGGCTGAAGTTAGAAAATGCAAGAATGCTGCTGGAATAAATACCTTTTTGCAGTTATTTGATTTAGCCACATCCACTTTCTCACTCGAATGCCGCAGCAGAAAGGATTTTCAGTACAATGAACATTCTTAAAAACAATATGAGATATAGGATGGCTGTAAATACTCTTGATAGCATTTTTTTCATAAGGAATCAGTTAAGAATCGTGGGAAAAAAAAACTGCTACAGTTACGAGCTTCCTGCTAATGTGATTGCTGCAAATGGTAAAGATGCTAAATATTCTTTTAAATCTAAGACTGATGATTCATCTCATCCTTCCACATCTGAAAGTTCTGCAACTCCAATGATAGAGCAAGATGATGAAGAAGAAATACCGATTGAAGAAATTTGATGTTGATTTTTAATACAATGTTATATTTAATTCAATGAAAATACTAATTATTAAAATATTTTGTATTAGTAACCTTATCATTTTTCTTTATTTTATTTAGTGATTTCTAGTTCTAAATATCCCACAATCTAGTGACTTTTGAGACCAGGTATAGCAATTTTTGTTTTCTTAAGGTGGCAACACTGAGTTTAAGTAATATAGCTTGTGAATTTCTGGTCATGTCAGGCCAGACTCGTACTACTACTGTAGATGACAGTAAACAGTGCTATCAGTGACTGACTAGCCCAGTATCGGGCAGCCAGTGCCAAATCTGACAACCAAAGATGGACCAACTGCTATGGACGAAGGAGTCTTTCCTTTAGAGGCTAGATGGTGCCTTTGTGTAGGAAATGACAAATTTATCAGATTAACTGAAGACCTCTATGGCATGGAACGCAGAGAAGGTGGGAGAGATGGCAGAAGAGGCAACCCAGTACTCATCATCACATCATTCTCCAGCTCCAGACTCCTGGTGCTGTTCACGAGCACTCTCTACTTCTTCCAGTCCATGAATAGTTGATGTTCATGAACAGACTTCAACTCAAGCCTATATTCTTCTTGATTTAGCCTATCCATTTCTTTTTGGGCCTTCCCATATGTATTCTACCTTGGATGTTCATATTAATGTAGCCCTTTGCTCTTCTTTCTTCCTCCATCCTTTCGACATGTCCATACCACCTCAGGTGAGAACACTGTAAGGATTTTGCCACACTGATGTTTATACCAGCCTCTGCATGATTGATTTCATTCCTCAATTTGTCCTTTCATGTTCTTTGAAGCATGGTATGCAAAAACTTCATTTCAGAGTCTACTATTGTCTCTTCTGGACAGCGAACATGTTTCTAGTGTATAACCAGCATGGGGATGTAATAGGTTTGAATAGTGAATGTTTACACTTTCTGGAAACATTTTTGTCCCACAACAGAGTTCTCGCCTAGTTATGAAAGACTGCTGCATTATTATGTCAGTTTGTAATCTCACATTAACTGATGTTGTCTTTACTCAAAGTACTTCCAAGATGTTTAAATTGGTCAACATTCTGTAGTTGTTGGTTGTTTAGGTAAACATTCACATTGAAAGTCCCTGTACCTGTTGCCGTGACCACCATCTAACTCTGGCTGATTTTCAGTCCATACTCCTCAAACATCTTGTTCCAAGCCTTCAGCTACTCTTGCACCTCTTCTGCACTTTCACTTCAAATCTTGACATCATCAGTACAGACTATGGCTTTTGTTTCTTTTCCATACACTTCTTTGAATTTCTTCAAGATGTCATCCATCGCAGCAATAGGAGTAGGGATGACGGAGCACTGTCCTGTTATCCTCTTGTCTCAAACTACTTGCTCAATCGATTGCCTATTTGCACGCAGGATTTTGTGGTTTTTTTTTTATATATAGCATTTTAATCTTGTTAATTAAGGATCCTGGTACCTCTCTTCATTCTAGGCAATCCCAAATTTTGATCTTGCAGTGCTATCATAGGCCTTTTCGACATCAAGGAAGGCCATGACAATTTCCTTGCCCCAACCAGTACTCAACCCAGTAATCGGGGGTAAAATATTAGTACAAATTGCTGTCTTGAAGATTCATTAGGGAACTACCAAAGGTTAAGTAAACAAACCCCAATCAAAAAACCTGAACGTTAGGCTTGGCAAGCCAGTAGAGGAGTGATCAGCAAGTTCAACTTGCTTTTAATGTTAAAACAAGCCTTGGAATAAATTTAGTTCACCGGACGAGACAGCCTACATATCTTGCCACTGACACAAATGACTGTGCACAGCCAGATGAGAGGCAATGGAAGGGTGTAGGAAAGCCTAAAATGAGGAAAAAAAGCATGCAAAAAAATGAGAATAAGTACATTAAACATTCCATGGTTTGGATTCCATGTTAAACTGTAGGTCCCAAAGGAAAGCAACTGGCCATCCTAACTCTCACACAATGGCTTAGTATGCCTTTTTTGGGAGGATCCAACCAACCATTTGGTTGTGAACTAATTTACATTTTTACATTAAATGTAATGTCATTAACTGGAAAATGTGAAGAGCTGGTTGATGTGATGGAAAGAAGACAACTGCATGTGACGGTTTTAAGTGAAACAAGTGGAAAAGAACAGGGAAATATATCTTGAGGGATGGATACACCCTGTACTGGAGTGGAAAACGGAAAGAGTTGCAAGATGATGTTGGTATTTACAGAGTAAGGAAGTAGAAGATGTGGTGCAGATGTAACATCTGCAATCATCAAGGCAGATATACTTTCAAATGGTACATTAATAACACTTCTGCAGGTATATGCACCTCAAACAGATTATACATCTGAGGAAATGCAATGATTTCTGGAACAGCTGGAAAACCAGCTGGATAAGGAGAACATCTTAATAATAGGTGACTTGATTGTCCATGTATAGTGGAATAGGATTGATGTGGAAAAGGTAATATGGCAATTTGGATACGGTAACAAACTCAGAGGACCTGATTTATCTATGCTGTTGAAACAACCTACAAATACAGAACACCTGATTTATGAAGAGACGGCCACAAAGTAACAGTTGGGATGGACAACATAAAACGATTATTGATCTGGTTATAACAACGGAGGAGGCAGGAAGACGAGTTATGGATGTCAAAGTCATTCCTAGTGAGAGTTTAGGCAGTGACCATAGTTTAATGATATATCAGTAATAACAGGCATCAAATTGTGGAATACAAAGGCTAAGAAAAAACTCTAAAATTAAGGCATGTAAGTTGGAAAAAACTGAGAAGTGCAAAGAATATCAAAGAAGAAAAAGGGGAAAAGTTCCCAAAAGTGAGACCACGTGTGGGCATGAAGAGTGGCAGGAATTCAAGAAAGCTCTTGTTCAAGAGACAAAGGAAGCATGTGGTATGACAGGTAATAAGGTTCGGGGTAAGGAAACTGCAAGGTGGAGTAATGAAGTCAAGACAGCTATTCAACTGAAGAATAAGGCAAAGAGATTATTAGAGTTGGAAAACCAGAAGGTTGATATCCACAGAGATGAGGAAAACTATAATGTGTATGGCCGGATGGGGATTCGAGCTCACGTCCTCCCAAATGCAAGGCCAGAATTATAACCATTCACCCACCATGTTCAGTAGGAAAAAATTAAATCACTGGCTCAGGTATATTGAGAACACAAACTTGTAGTCAGACGAATAATTGAGAATGAGAAACTCAAGAAGTAGGAGGAAACATGAATATGATGTTAAAGGAAATAAAAACCTGTTATACAAAACAGTTAAAAATAGGAGAGGATGGCAAGAATCAGTGAAAGCATTAGAGCATAATAATGGAGAAGTGATAAGGAACATAGGAAAGATCAGGGAAGAAATGGGACAGTATTTTGAAAAACTGTTAAATGGCGATGCAGTGAATACATATTACAGGGATTTAAAAGAGCTTACTGAGACAGAAGCCACGCAACATGCAGAACCCCCTATAAAGTGGTCTGAAGTGGAAACTGCCTTGAAATCCATGAATAAAGCCAAATCAAGTGGTTTCGACGAGGTTAACTCAGACGTGATAAAAGCAGCGGGGATGAATGGTTATATAGGGTGTTAAATGCCATTTTGGAGGACAATAAGACCCTGGAGGATTTGTCTAAGGTTGTAATAAAATCCATATTTAAAAAAGGCAACAGAGAAAAAAGGGGAAATTACCATGGAATAACACTTTTGTCCCATGCATTGAAGATTTTGGAAAAAGTGATTGAGGAAAGGTTACAAAGACATCTGAAAATCTTATTAGAGGATGATCTTTGCAGTAAGAACGCTCATTGGAAAACATCAAGAAAGGGGTAAAGAAATCATCACGGTCTTCCATGATGTCGAAAAGGCATCTGATAATGTTGCAAGATCAAAAATTTGGGACTGTCTAGAATGAAGAAAGGTACCAGGATCCTTAATCAACAAGATTAAAATGCTGTATGAAAACTCAAAAGCCTGTGTGCAAAACGGAATGTTGAGAGTAAGTAGTTTGAGACAATTAGGAGTACAACAAGCAATGTTCTGTCACCACTGCTCTTTATTGCTGAGGTGGATAACATCCTGAAGAAATTCAAAGAAGTGTATGGAAAAGAAACAAAAGCTACAGTCTTCACTGATGTCATGATTTAGGGTGAAAAAGCAGAAGAGGTGTAAGAGAAACTGGAGGCTTGGAACAAGCTGTTTGATTACACGCTTTATATTAGCTTGACTTGTATGTATGTATGTATGTATGAATGTAACGGAATTTTACAACTCCATTTTGACCCACTTCCAGATGTCCGAGCTGTTTGAAATTTGGCACACATATTAAGAACCGGTGACAATACAATAATTTCATAGCTATATCCTGCTATGCTCATTACTTTGACAGTAACAATAGAAAAATGGTTGAATGTCGTGGAATTTTGCAATTTAATTTTAACCCAATTCCAGATGTCCGAGTTGTTTGATATTTTGCTCATGTATTGATAACTGATTACAATACAATAATTTCATAGCTATGTCTTGATATTCTGATTACACTGACAGGAAAAACATAAAAATTTTGCACACGTTTTAAGGACCGTTGACAATACAGTGGTCTCTTAGCAACGTCCTGCTATTATCGTTACTCTGACGGTAACAATAGAAAAATGGTTGCCATGTAATGGAATCTTTCATTTCAGTGCTTACCCACTTCCTGACGTCCAAATCGTTTTAAATTTTGCACACTTATTAAGAACTGATAAAAATTCAATAATTTCACTCTCATCACGTTGTCAGTGTATCCTATACTTGATAGGATTACTGAGTTAGGCAAATGCAGCCGCGACATTAGTGCACAGGTGCGATTCGAGAAATCTTGGTCATTTGGCGGCCACACCCTTCGGAGATTTCCCACCCAATATAGCCATCATCATCATCATCGTTCTCCAGTTTCCCGGGTGTGATTTACGAGCCTTGGTTGCTGCAGACGATCGTTTTCTGCTGTCTCCTATCCAGAAAGGTTTCTCTGTCTGAAGTCGCTTAACGTGATGTTGAATAGTAAGTATTCGAAATATTATTTCGTACTATTATAGAAAAGTAGCCTTCCTCGTTTACCGTGCTATTGGATCTCTTGTTGAGTTGACCAATTAATTGTATTTTACTCGTGGGAATAATAATTAATAATGAAACTACAACTCAAAGAAAAATAGAGATTGGCGAAGAAAATCCAACAGTAAGAAACATACTTTTTAAACTATCTGAACTAAAAAATTAAAAATAAAATTGTAGTTTAAAAAACTAAAATCATGCTTTCATAGTAATGTGAACTAAAAGGTTAAAAATAATATTTAAATATAAACATTTTGTTTAACAGTGATAGGACGTCCCACAATTCAGGATAAATTAATTATTTTGAAAAAGCTTAAAGTATAAAGTCACTGATTACAAAATTAACTTTAATGTTAAAAAAGCGTGGGGTGTGCTCTACATAACTTTTGACAATGACTCTGTCTTTACAAACAGCCAACGACAAAAAATATAAGACAACTGATATAGCACCCCATGCTTTTTTACATTAAAGTTAATTTTGTAATCAGTGACTTTATACTTTAAGCTTTTTCAAAAAAATTAATTTATCCTGAATTGTGGGACGTCCTATCACTGTTAAACAAAATGTTTATATTTAAATATTATTTTTAACCTTTTAGTTCACATTACTACGAAAGCGTGATTTTAGTTTTTTAAACTACAATTTTATTTATACTGAAAATCAGCCAGACTAAGACGGTAGTCATGGTAACAGGTACATCGTCTTCCAATATGAATATTTATCTAAACAACCAACAACTACGAGATGTTGGCGAATTCAATATCTTGGCAGTACTCTGAGTACAGACAACACCAGTAAATGTGAGATTACAAACAGAAATAATAATGTAGCAGTATTTTATAACCAGGTGAGAACTCTGTTGAGGAGCAACAAAGTTTCCAGAAAGTGTAAACATACATTATTCAAAACCTATTACATCCCCATGCTGACTTATCCACTAGAAACATGTATGCTGTCCAGAAGAGACAATAGTGGATTTCAAGTCTCTGAAATGAAGTTTTTGTATACCAGGCTTCAAAGAACACAAAAGGACCATGTGAGGAATGAAATCAATCATGCAGAGGCCAGTATGAACATCAGTGTGGCAAAATCTTTACAGCATTTTCACCTGAGGTGGAATGGACATGTTGGAAGGATGGAGGAAGAAAGAAGAACAAAGAGCTTCTTTAATATGAACATCTTAGGTAGATGACATGCAACGCCCAAAAAGAAATGGATAGACCAAATCAAGAAGGTGATAGAAGACTTAGGGCTTGATTCGAAGACTGGTCATGAACATCAACTACAAGGGCGGTCTGAAAAATTCTAAGCCTAAAAATGTAAAAACAATTTGACATTTACCAAATCATTTTTATTTCTCAATATAGTCTCCCTGAACACTGATACACTTAGTCCAACGATGTTCCTAGTTCATTATACCATCCCTGAAGTGGTTTTCTGGAAGGCCTGCAAAATATCCATCTACAGCTGCAATCAGCTCTTCATTTGAAGAAAAATGCTGACCAGCAAGAAAGTTTTTGAGTTTTGGGAATTGATAGAAGTCGGAGGGAGCCAAATCTGGGGAATGAAGTGGATGTTCCAACAAGTCGTAGTGCAGATCTCTTAATTTTCCCATTGCCAAACAACTCTTGTGGGCAGGTGCATTGTCCTGACAAAAGACGATTTTCTTGTTCCTCAAACTGGGCTTTTTTTCACGAACTTTTTCATCCAGGGTGTCTAAAGGATCGGAATAGTATTTTACAGTTATTGTTTTACCCATTTCAAGGTAATCAATGAACAAAATATCTTTAGCATCCCAAAAAACTGATGCTATCACCTTCCTGCCGATGGAAACCGACTTGGCCTTCTTTTGACCTGAACCACCAGCTTCTGTCCACTGCTTTGACTGCAGTCTTGATTCCGCCGTGTAGTGGTGAACCCATGTCTCATCCATAGTTATGAATCGACGCACAAAATCAGTTTTATTTTTGCTGAAACGCTCCAAACACTGTTCAGAAAGTCTCATGCAGATGCGCTTTTGATCAACATTGAGCAAATGCGGCACCCATCTTGTACAAAGCTTCTTCATATGCAATACTTCATGCAAAATGTATCCCACACATTCTTTTGATATCCCTGCTGTCTCAGCAATCTCACACACTTTTATTCGTCGATCAACCAAAACCATATCATGCACTTTCTGGATGAATTCTGGAGTTGTTGCACTTTTCGCACGTCCTTCGCGTTCATCATCTTCGAGACTGCTACGGCCACGTTTGAACTCAGCAGCCCAGTTCTTAAATGTCAAATATGAAGGAGAAGAGTCCCCATACACTTTTAAAAATCTTCTGTGGATCTCAGATAGCGTTAAACCTTCCTTTACAAAGAATTTTACAACTGCACGATACTCGATTTTTTCCATCTCTGGTACAACTCCGCACCGTGCCTGCATCAAACAACTGTACAGACCAAACTACAATGTAAAATGACTTGCAATTTCTTGCAGGCACGTCTGGCACATGCACCAACTTGCATGGAAAAAATAGCATGGGCAGTGTTACCATCTATGGTCGAGGCCGAGAACTTCTCAGACAGCCCTCGTATTCATGGACAGGAAGAAGTCTAAAGTGCCTGTGACCAGCACCCGGGAGACTGGAGCTGGAAAATGATGATGACGAATTTGTCGATCATGCAATTATAATAGTAGGAGACTTCAATTTGTCATATAATGAGTATATTAATTAAATTCATGTTACTGGTGATAGGGATAAAACAGCTTGTGAAATGCTGCTCAATATGATGATCATCAAATTTTGCAGTTCATCACTGAACCAACCATAATGGTAATGAAAACAATTTAGATATTCTTGTTAAAAATTTGCCTGAATTATTCACGGACATTGTTACTAGTACAGGAATAAGTTATCACAAAGTGGTAATTATAAAATTAATAACAGAGGTGAGCGTGGAGACTTTCCCGGCGTACTGAAGCAATGTAGTCTTCATGGGTGTGCAGCCGGATGGTGTTTTGAAAACACGACGTTTCGACAACCAGCTCGGTTGTCTTCATCAGGCTTCCGGTGCCTGAAGCCTGATGAAGACAACCGAGCTGGTTGTCGAAACGTCGTGTTTTCAAAACACCATCCGGCTGCACACCCGTGAAGACTACATTATTAATAACAGAGCACAAAAAAGGGGCCTCAAAGGGGTTTTTGTAACAAACCTGAGAGATAATTATTTTTGTTTATTTACTTACTAGCGGCATTGCCTGGTACAGTTGGCGTAGATTTACCAATACACTAAATTTTATTCACGCAATGAGAAACATGTATATCAAGTTTCATCCATTTCCAGAATTAAAGAAAATCTAGGTTCACTCACCCCCTTTCAAGAAATTGGTGGGTTGAAGTTGATTAACATGTACACTATTTTTATTCATTCAAAAAGATTCATATGTACCAAGCTTCAATTATTTCATACCAGCTATTTCCAGTACTATACTAAAGGGTAATTTAGTCGCATGGTTCTGGTGGGTTGGATGCATTGATATGGAATACCTGTTCCATTTTACTCCAGACTACATTTCAATCTAATTACAACATCTGTTAATGTTGCTGCTCGAAAATTGAAATATGTACTGTACGCGCATTAACACATACCACATACATATATATGTATCTGGTATGTGTCTGTTCGCACACACAGAAAATACAGATTTTAAATGGATATTCATAATTTGAAAGCTTGGGGTCAAAGTTAAAATTTAACTTATGTCTTAAGACGAAACGATACACTTATTTTATGAATATTTCAGCATTATCTGAAAACTGCTGAATCTATTTTGGTAACGTTTTCATTTTCTGTATCTCAAAACTGTTTGAATTTATGCTCACAGATGTAAAGAATATATTTCAGATTTCTTCTCAGGAAATCAAATTCCACGTCAATTTTCTATGGTAACATTAATTGTCCAATCACAAACATGTATAAACTTTCATGAAAAATCATTCAACAATAAGTGCATCATCAATGTCATCAAAAGTAAAAAAGTTCTCGTGCATATGTAAATATAGGGGATTCTACGATAACCGACATGTCTCAATTTCATCATGTATTCTCATGTAACTTCATAAGGCAAATCAAAATTGAAATTTTAGTTTTGATATGTCCTTATATTTCCCGACAAATCGTCTCTCACAGCTGAGATAGACTGAAATGTGACCTAGATGTGAAAAAATTTCAATTAGACGATGGATTCTTATCTAACTTGAATGTTACGATATCATATCCCTAAACTGAAATGGTTAGTTTGAAACGCAACCTGGATGAGAAAAAATTTCAATAAAGTCACGGGGAATTCCAATCAATACATGTACAACGGGTGCATTAGTTTCTCCCTAGTGGTTGTGGTTAGGTTGAAATGTGGCCTAGACCAGAATAAAATCTGGAAGTAGTTTACACCGTGATACACGTCGTCAATAGTATAATGCTAATGAAATTACTAATATTAATTACAAATAATAACAAAATTCCTTTGTGCCTTATTCTATAATAAAATCATTCAGATACAGGCTGCATTTCAACCGAACCAAATCTCAGCTAATACTGACTTTTGGATAAAGGTAACAAAGAAAATGCCGCAAGGCACTGAAAATAAGATAGGATAGGGAAAATAAACAGTTACCCGTCACTTACCACAGATGAAGGCAGGAACGCGAGACGTTTTCCTAAACTCTATTTACTCGTACTTGTAACACTAAACGTTTAATACAAGGTTCTATTAATTACTGTGATGTGAATTAATGTACTTTGTTCTCCAAACACCCGATATTCAGCCTTTTATTGAAATATAAAAAATGAAATACTGAAAAACATAATCTGTAGTAAAAAGAATGAAAGCTATATTAGTCGTTATCTACAATACTATCTCAAATGCCAGGGAAATTGTAGTATTAGTGTTACCTGTATGATTGAATATAATCAATCCAGAATAATATTATCGTAAATAAATTAAGGTTTTCATTGTGAACAGATCAGTAAAGATGATAGCCAGAGACATTGTAATTGTGCTGCCAGAGATCATGATCAAACAAAAATTGTTTTTACCCCTCTCGATATTACTTTCTCACATTCAATATGGCCATCTGTGGCATTTAAAAACTGAATACTCCGAATTAAAGGAAAGAATATTTCAAGTTTTGTTTAGTGTGGAATATGCAACATAGGTATTATAGAAACTGCTTTAATTGCTTTCATTAAAGGTTATGATCAGTAACATTGTAGTTGTGTTTCATGCAATGTATGCAACAACTAGTGGTTCCATCTTTGGTATTTGTCACCACACTTTGATAATTTCATTTAATACTCCAGCGTTATGGATCCATCTTCTAACAACTGTTTTTTATTGACTTTCATCTACCAGACGCGTTTCGCCCTTCTGGAGTGGGGCATCGTCAGTGGCTATAAATAACATAATATTATCATCATATTTGTGTATGTGAATTATGTACATTAATTATATACTTCTGTGATAGTCATGGCTGCAGATTCCTTGATCTTCGCCCTAGGGTTGAGTCTTGTAGGAATCCCTTGGATAGATCAGGGGTGCACTACACACGGGAATCGGCCACAAGGGTGGCAGGGGCCGTGTGGAGTGCATTGGGGGGTTTTTTAGGCTGAGGGAGGATGACCCTGAGGAGGAAATTCAGTTGCGGACAGCCAAGATAAATTCAGCACCGCATGTTAGGTGTAGCTTAAAAGAATCCCGAACATTAAAAGTTCTAGTAGTTAACTGCAGAAGTGTTTGTAATAAAAAGCCTGAACTCGAAAACGTTATTCGTAGTGCTGATGCTGATATCGTAATAGGCACAGAAAGTTGGTTAAAACCGGATATAAGTTCCGGCGAAATTTTTAATAGTAACATGAACATTTTCCGTAAGGATAGGTTGCATTCCCAAGGAGGTGGTGTATTTATAGCTGTTAGTAAGTACCTCCCATGTAGCGAAATAGATGTCCATACTGTCTGCGAAATCATATGGATCAAGCTCAACGTAGCTAGGACAAAACTTGTGATAGGCTCCTTCTATCGTCCACCCGATGCAAGCGTAAATATTGCCAAGGCCTTGAGAAATAATGTAAATAATATAGCACGGCAATTTCCGGACCATAAAATAGTGCTAGGAGGTGACTTTAACTTGCCTGATATCGACTGTACTAATTATGTTCACGTTACTGGGGGCAGGGATAAAGCAACTTGCGAAATCATTCTAGACCTCTTCTCAGATCACCATCTTGAACAGCTCGTAACTGAACCAACGCGATGCCTCAACGGTAATGAAAATATTTTAGATATAGTTGTTACAAATAGGCCCGAACTATTCACGGATATTTCTACCACCGCAGGAATAAGTGATCACAAAGCTGTAATTGCTACAGTAAAACTAACAACCACGCGCAGAAAGAGAAAAAGAGAGGATCGTTTACAGATTCAAAAAGGCTTCAAAAGAGTGTTTTGAGGCATAATTACCACACCTTCTTGGTAGCAGGAGGCACCGTTGAAGAGAGGTGGCATCGATTCCTACATATACTCGGGGAAGGTATGAACTTGCATATACCCAAACGGACAATCAGGGAAGAGAACGATCCCCCATGGTACACACGGGAGGTTAAAAGGTTACTCAAGAAGCAAAGGAAGATACATGCACGATCAAAAAGGACGATGCATCGGACTGATTTAGATAAGTTAGAGGAGATAAGGGGACGTGTTAAGAATGCGATGCGTGAGGCATTTAATAACTTTCGTGAAAATTCTCTCTCTAAGAGCCTCACTGAAAACCCTAAGAAATTTTGGTCGTATGTAAAAAAAGTTAGTTGTAGTGGGAACAATAAGCCAGTTCTAATAAAAGACGGACGGGAGGTTGAAGACAGCCGCGACAAGGCTACCTTATTTAACACCGAATTCAAAAATTCATTCACGGAAGAAAACTTGGAAAACATCCCCACTTTACCACATTGTGTGGAATTAGAGATGGACCCGATAGAAATTGATAGCGTAGGAATTGTAAAGCAATTAAAACTCCTGAAGTGGGGTAAAGCGCCGGGTCCCGATGGTATACCGGTAAGAGTATTTTCTGAATACGCGGAGGGTATTGAACCATTTCTGTCAGATATATTCCGTAAATCACTAGAAGAGAGAAAAGTACCTTCTAGCTGGAAAATAGCCCAAGTAATTCCCGTTTTTAAGAAAGGAGATTGGAGTGATTCTCGGAATTATCGACACATATCTCTAACATCAGTCTGCAGCAGAATTCTGGAACATGTCACATGCTCGAACATAATGAAGTTTCTAGATGAGAACGAGTTACTTACACCATGTCAACACGGATTTCGGAAGAAGCGATCATGTGAAACACAATTGGCCCTATTTTCTCACGACATAATGAAAGTTATCGATGCAGGTTCGCAAGTTGATGCGTTTTTTTTTTTTTTTTTTTTGGATTTTCAGAAAGCTTTTGATTCTGTGCCACACAACCGACTTTTAGCGAAGATTCGAGCTTACGGTATTTCAGCTCAGATTTGCGAGTGGATACATGATTTTCTAACTGGTCGATCACAATATGTCATTGTTGACGGGGAAGCCTCTTCCAAGATAAATGTTACTTTGGGCGTTCCTCAGGGAAGTGTAATAGGTCCACTTCTTTTCTTAATATTTATAAACGATCTAGGTGACAACGTCAAATGCTGGTTGCGATTGTTTGCCGACGATGCGGTTATCTATAGGGAAATAAGGTGCTCCGACAACTGCTTAGAAATTCAGCGCGATTTGGATGCTATTTTCGATTGGTGCTGTAAATGGCAGCTTACACTTAATTGCAAAAAGTGCAAGGCAATGCGGATAAGTAACAAGAAGAATCAGGTTGTTCATGAGTACAAAATAAACAATTCACCTGTTGACACGGTTGATTCCGTGAAGTATCTGGGGGTGATAGTACAAAGCAACGTGAAATGGGACATGCACATAACTTCCGTCGTAGGCAAGGCAAATTCTAAATTACGATTCATAGGTCATATTTTGAGGAATTGTAATGCTCAAACAAAGGAGATAGCGTATAAAACACTAGTGCGTCCGCATCTGGATTACTGTTGTGGGGTTTGGGATCCGTATCGCAAGGTTCTGATTGACTCAGTTGAGAGGGTGCAGAGGAGAGCCGCTAGATTCGTGACTTGTTGTTAAAGCCCTTATGAAAGCGTCACAGAATTGATACATAGATTGGGCTGGGATAGTTTGGAAGACAGACGACGTACCTTGCGTTCGAATTTATTGGAGAATATGCGAAAAAAATTAAATTTCGAGTGCAATGAAATACTTCTTCCGCCAACCTATTTAGGTCGCAATGACCGGAGGATAAGATTAGAGAAATAAGATGCCGTACTGATACTTATATGTATTCCTTCTTTCCTCGCACTATTCGGGATTGGAATGGGCGGGTTTAGGATTGGTGCTTAGCACCCTATGCCACCCACAATGTTTGTGATTTGCAGAGTATGGATGTAGATGTAGATGTTCATGCTTTAAAATTTTACCGTCTGTATGTTCAATCTGCTATAATTATTCTATATATTGTTTTATAGTATCCGTGTTCAAACATAAATTCACTTCTTAATACTAAATTATCTGTATGGTTATAATCTTTATGTACATAAACTCTACTTACTAAAAATTGTGGCAGCTAGCACATGTCAGTCTGGAACAGCACCTTCCGCAATTTTCTGCACCGTTGTTTCTTGCTACACTTTAGCATTATTGCTCACTGTATAATTTGCTGTTAAACTGCACTTTTTAACTACATCAACTAGTTATTGTATCTACAGTGATGTGTTTATTATGTACGTACAGTGGTACCAACCTATTTCTGTTGACTATTGCTTTGTTCAGTCTATGTTAAATTATATCTTTTTTTTGTGATTATCTTACCTATTATTTGTGATTTGTGAGTAACTGTGTTGGTTTTCATGTGTTGTGGTGTTTTCTATTGCTTTGTATAGTGTTTTGTTTGTTAAATTTGTGAATTCATTTAGGACCGTTTTTCCCTGTGTGATGGCTTTATGAATTTGATAACTTTCTTGCACTGTTAATAATTGTTTCTTGTAGTTATTGATTTTTAGAATTTTCATATCTGTTTGTATAGTTGTGGGTGGGTGATTGTTATCTAATAAATGCTCGGCATATGTGGAATAGTTTGTGCATTTTATGGCTCTGATGTGTTCTTTGTACTTAGTATTGAAGTTCCTAGCTGTTTGACCTATGTATATATATTGCTTGGCACTGTTGGCAAGTCAGTTGGTATATTCCTGACTGTTGGAATTGGTCAGTTTCAGTGTTGGTTTTTAGATGGTTATGTAGTGTGTTATTTGTTCTAAGTGCTATTTGAATACCTTGTTTTTTGAATATATTGCTTATCCTGTGTGTATGTTTGTTGATGTATGACATTGTGTACCATTGCTTATTAGATTGGTTCTGGATACTGGTGTGTACTGTATTGGGTGATATCTGTTTGTGTGCTTTGTTCATGATTTTATTATTTAGTTGTCTAACTCCAGAAGGGCGAAACGCGTCTGGTAGATAAAAGTCAATAAAAAACAGTTGTTAGAAGACGGATTTTTATTCAAAAATAACTGCGGAACATGGCCTACAACAAGATTACTGAACGATAGATATGTTCACTTTGATCCCATGTGAGAATAATCTCGGGGATGCGGAACAGTACATACACTTATAAGTAATGTCAATATTACTATATAATTGATAATATTATATATTGACAAGAAGTTAGTTACGACCCATTAGTATAACCAATATTTCCCGTAATCTACAAATACAATCCCGAGTTAGTTAATACTTATTATGTGGAACAGTGTATAAACTTGTTACCAGCATCTAACAACCAGTTATTTTCTTACCAACCAGTTACCACAACTCATAAGCAGTCAATTACTTACAAACCTGTTAGTATCATAATTTTTTACAGCAGTTTTTGAGTGCATGCTATCCCATGTTAGTTACTATATATGAGTGAAATTTTGTAAACAGTGTAATTACTTCATTTGTCAAAAGTTTCAACAGAAAGAAAAACCATATATCATTTTAGTAATTGTGGACAACTTTGTCACCTTCCCCTTCCATACACCATATATACTATTTTATCAGTCATTCTTAGTTACCAAATTCCAAGAAGAAAATTCTTTCACAGAGTAAAATGGATTCTGAAGCAGAAACTCTTTCAGTTTGGACTTAAAGTAGTTGGGTTTTTGTAGATAACATTTAATTTCTGTTGGTAAGACATTGAATAAGGAAGCTCCAGTAAATGTTAACCCTTTCTGTACAATTGACAGTGATTTGTAATCCTTGTGAATATTATATTTATTCCTAGTATTATGGCTATGTATGTCAGCATTAAGATTGAAGTGTTCAGGATTTTCCACTACAAATGATAGTACGGAGTATACATACTGTGCTGGCATTGTTAGCACACCCAGGTTTTTAAATAGATTTCTGCACGACATCTGTGGGCTTGCTCCACAAATAGTTCTTATAGCACGTTTTTGCAATTTAAATACCCTCTGTGCTTGTGACGAGTTTCCCCAGAATGAGATGCCATAAGTGAGCAGGGAATGAAAATATGCAAAATATACTAACTTTCTGGTTTTTATATTAGCTATTCTAGATATTACCCTAAGTGAAAATGTTGCAGAATTCAGTTTTTTAAGTTGTTGAATATGCTGTTTCCAGTTCAATTTGTTATCCATACATACACCCAGGAATTTTGTGAAATTACTTTCATTGATTGCTTTTCCTTCTGATATCACATTATAGCTGTCCTTTGTTTTATTTTTTGTAACAAACTGAAGTAACTGTGTCTTTTCTACATTAAGTATTAGTTTGTTGGCATTAAACCACCTGTTAATTTTCTTTATAGCATCATTTGCTGTGTTTTCGAGGTTTTTACTGATGGGTCTTTCAACGATATGCTGGTATCATATGCAAAGAGCACCATATGTTCATTATCACCTAGTATATGTGGGATATCATTTATATAGATTAAGAACAGCAGAGGGCCAAGAATTGAGCCCTGAGGCACACCACATTTAACTATACCCCATTCTGAGTTTATAACATTTCCTTTATTAGCATCTTTCAGTGATACACACTGCTTTCTATTTTCCAGGTAAGATTTAAACCAAAGTCCTGGCTTACCACTAACTCCATAGTGGTCTAATTTACCTAGTAGAATCTCATGATCAACAGAGTGAAAAGCCTTAGCAAGATCACAGAATATACCTAGGGAATTTAATTTTTTATGCATTGATTCCAGTTATAACAGGGCTATTTATTCTTTCACAACCTTACCAGGCAAGCCATGTTATAAACTGCCAATGATTCCTTTTATTTGATTCGGCAGTTGTTGCATATTAATGTAATGCATTTACGTGAACATAATATTTGCTAAACCAAGAAAAACCACACATATATGGAACACCAATAACATGAGACGTTTATTCAAAATCGTATATCCAAAATAACAAAACCTCTCGCAAGCTTAACACAGTCCTTGCTCTCTTTTGTCTCACTGTGATTACATGCCTCTCTCATACTAGTTATATTATTCTTTGGCAGCGCCCGCTGACCAAAGATAATTGTCACTTACAGTCAATACTTAGAAGCTAGTCTTAGCGTATATGCTACACCTGCCCCCACTTCGAGGCAGATTAATAAATTTAGCACAATTTTTAAATTGCCGAGAAGTTATTGAACTACACAATGGATGATAACATTTTCTCCTTGAATACAATGTCCAACAGTTCTTCTCAAATTTAGTTTGCAATGGCACACTATGCTAATAATTTCGATTAAAAATCCAAAGTATTTTCACAGTTTATATCAGTTCACTATTTACAATTTTGCTTGTCACCAATTCCGGCATCATATGCACTATATAGCGTCCAATTCTATTATTGTTCGTTCGCCCTGACACGTACACTCAGTTCAGATTAAAGATGCTCAAATTTCAGTCTTAACCATTACATTTATCATGCTACTTTCTCGTCACAACAAGGTGTTAACAATAAAATTACATACTACTATGAACCATTGGATTGCTTTTCATGTTTCTGTTATGATACTATTCTGTTTTAAGATCAATACAATATTACTTTGACAATTACTTAACATTTTATCTTTTCAGTCCTTTGTTCTATACAATTTTAAATCAACCACATTTCTTAATCCTAGTATTTTATTAGATTTGGGATAAGCAAGCAAATAGGCGCTTGCGTTTGGCTTATCAACAATCTTAAAAGGTCCGTGATAGATTTTAAAGAATTTTTTAATCTCTGCATTTATTTCGCAAGACTTTTGTTTTGTTTTCACCAATACCATATCTCCTAAACTGAATTGATAATGGAAATACTTGCCCCCGATAAGCTTCTGGCATACACGTAGTTCTACCGTAGCTTTTTCTTCCGCCTCTTCCAATTCCTTTCTGCAGCTTTTATATATTCTTCCAGTCCTTCATGTAATTTCTTTCTTGTTTTCCAGTTTTCCTTTTCATGAGACCATTCAACTACTTCTCTTGTACTTATATCAGGTGGGTACTCTTTTCTCAAATAATTTGAAGTAATTCGGTGTCGGCGGTCATCGATTGTGTCCTGAAACAATACTTCCATCGATCCCTTTTCATCTTTCCCGTCAAAAGAAACATATGTAGCGGCTTCTGTATTACCGCGCCGGAAAAATACATTTGTGCTTTTATAGCTACCTGGACCTGGTACAATATTCTTTTCTTCGGTTCCCATCTGCAATACATTTTCATCTTCTTCTTCGTCATAACTCCTTATAAAAAATATTCTTACTTCACTTTCGTCATTTTCTTCATATTTATTCTCGCTACTTCTGCATTCGTACTCTTCCCCATCGCTGCTAAGAACATATTCACTTTCTTCACATTCATTAATACTTAAAGGTAGCTTGCTATCATTATCTGCTAATTCTTCTTCCTCGAATGTATCTTTTAACGACTCGTTTCGTGCTTCCACTATACTCACTTTTTCTTCAACAGCTTCTTCATTACTTCGTACTTGGCCTTCCAAAATTTCTTCCATTTTATTTTCCACATTTTTCTGACTTTCTTCTATTTTTTGATTTAATGACATTTCTACAGTTTCAACAATAATTTTCTCCTTTTCTTCCATATAGTGATCCATTAAAACAACGACATCTTGATCCATAACTTGCTTGATTTCAATAGTATCTTCCCTCATTATGTTCAGTTCTTTTTCTGTTTCCTTCTCCACCTTCAAAATTCTTCCAGACACACTTATTATCAATTCTTCTGTCCTTTTAATATTCTGATTAATACTATCCGTAATCCTTTTCTCAGATTCTTGACTACTTTGTATAACTTGCGTGATTTTTTCATTAATTATTCTGATGTCTTGTCTGATTTTTTCTTGGCTCTGTTCAAATCCTTGTCTGGTTTTTTCTTGGCTCTCTTCAAATCTTCGGATGTCTTGTCTGGTTTTTTCTTGGCTCTGTTCAAATCCTCGGATGGCATTTAATATCAATTCTAGATCCGTACTCATTTCTCGAATATCGTTCGGTCGATCTGGCTTTGGTGAAACTGCACTCTCTATCAAATTTTGACCACCATTAACATTATTCTCTTCATTAATTAATTCATTATTTTCAGTATTATTATGAAGTTGACTATTTGCAACATAACCGGAAGGCTTAACTTTACTACCGTTAATAATAATACTATCAAAGGATTCATTTTGAATAAGATTGTTGTCGCCAAAGACTCCCATTAAATTTACATAGCTGTCATCAAAACTTACTATTTCTGAACTTTTCAAATCTATTTCGGAAACACTACCTTCAAATTCTCCCAAATCACCTTCAGCACTCATTCTAGATAGTGTCATACAATTATTATATATAATACATATATTACAAGCAAAACAAAAGTGTTACTACTCAAGAGAGCCAATCCCCACAGCAAAAATCACTGCTTCAGACTTAACTTCTTTACTATACACTACTCACTCCTTATCAAAAACTAACTAATTTAATACCGAAGAAAGACAGTCTCAATAACAATCACTGCTTCAGTTTAAATTTCTTTACGGTACGTTATTCACTCAGTGTTCAAATTTTAATTACTTTTTTTTATGACTGATGATTACTTTCACCTCAAAACTTATAAATGAAATGTTCTCTACTTGCCGCGCTGCGTAGAATGAAAATCTGGAACTCGCCGCTGCCACTGCGTCATCAGAAGTCCATTCGTTTAGGGTGCTATGCTCATTAGTAGTAATTAACACCCATAAATCCTGGCAGGGTCGCCAAATATAACAGGGCTATTTATTCTTTCCCAACCTTACCAGGCAAGCCATGTTATAAACTGCCAATGATTCCTTTTATTTGTTTCGGCAGTTGTTGCATATTAATGTAATGCATTTACGTGAACATAATATTTGCTAAACCAAGAAAAACCACACATATATGGAACACCAATAACATGAGACGTTTATTCAAAATCATATATCCAAAATAACAAAACCTCTCGCAAGCTTAACGCAGTCCTTGCTCTCTTTTGTCTCACTGCGATTACATGCCTCTCTCATACTAGTTATATTATTCTTTGGCAGCGCCCGCTGACCAAAGATAATTGTCACTTACAGTCAATACTTAGAAGCTAGTCTTAGCGTATATGCTACACAGTATGTTGTTTACAAAAGCAAAAATTGCTGAATCTGTTGAAACACCTTGTCTAAAACCAAACAGTACTTTACTGAGTAGGTCATTCTCTTGTAGATGTGCATACACCCTTCTGTACATTGCTTTTTCAAAGATTTTTGAAAATGCTGGTAGAAGTGAAATGGGTCTGTAATTCTCCATTTTTGAGGTATCACCCTTTTTATAAAGCGGTTTGATTATTGACTTCTTGAGTGAGTCAGGGAAGATACCTTCTTCAAAAGAACTATTACAAATATGACTAATAACTCTACTAATGCTGGTGTTACATTGTTTCACTACATGGGTTGAAACCTCATCATAACCAAATGACTTTTTATTTTTGAGGGATTTAATAATTTTTTCAATTTCATTTTGACTGGTTGGAAATAGAGACATAGGTGCTGATTTTGGTGACAAGGATTTAAGTATTGCTATAGCATCCATATTCCCATTATATTTTCCTTTTATTTTTTCAGCAACTGTTAAGAAGTAATTATTGAAAGCACTTCCTACATAAGAGGGGTCATTTACAAGTTTATCATTAACGCTATTAGATATAGGTTTATGTTCAAGAGATCGTACAGTTTTTTCTCTTTTAATAATGTTCCAAACACTTTTTATCTTATTATCTGAACTACTAATCTCATCGTCTATGGCCAAACGTTTAGATTCTTTTATTACTTTGGTTAAAATACTACAGTAAGTTTTGTAATGTTGTTTGAGAAGCATTTTATCAGTATTCCTAACTTTTACATATAATTCCCTTTTATGTGTGCAAGATGTTTTAATACCAACTGTAACCCAATTTTTGTTTACTCGTTTTTGACCAATTGGAGCTAGTTTTGTAGGGAGACACCTTTCGTAAATTTCCAAAAACCTTTGGTGAAAGTAATTGAATTTATTATTTACCCCTTTTAATTTATAAACAGTGCTCCAGTCCTCATTGAGAAGTTCATCATTTAATGTTTTTATTGAATTGTTCTTTAATGGCCTAACTAGTGTTGTAAAAAAACAATTTTTTTTCTGACGTGAAAAAAAAAACATGAAAAAAACTGTGAAAAAAAAACATGTTTTTTTTCTGGGACATGTTTTTTTTCATAACTACTAAATTTCAAATTTTTAAGGCATTTATCATTTAATATGACTGTTTTAAAGGTTATACTAAGTACTTACCTTACTTTTAAATCTACTATAACTTTCTGGTTCAGTAGAAAAAAAATTACAAAAATATTGGTAACATCGACTGAAGTTTTCTTTTACGAAAGGGGACTTCCCGAAAAGGCTAGGTTGCGTGAGAAGGAATCCCCGTTCGGCCGTTCCCCATTGTTTGGATTGATACTCGCTATTTGAACTAGTGCTGCCAGGCCCTACAAATTTATCTGTAGACCTACGAATCTTTTCAAAAAATTAGGAAATATAACTACGGTTTTTTGCCTCTTTTTGTTACTTGTTATGCTTTCCTTATATTCGTATACTTGTTAAACTCGCAGCGTATAGTGATAATACTGAGTCATTGTCAGTAATTATGAATAATTTCCTTGCAACCGTTGGCGTAAACCAACGATTGAAAACAAATAAAGCTCCTATTTTGTATGATAATATATTTAAATTCAAACTTAAAAGACCGTAATACAGAACTATCGGCGCAGTATTCATTCAGAGTGTGTACTTTGCTCACAATTTAAAATTGCAAACTCAAAAGCTTTTGCATGCAATACAACCGGTAAAAGAAAATGTAACTAAGTTATGGATCTAGAGGGGACAGAAGTAGAAACAGAAAATTCCAACTCCGACCGAACTAGTGTTGGTAGTACTGATACTAGTGAATGTGGTTCCGACATAGAAGATGAATGAAAAATTATGTTACCTATATAGATACATTTATGAATCATTATGTAAGATATTATATGATTTAGTAAGGTTTAAAACACACATGTAAAATGTAAGTTCCATAAATAAAACTATAATTTATCAAATATATAGTTTTCTGAAAAAAAACCAAATTCAGAAAAAAAACGAGGGTGCTAAGTTTTTTTTCATGTTTTTTTTCACAAATCTGAAAAAAAAACATTTTGTTTTTTTTTCAGTTTGCAACACTAGGCCTAACTCTGACAAATCCTTTCTTTTTGTTATTTTCATTTCCCACAACATCCAAAGTAATTATTTGAGCATTATGGTCTGACAAACCATTTTCCATTGGGATTGTTCCATGTATTTCTAATTTATTGGGCTATAAAAAAATGTTATCAATAATGGTACTACTATTTTTTTGTGTTCTAGTTGGGAAATTTACAGTTTGATAGAGATTGAATGATCTAAGCATTCCTAGAAGATAATCTGTCTGGTTACATTCTACAGCAAAATTTATGTTGAAGTCTCCACAGAGGATAATTTCCCTTTTAGTTCGTGATAAATTTATTAGAACCGCTTCAAGTTTATTACAAAATTTACTGAAGTCTCCTGTGGGAGCCCTATAAACTGTCAGCACTATAAGATATTTGTTTTCTAATTCTAACTGTATTGCACAACATTCAAAATCTTGTTCTATACAGTATTTACTTACATCTAATGATTGTGTCTCAGTATTTTCTCTTACATATATTGCTGCACCACCCATTCTCATCTCTGACCTGCAATAACATGAAGCTAATCTATATCCAATAAAAGGGAGGAAACATATTTCAGAATTCTTTAGATGATGTTCTGTCAGACATATGATATTTATGCTAAGATTCAATGATTTTTGGGTTTCTTCTATAGATATTATCAACTCATCAAGTTTGCTTGAAATACCCCTAATGTTCTGATGGAACAAAGCTTATTTTAGACTTACATTCTTTATTTTTGACTGTAATATCATTATGTACATTTCTTAAATAACACTACCTACTCTTGATATTTGGCCTAAAAAAGACTGAGTCCTACCACCAATTACCACTGGGATGGGGTTCACATCCAACCTGCCTCTCCTGATGCTACTGGCAATCATTTGCGTTAGCCTCTGTTTGCCCCAAATATTCAGGTGGAGTCCATGGGAGGTATGGTCACTCCGTGTTATGCAAGAAACATCTATCAGACCAATGTGTGTTCGGTCAGTCTGACACAATGCACGCTTCAGATCTGCCTGTGTACGCTGTACATGACCACGCATCCAGGGTTGATCATAATGCTTGAAGATGTCAACAAAACCAACATTGGTGTGAGTGGTGTTTTTAGCAATGTTGTCAATGTCTGTAACGTGGAATCATAAGACATACCAAACAACTGCATTGAGATTCTAAGCATTTAAACAGTGAAAACCTTATCAAAATCTGCTCAGAAGTTTCTGAGCTTTTATATGACAAATTTATCCAGTTTTCGTTTTATAGATATAGAAGAGTATATTGACATTTGGTGTCCATTTGTACAACTTTACATCACAACAATAAATGGTTTAAATTGCTCATATATCTTACTAAACTAATTAATAAATACAAATTGCTGATAACCTACTATTACCTGAATTATAAACATTTACAATTTAAGTATACAAATATACTAAGTTTAAAAATTACACATTAAAATTTTCTCATACTAATTCATATCTCAAAATACAAGACTGTAAAAACTTATCTTGATTAAATGGTTTTACCTTCAAAGGAGCAAGAAGCGCCATTGAAGAGATGTGGCATCGATTTATATGCTTAGGCAGAGAAGGTATGGACATACATATAACCAAGTGAACAATCAAGGAAGGGAATGGTCCACCACGGCATACACGCGTAGAGGCTACTCACACACTTAAGAAGGACAAGGTATCATAGTAATTTAGAAAAGTTAAATGACAAGGGGTATGTGTTTAAAATGGATGTGTGAGGCCGTTAATGACTTCTGTTGCAAATTCTTTCAGAGAGCCTCACTGAAAACCAAAGAATTTTTGCTATACATAAAAAAGTCAGTTGTAGCAACAATATGCCAGTACTAATGCAAGATGTTTGTGCAGTTGACAACAGCCATAACAAGCCTTATAATATTAAACACCAAGTTTAAAAATTCATTCACTGATGAAAATATGGAAAACATAACCATTTTCCCACATCATGTGGAATTAAAGATGGATTCAGTACTGTGAAGGTCGTTTTGACTATGGCATACTGTTACTTTTGTATGGCTGGTATGAAAATTGGGTCAAAGGGATGATTTTATTATTGCACTTACTTGGAGAAATTTTTCAGCTATCATTCAGACTGCTCACAGTCAGTCTTCTTTAACTGACCTCTTCTACTTGATGTTATATGACTGGTTAAATACCGGACACCATTTTTTCCTTGTAAGGGGTATTAGTGAAAGTGGTTCTGGCACTAAAAATGAAAGTCTGTCATGGAGTATCTCGATTTATTTGGAAACAAAGTCATGCAAATACAGTTGTGAGTATGCCTGGAAGCTAGAGTCCACACCACTTATTGGAACCAATCAATTAAGATGGAAATATTAAAAACTTATGGTAACCTGGGCTTACGGGAACTCTCAAGGATTGAAGTGTGCAGGTCAAATGCTGGTTGGTAGCCAATGACTATTTCAACATTTTTAATCACCAATACTGCAATTTCTTTACTAGAATCGATTCCCGTAATTTTACAATTAGGTGGAATTAAATCTTAATCACATACTTCTGCTCTTAATAAAAAGAATTCTGCACCTGAATCAATTAAAAATCCCATGTATGTAGGCTACTATGCCTAATTAGGAAATTTTCCCCCTGGAATGTGCTGCTTGCGAGCAAAACGAACATTTTTTACCATTGCGGACAATCTGATGGGATCTCGATTACCTGAAACCAGTTTTACTGCTTATTGTTAGTAGTGTTCTAATTCTTCTTTTCATGTTGATGGCAGTAATAGTTTAGTAAAAATAGACAAACTTTCAGCTTATTCCTTATCGGATACAGCACATCCACCCTTGTTATTATGACTGCAACTCCCTGAATCTCCGTTTCCATGACAATTGTTTATTGAACCCCTTTGTGTTGGGATTTCCCTTATTTTTTTATATGACAAGGACACATTCTTAGCATTAAATCTACCCACAGGGCTTACAGTTACTCCAGTCAGGTGATTTCTTACTCTCTTCCTGAAATTATGAAAGCAATACTTTTGTTTATGTCCATGCTGGCAACAACACATTATTATTATTTTTATGGAATATTTGTTTAGCAAGTCTGGACCCACCCTCTACTGCAGCTTTATTTGTAACCTGTTTGTAAAGGATTACACATTCTAGAGATTCATTGAACATCTTTGGGTGGTGCTGCAATGAAACAAATTCAGAGACATTAGTATCTTCACGAGAAAGAAAAATCTCTTATGCACTGGTAAAATTTATAATTAATGAAAAGGTCATGCTTCTCCTCCCCTGATAACTCGTGTGATTGACTATTAATAAATCTTGATCAGTCTGCAAATTTGTCTATCAATTCTCCAACTCCATGTATCAAATTTCTTAATTTTCATGACAAAAACTGGCACTGATTTTTTGTTCAAATCTCTTAATTCCTCTTTTAAACCTCAACATGTAGCCAGTTTGCATCTTTTACTATAATGCGTATGAAATCCCATCTAAATGACTCTTAAGAATATGCAACTAAACCTTTGTTGACAAATCAATTATGTCTCATATGTTTTCGAGTACTTGAAATACCAGAGTACCTCATAAGAAAGACCCAAATGCTGTACAATAACTGCAAGAGCTGTGTCAATGTTGGGGATGGTTACTCTGAATGGTTTAGTACAACCAAAGGAGTACAACAAGGAAGTGCCCTTTCACCCCTTCTGTTCATAGCGGTGATGGATAACATCTTAAAAGAACTAAAAAGAACATTCAATAGAGATCTACAGGCACTGGTGTTTGCAGATGATGTAGCAGTATGGGATGAAACAGAAGAAGGAATACAAAACAAATTGAAGATGTGGAATGATAAGTTTGAAGAATATGGAATGAAATTGAATCCAAAAAAAACTGTAGCACTAAAAATAAGCCGAAAGAATACAGACTGTGATATAAAATTAAAAGACCACGAAGTTGAAGTTGTTGACCAATTCAGCTACCTGGGGAGCATAATTGCCAATAATGGTAGAAGTGAGTTAGAAATAGTGAGTAGAGTAACCAAAGGAGCCAACTTCTACAGTACTGTGCGAGGCTTACTATGGGACATGAAGGTTCCCAGAAGAACAAAAATTGTCTTGTACAAATCATATCTCATTCCTATTCTCACATATGCTTTGGAAACATGCACACTAACATCAAGGGACCTTAGAAAGATCCAAGCATGTGAAATGAAGTTTCTTAGAACGGCCCTCCAGAAAACTAGACTTGACCGCATAAAGAATGATGAAATTAGATCAAACCTAGAGCTAAGGGAATCCATGGAAGAGAGACTTAGGTCATCAAGACTTCGATGGTTTGGGCATGTGAAGAGAATGACTAGTAAAAGACTGCCAAAAACTTATTTGGAAAAAAGGATACTGGGCAAAAGACCAGTGGGAAGACCAAGAAATAGATGGACAGACCAACTGAAGGAGGACGTAGAGAGAAGAGGCTGGAATTGGGAGTACATCACAGACAGAGAAACCTTTCTGGACAGGAAAAGGTGGAAAACAATCGTCTATAATAACCAAGGCTCGTAAACCACACCCGGGAACCTGGAGATGATCCTCAACGATAATGATAATGATGATGATGTTTTCGAGTTTAGTGAAACATTCTTTATATCTTACCCTGGAGCTCCAATTAAAGTGGTGGCACAAAGATGTGCTGATTCACATTTTTAGCTTCATCTTTAGCAGTACTGGTTTACAAAATAAAACTATCCTCCAGTTTAAATCCTCAACGGCTTCCTGACATTTACAGTAAGCTGCGTATTTGTCTGTGTATTAGCTATAATATGGTTGAGCTCTGCTCATGAACTGTAGCCTGTTGACATGCCAATCCGGGGGTGCGGTTGCACAATGTTGTATAGTTGTCGCCATGACATGTAGCAGTCCGTCTTGTTTTTTTTCTTTCTTAACTCCAAATGATAAGCCACTATATGCATCCGCCGCTTGCCTTGGTAACTCTGTGCCTACTACAGCGTTTCCCAGTGCTACCTGCCAGAGAAGTTGGTATAGTGTACCACTGCTGACCTCAGCCTCTCACTCCAAGCTGCCATTATGTGCATTGATTTCTGCCAGCCAGGTACTATGCCCAATGTCTTTTCGACCCAATCAATCAATCATCTGGCTTTAAAGAACAAGGTACATCCTAACTAGACATGAGAATGCTAAGGCTGTTTTCACTATGACCGGCCCATGGGTTGCTGGAAATTACGGCAGAATGCAATCAATAACAGATATGATAAAAGAGCTGGAATGGGATTCATTGGAAGACAGGAGGAGGGTGAAGAGGGTCATGGGAGTGTACAAGTCATATATTGGTGATGAGGCATGGAAAGAAATTAGTGTAAGAATTAAAAGTAATGCATGGAAGGGAAAAGATGACCATGACCACAAGCTGACACTCAATTTCAGGCACAAGGGTGTAGGAAGATTCTCTTTTTTTGGGTAAAGATATCAGGGATTGGAATAAGTTACCAAGAGAAATGATGAATAATTTGCCAAATACGTTAAAGGAATTGAAAGCTAAAATTTGCAGAGGACAAATGTAGGTGGGTGCAGGAAAGGGGGGGAGATGGGTGTGTAGGGAAATTTCCACCAGAGCGTGCCCTCCATCACAATTTAATTAAATATTATCTAGTTTGTCAGGTATGGAGGAGTGAAAATTAGGTTGAAGGCAATTTTTAGAGGGATTTTTGCAGATAACATTGTTCTGACTACTCCTCGTTGGTCTCCTCTAAAAGCTGGCACCTTCTGCTTGAAGTGTTGTGACTGGTTAATCACGTGACTATTTTTCTCTGGTACAAGATATTAGTGAGAGTAGTTCTGCTGTTAAGAATGAAAGCCAAAAATGGAGTATCTCTATTTATTCAGATGCAAATAAAGCTGCGAATGTGCCCAGAAAACTAGAGTCCAGTCAATTAGATGAAAATCTTAAGAACTTATGGTAACCTCAGCTCATAAGAACCTGAGTGGCTTGGGGATTGAAGTGTGCAGGTCAAATGCTGGTCATGTGTAAAAGCTAACAAGTGAATGAAGAAAAAGTACTTTCCGGCTGTAATATAATTTTGAGTCATGTGTAACTGACTTGTCATTGGTCAATGCCATTGCTGACTGTTGATTGGCAAATTCTTGCCAGTCATTAACAGTGGGCTCTAAGAAACTTTCTGGTATTTTCAAATGAGATTCTTACATGTGATTGTATTCATTCACAAACCTTCAGATGCAGGTGAGTTTACTGGTTTTAAATAAAATCATCCTATCAATTTTGTAGGGACTTTAACAGTACGAATAGATAGTGCAATTATTGTTCAACAAACTAAGTGGGGGAAAGTGCCGAGTCCTGATAGTATCCCAGTAAGAGCATTGTCAGCGTACGATGTGGAAATAGAACCACTTTTGTCCGATATATTCTATAAATTTTTAAAAGAGAAAACGGTACCTCCCAATTGGAAAATTACCAAGGTAATTACCATTTTCAAGAAGCATATTAGATAGATCGTAGAAATCATTGACCGTTACTCTAACATCTGTTTTCAGTAGAGTTCTAGACCATCTTAAGGTGGCCATACACGATCATTCCATTTGGATGCCTTCCATACAGATGTGAATGACATCCAAAAGCGTAGCACATACACCAACATTCCATCACTCCAGTCAGCCATGACAATGGAAAATTCGGCAAATTTAATTTGATATACAACAATCTAGTTATGCCAAGCACAAAATAAAATGAGGCTGAATTAATTTTAAAGGATATTAAAACTATCGAATACTGAATACAAATTCTGAGAATTAAATAAACGTCCAAAAAAGTGTGAAATTACGAAAAATAAGCTCTGTGATATTATGAAAACTTTTAAAAATACTACAAAATGATTATAAAACAGATTTATTAAATTTAAGCAGTTTAGCAGGCCGAAAATACTGACAGGAGCGTCACATGTTATAACACAACCTATTTAAACAAGTAGGCTCATGTAAAATTCATCTTATTATACTATGATCCTTTTAAAAAGAAGACTGCAAAGAATTATCCTTTTTTTTTTTTTTTTTTTTTTCTCTTCTTCCCCAACATGGTTTCTCTGTTGATGTTTATGTCTTTATTTTTAAATAATATTAGCAATTGATCTATTGCCACATTTATTTATATTTTGTCACGGTAGTCAGGATTAGAGATCCTACAAGCATGGTAAGTCTTTATACTTCTCAATAATTTCCATCACAAAGTCTTATTTTTATTTTATTTTTTTAAAGTAAAAAATCGAAAATAATATCGCTCTAATCATTACATAATAATATTTAAAACTGTATTATTTCCAATTCTACATTCAAAATAATATTTAACTTGTAACACAACGAATATTTCTATAGCAGAATCAAAACAAAAAAGAAATGGTGCATAGTCCACTCAAGGCACTGATGTTGTCTGCTCGGTGTCGGTGACAGAATGAGAACTGTTTGGACCACGGTTTCACCTTACACAAGCTGACTGGAGTGATGGCTTGATGTCGCTCACCATGGTTTTCCCCACACACCATCAGTCGGCTTGATAGCATGATGGACGAAACATATGGATATTGGACTGACTGGGTATCCAAATAATCCTGTCAGTCCACGTCATCCACATCAATTTCCCCACAGACGACACAATAATGGAGTGGCATCAATCCATTTGGACCGATGGAGCGATCGTGTATTGCCACATTTCTATGCTATAAATGTAGTTTCTAGACGAAAATTAGTTGCTCATACTGAACCAACATGCATTTCAGAAGAACAGTGTTTTTTTTGTTTTTTTTTTTTTACATGGTGTAGTAAAAGTTATCGATGTAGGTTCACAAGATGATATAATTTTCTTGAATTTTCATAAAACTTCTGATTCTGTACCACATAATCAAGTTTTGGTGAAAATTCGAGCATACAGAATACCAGATCAAATCAGGGGATGTATACGAGGTCTTCTAATTGGCCAGCCACACTATGTTGTTGATGGAGAAGCTGCTTCTTATCTAGATTTTACAACAGGCACTCCTCAAGAAAGTCTAATAGTACCACTTCTTTTTTCTAACTTTATAAACAATCTTGGAGACAATGCTACAAGCAGTTGGCGATTGTTTGCCAATGCTGTAGTTATCTATGTGGAAATAAGGTGCTCTGACAATTGTTTAGAAATTCTGTGAAATATTGATGCTATTTCAGAATGGCAACTTACTATAAATTGCAAAACGTGCAAAGTGTTGTGCATAACTAACAATACATCTCAAACTATGCTACAATAATTTAAATATTTTACAGAATCCTTCAACAGTAATGAGAGCTTAAGTTATGCAGCAAGACTGACTTTTTTCACATTTCAATGGATGTCTACATGCATATTATGTACCTTTTCCCCCCCACCAATGTTTAATAATTCTGATAACTTGTCTACTACTTACCTTTGTAATAGATGGATAAGGTATCTTGTCATACGGACCAGTGATGCAGCTACTGAATTTTGAGAAAAACATGGGCTCCTTAGGTGGTCGAACATTCTGTTCTTCACAGTGACCTCTATAATTAAGCCCAACACATATTATTTTGTCTGGTAAAGTAACAGGAGGCAGCAGACGGACGTTTTTAAAAGGTATGACTGATTTTCCATCTGCAACAATCCTGTAATGTAATGTTATACAATTTAATAACAATTTATTGTTACAAACTTGCAACAACTATTGGAAATTAAACCAATCATTTAGCAAAGGTGAGGACAGATGGTCTGTGATTATGACGAATACAAGAATAACACAATTTACACTGTTATAAATCCATAAGCAAACTGCATCTGTCATAGGATTGAACTGGTATCATGTAAACACTACTGCATCAATTTGAATGGTGTTTTCAAATTTTTATAGTTAATGGTCTAGTTAAAATCTGCGGAAATAGCTTACGACCTTATGTACTTATTAAAGGAGCAATAAATTGAATTCATTTAAAACTGCCAGAAATATTTTGTATTTGAGATGAGCACTCCTTCAAAGAAACACTGATAAACAGAACATAATATTTTTAAAATGAATAGTTCATTTGTTCGTGTTTTACCAACAGCAAAGAACCTCCTACTACATAGCTGGTATTGTCATCTTTAATAAGATATAGAACACACTGCAAAGCAAAATCATTATGACATATTCAATTATTTGCTCCATTTAAAAGCATGAAAATAAATACTACTGATAAACTAATAGTTCCAGAGTATGAAATATAAATCTGTTCTTAACTTTTTTTAAAGTCGTATCTATGCAAAAAAGTAAAATGGTAATTGTATATCAATTATCTTTGAAGTCCATCAGAAATTGAGGTTTGAATATAGAGGTCTGGCAATATATTTTTTGCAGTTTGTAACAGTACAAGTGGTTTGTATTGTTGCATGTACAATGGTTGGCACCACAGCTGTGAGACGGGTGATGTCAGTCGCATGGAGTGTGAGCATGGCCGGTCGTGGGATTACAGTGCTAGCTTGGACAGTAAATGATAAGATGAATGATAAGACTGATGTGTGTAAATTAAAAGTGCCTCACACTTAAAGAACCTGAAATCTTTGGATAGAAGAATATAATTTTATTGACTGATAACCATCCGGGAAGTAATGTGTAGCTATCTTAATAAACTGACTGTGGCAAACAGTAATTGTCAACAAAGTAGATAGAATTTCTTTTATTTTCCCTTTTTTATAGAGATATACCCTGATAGTACCAGTCTGGCGACCACTGATTAATTAAACTCATAATTTTTTTTTTTTTTAATTTTCCTTATGCAGAAGTCGGCAGAACAGTAACTGTAATAAGAATATGTAGTTACAAGTTGGTTTTTTCAGTATTTATACCTTTATGGGGTCTGTCATACTGAAACACTGAACTGTAACGATTTTTCCACAATTTCTGAGAATACATGGACATTTTCACCAATTTTAGATTTTCAAGTCGCAACCCTTTCTGTTGTACAAGGAATTCGTCTTTTGATTATATAAGTAGTTATCTATTGGCAAATGTGCTTGATATCTTTTTGGAGAATACCCTGCTCCAAACATTTTTTTTTTTTACATTTTTAGGGGATTCACAAGTTAATTTGCTTGTATATATAAATGAGAATTCGGATTTTATTCGTTCATTAGTTTTCATCACTTACAGTTAGAAGAGAAATTTTCTCCAAGTTACTAAGTCAAAATGTCTTTAGTCGAAGAACCGAGTACAAATAAAATAAATAAATAATAATAATAATATCTTCAGTTTTATAAAATAGAATAGGAAGAAAAATTTTCAGACTGGCTGCAAAAAGTCATGAATGCATAAACTATGCCCATTGGTACAGTTGCAATAAGGATATGAATATTACATCAGAGAAAGATGGTTTCATGAAACACAATTCTTCTCAAGCACATTCAGTATCTTCAAAGAATGTAAAATCACAAAGGTATCGACATTTGCAGTGAAAAACTCAAAAACCTGACAAAAAAATTAAACAAGGTAAAAAAATTTCATTTTTTTCAACAACCCAGTACTTACATTGTTATTAGCCTCGTTTTTTGCGGAACATAATCTACTATTATGGAGCACCTACCGAAACTGTTTGTCCAGATTAAAAAATTGCAGAAAAAATTAAATGTTTTACGAAGGAAACTGACTCCTTAATTGATCAGAATTATAGGTAAAGAAAGTTTTGAAGTTTTACTTGAAGATCTGCGGCAAACTAAGTTTTCACTTGTTGTTGACAAGTCCAGTGAGCTTAGCACTACCAAACACTTGTACTTAGTCGTGAGGTATGCAAAAAAACTGCAAAACGAAATCCAAAATATTTTTCACATTAATTTCGTTTTATCTTCGTGGGTCAAATCGCCATGCAAATTATGGTTATTGGGCTTGTATTTTTTTCATATACCGATTTTGGGTACAAACATAACGATATTAGTGGGCAGCTCTACCAATTTCACATTTTGACATTTGAGACCACTGCTAATAACTCTGATTTTGCAGTGTACATTTTCAGTTGTAGTTTATATCGTCATAAGGTTGGAATTTCTTACATGTTATTGAGTTAATGACGGCAGCAATATGGAAGCAATGAAATTAAAAATTAACATAAATTATAAAACTAAATCCACTGTGCCTTTTGCTTTAACAAAGTCAGTCTGGTCCAAGCTGCATTTCAACCTAATCATAACTTCCACTAATGTTGCTGTTTGAAAATCATAGCTTCTTTCACATGTGCATAAATACATTCACTATATCATGATCAAAACTTGAGCAGTTTGAACTATGTACATAAGGCTAAAATAATGACATCAGTAATGTGTAGTCAGTGAAAGTAAAGGAAATAAACAATAATTCTTATCAAACTGCAGAAAACAAATTGCCAGACCACTGTATTCAAACATTCATTTAAGAGCTTCGAAGATAGTTGGTATATAATCACTAGGGTTTGGATCTTTAGGACAAGTCATATTTTATTCCTGCCTTCTTTTCGAGCTGAAATGATGAATTAAACACTGATTAAACATTTATGATTGTATTTAAATGTATTTTATATAGCATAGAAATGCATATTCAACCATTTTCCTAGTTTTTGTCATATTTCGATAATATTTATGGTCATATGGTCATATTTGGAGGAAAATTCTGGTAGTTTTTTAATAGTACCGGGAATTCACTAGATATAGATGAGAAGAAATTAAGATAATTATTCACAGAACTGTATTTTTGCTATGTAGGTGTGTGTGTGTGTGGGGGGGGGGGGGGGGAGGGGGGCTAATTTTCACTGCGGTCAGAAATCCCCAGTGAAGAATTACAGTTATACATTATTGTTACTCTCTAAACGTAATGTTCCTCCAGTCTTTTAAACTCAACAATGCAGCAGAAGCATGCCTGTGTCAATCCATGCCAATCAATATAATATCCTCAGCAATCTTTAAATCTGCAATGGATCAGTGAGTAGACCGACCACCTTGTCGAAAATAAATTTTTCTGAAAGTGCGAAGTTACGAAAGGGAATTTAGAAAGGAGTATTTTAGTACAGATGAAACATTTCGATTCTGTAAATTATTTGAAATTAAAGCGACTTCAACAAAATAGTTTAAAATTTAATTTCCTAATGGTGCAGCAAGTGCACAGAAGCAAATTATGCTGTCTACATGAAAGCGACACTACTAGATAAAATAAATGATGTATAACTGAGCATGTTTTGATATATAGCAAATTTAAATGTTCGGTCATATTTTGTCAATTTTAGGTCATATTTACCCATTTTTAAAGTCATATTAGCTTGCATATTTCTCTATTTTTTTGGTCATAAAGATCCGAACCCTAATAATCACCAAACTGCCATGTAAGATTAGTTTTAATCCGCACAAATTTCTATTTTAAAGCAGAAATAATTGAATGAATCAGCATATTGTCAAGTTGTACTAAGGTCTGGTTTTTTATTGCTAAACATTTATATTCTAGCCGAATGAGTGTTTCATTGAAGATGTCGTTAAATTCGATGGCCAGTTCTGCATGAGCTTGTCGGATTTGATACAGTATGTCATCACTCATAATCTCTTTGAAGGAGTTCCATAGAAGTTTTGGATTTGATGGGTTACATGTTAGAATTATAACGAATAAGTCTCTGATTTGTTCAGCTGAAGCGGTATTCTTGTGGTGTTAATTCCCAGTTGTTGTCGTTTTCCAGCAGTCCTAAGCATGGTATGCTTCTCTCTATATCTGGCATAGGTAACTATCAACAGTCTTGAGATCTGTGAAACTTGTTGGTCCCCATATTTCTTGTAGCAACATCTGGAGCTAGAAACATTCGGCGTTGTTCGGATGTATACTCGGCCTAGTGGATCAGCTTTCATGATCCCTGGATGATCCTCTATTGAAATTCCTTGTTTTCAATGTTGAAAGATTTTTCTTGCTTTGTTTCAGGTAAAATAGATATGGACGTCGACATACAGTAATGTTTTCACAAATCAATCCGTCTGGCATGGTTAGAAAAAGCTGTTAATTTTGTGTCCTGAGATGGTTCGCTTGCAATTTTTCTGGTGGAGTCTTTTCTCCAAACGTGCTGCTAGATATTGCACAGTTAGTTCGCGTTCGTATATGGGAAAACCAAAAATGTGTCATGTTGTTTCGTTACTGTTGATGTATCTTCCATTTGGTACACGAGGATCTCATTTGTTTTGTTGTTTGCTGTCTTTGGCTATTTGTTTTTTTTATTATTATTATTATTATTATTTTAAATTGTTTTACGTCTCTCAACAGCGAGGTCTTTAGAGACGGGTTGGCTATTTGAAATACTGCCACGTCACTACTTTTGTTCACATACTTACATGCATATTCGATGGATTCCACTGAATTGCAGTATTCTACATCTATATGTGCTTGGAACCTTTTGTTAAGTAGTGGGTTACATGGTACTACCCATTGACTATCCATTTTCAGTTCGTCTCTGCCTCATATTTATATTTTTGCTGTGAAGCCACCATTTTTGGGTGATCGTCTCAGTATTTGGGACAGCCATTATCTCTAGTTTGTGTGTCGTTCAAGTATGGTTTTGGGTTTTCTTTTGTACTTTTTCCATCACTCAAATAAGGCGAATTGGGGTTTAATGGCCCGCTTGGTTCATGAATCATGTTTTTCACTACTATGTTGGATCTTCTTGCGGATTGGGAAATTCATCTTCGATGATTTTGTCGATATCAGTGGAATGTATTATGTCATGTAGCCATACGAGATTGTGCGGGTCAGGCAGTCCTCGATTTTGCTGTTCGAGTGTATACATCCGGCATCTAACAGTTCCAAAGATGTGGTATTTTTTGACGACTTCAATAAATTCCATTTGTTTTGGCAGAAAACATGGGCTATGATGTGATTTCGATCTATGAGGGCTTGTCCTATCTTAGTTCTTTGATTTCTGGCCATGATGAGTAGCATGTGAATGTTATGAAGAGGACAGGTCATTCATATTTTCTTACGTAGGTCATGGCACCATGAGTGTATTCATGCATGTCTCTTGGACTTTCTAAATATGATGAGGGTAAGAATACCATTGTTGCAATGTCATCAATGTTGTCGTCATTTATGATCACGTCTCGAAGGTTAATGTATTCTTCCATGCATAGTTTCTTCTGATTCAGTCTTATTTAAAGCATCTGTTCTGCTTCAGATTTTGCATACATATCTACCATGAATTTTTGGAATAAACGGCGAGTGTGGAGAATGTGATTGTATTTTCACTGTCTCTGATTATAAAGCGGTAAGCATGGAACTCCTTGGAAGTGACCTTTTTTTTTTTTTTTTTTTTTTTTTTTTCCTACGCTTGTTTTAGGTTGGATTTGTTTCACATTAAAATGATATCTGTCACCTCCATGCAGAAATATTAATGGATATTGGAGGGGATTGTATGAACGGTGTCTCTCTACAATGCATTGTAGTCCCTCTCTTCTACAATTATGTCACGGCTTGCGTTTTCACTGTCTACAATTACAATGGTGACTTCGTCTATCTGAGGTGCATTAAATCAATGTTCGTGTTCTCCAGGTGATCTTTTGTCTGCTCAAATTATAACTTTACAGTCATCAGAAATCATTCGGTCTAGTGCTGTTTTGAATATGTGAATCAGTTGATTGTATACACATAAGATCCTCTGTACATCTTGGATTATTTCTCATCTCAAACCACTGATATTTGTGCATTATTGATCAATTTCTCTTTCTTCATTTCTGATAAAATATCATTGCAGAAATTTATGGTCATTGTTGGATAGTGGTAGTAATGATCCCATTTTGTGATAGATTTGTCCTTGGATGGCAAAAACATAATCGATTTCATCTCTGTCAGTGTTGATCGAAGTGACACTGAAAGAAGTCATTTGGAAGCAGGCGTTGTATGCTTTTATATTTTGAAGAAAATGTTTTGATTCTGGAGTTTCCCTGGTCATGTAATGTAGAAATTTCTGTGGAGGTGCTTCCAATGGTGGTAACTGAATTTTTACATTCATGCAACAGAATCCTAGTGCATCTGTATTGAATTTTTTTGTGTTGCAAAATTGGCAGATGGTATCCATTTTTTTAATTACAATGTGTTTGTTATATTCTTTTGTCGGGTCGTAGTGGAATGCTTCATTTTTTAGGTTGTACCATTTACTTTTCCTCATCCACATTTCTTGCAGGGTGGTTTTTTCATGGTTGGCTTGTGTTCGCAGTCTTTTATTAAAAGATTGTGTCACAATTCTTGATTCTTTAATTCATTCATTTCATTATTCTTCGCTTTCTCTGCTTCTCACGCTGCTCATTCTTGTTCGTTGGGAACGTAAACGCACCTCGCGCTCTTCGACTGTTTCGTTTTTTTTCACTGTTCTGTTTGTTTTCCTCATTTTGATTCAGAACTGGCAAAGATCTCCTCCTCTTTTAAGTTCGGGCATTGTACAAAATATAAATCAAATCAACTTTTTACTCACAAATACACTAAGTACACTTTACGCACTTTTGATGCTTTATTTTCGATTTATAATCAGTCACTGTATCATTTTGACTAGTCACATTTTATTGTTCAGCCCTTATATCTTAAACAGCATACCCTTCATGTAAAAACAGGAACCTTCTTCACAGATAATAGATAGAGGGCTACCACAGCGCGTAACTCCCTTGATCATACCAGGACTCATTTATGAGTTTTAGTGGCATGCACATGGTACACTTACTTTTATAATATAAATTGCTTAAAATATCTCATTTTGATATAATTGCTCAGTTCTTTACAACAAGAGCTCATCCAGTTAAACACCATTTTAGTTAAATACCAAAATCAAACTTTAAGAACATTAAAATCTTTATTCACATAAAACTCACTATAAAAAATTACTGACAAGATTTTTGGTGATTGGTGATTGTTTATTGCCAATATACTTGTGTGCACAAGTTTCTAGCAACGACCAATACATCTTACATAACAAGAATACCTTATAGTATAATGAATTCAATAGCAAAGCCAGGAACTTTGAGTAAGTAAATTAACATTAAGTTACAATAATTCAATACAGAAATGCTATTACATACAGTTCACAACTCATTAAGATTATATAAAGCCTTATTACATAGATAATGTTTTACTTCAGTTTTAAATTTATTTCCAGTCAATGCCTTTAAATGTGTAGGTAGCTTATTATATTGTCTTGCTCCATTTCAAACACACTTTTATCTGCTGCCTTGGAGTTATATCTTTTGATATGAAAATCAGTTTTGATTCGAGTGTCATAATTATGAATTTCACTATTAGTGTTATTAAATTTTGGATTGCATCTAATCAGTAACAAAACCCTATATATATATAGTGAAAATATAGTAAGAATATTTTCTTGTCTAAATATTTCTTTACAGGGTGTATTCCTATCCAACTTAAATATTATCCTGATACATCTTTTCTGGAGCACTAACAATCTATTCATGTAGAAATGGCAACAAGATCCCCAAACTTCAATTCCATATAGGATATGTGGGAAGATTATTCCATAGTATGCAATTTTTAATACACTTCTATCCACAACCTTTGATGATTTATCAGTAGGTTTGTCAAAGGCACCGATGCTTCGACTTGATACATTTTGCTGCTAATATTTCTGTATTGAAGCAAATAATTTGAGGTTCATTTATTGAAATAAAAAGCAGGTACACACGTGTTGCTACTTGTAATTAATTTCTTTCATCAGTGCACACTAAATTCATAGCACCAACCCCCATTCACAGTCATCTGCAGATTTAGGTGCCATGTCTACTTGACACACAAGCATTCACTCTGAAGGAGAGATGCATTTTCAATTTTCTTTATATATGTTCAATGTTCATTTTGCATACATGAGGGGCTGACTTATCACCATTAAACACACATTCTCTTTTATTTAAGTGACGTGTACCAGGATTTAAAATGGATGTATCCAAATAGACCTGTTTGGAATTATTACATTTATTACTTCCTTTCACAGGTTTTTCTTTGGAAATATGACATTTGTCTAACTCTTTAACTACAATCCTCCTACGAGGTAAATAAGCAGTTTCAGTATTTCAAGAATTTTATAGCCACTTCAATTTTTTTCTTTTAATGAAGAATCTCAGTTTTGAATGTACAGTGATAGACTTCTAGAACCTCATGTAATATAGCTAATTCATTACAAATACCCAGTTTGTTAAAGATTTTATGAAACCTTCAAATATAGACAGTTCTCAAGAGGGAAGGGAACCATCATGACTAAGCTTTGCAAAACACTTAATCAATTTAAAATCAAAATGTGTAAAGGGCAAAGGTGGCCGGATTAAGAAATTACGCTCCAAGAATTGAAGATTAAATAATAAAAATAATAATAATTATATATATATAAAAATAGACATGTGTTTTCCTATATTTCACTTTTCAGCCACCACAGATCACTGGTGTTTGTGTGTGAAAGTAGCATGGAGTTTCCTGTCGTGCACAACGTTGGCCGAATGCCGATAGCTGTGGGGATGTGGGAGATATGATGATTAAAGTTGGTCAATGCAGAGCGTTTTCATATTTCAACCAAAGATTTGTGTCTCCTTATACTTCACTTTCATGCCAAAACTACATAGCATACACCATTGGTGTTTGCGTGTGGTAGTAGAACCGAGTCTCCTGTCTTGCACTATGGTTGTTAGATGTCGGTAGTTATGGGGGTGTGGGAGATATGGGGGTTAAAAGTGGTCGACCTGCAGCAATTTCATATTTCTGCCAAAGACGTATGTGTCATGGGGTATCACTTTTCAGCGAAAACTATCTATCGCACATCACTGGCGTTTGTGTGTGGTAGTACCACAGAATCACCTTTCGATCACAACTTTGGCCGAATTTCAGTAACTGTGGTATTGTGGGAGATATGGTGGTTGAAAGTGGCCGATCAATGGTGTTTTCATCTTTCGACGAAAGACATGTTTCTCCGCGTATGTCACTATTCTGCCCCAACTACATAGCACAGACCATTGGTGATTGTGTATCCTGTCGTGCACTATGGTTGTTAGATGTTGGTAGCTGTGGGGGTTTGGGAGATATGGGGGTTGAAACTGATCGACCTGCGACACTTTCAAATTTTTACAAAAAAGTATGTGTCCCTGTATATCACTTTTCAGCCAAAGCTTTGAAATGCAGATCACTGGTCTTAGTGTCTGGTAGTAACACAGAGTCACCCATAGATCACAACGTTGGCCGAATTTCGGTAACTTTGGGAGTGTGGGAGATATGGTGGTTGAAAGTGGTCGATCAAGGATATTTTCGTATTTCCTTCAAAGACACGTGTGTCCATAAATTTTACTTTGCTGCCTGAACTACATAGCGCTGATGACTGGCGTTTGTGTGTGGTAATAGCATCGAGTCTCCCATCGTGCACTAATGTTGTTAGATGTTGGTAGCTATGGGAGTGTGGGACTTATAGGGGTTGAAAGTGGTCGACCTGCATTTTTCAATCCAAATTCTTTACAAACAAGAACAAAGTCATGGGTACTAGCTAGTAATAATAATAATAATAATGGGTGCACAAGGAAATTAGCACTGGCACGCGATTTATCACAATCAGCGGCAGCCTTAGGCATTGCGAGGCCCTGGGCGGCAGATCTTTGCAAGGCCCTTGTCCTTTGTACAAAATATATTAATCTCAAGTAGATATTTCTGATGATTGACAAAAAATTTAAACGTCATAAAAATTTAAACGTCATAAAAATATATTTCGAGTTTTAAAATATTATATTAGAAGACTTATTAAAAATTAACAAACATAAAGATGACAAATTTTTAATGATAAACTGAAGCACATTATGGCCTTGAAAGATATACGCAAGGATTTAAAAATGATGTGTTTGCGGCTTTTCCTGAGACTAAAATATTTAATTAAAGCACAGAATCTAACGAACGAGCTATGTCATTTTCAATTCAATAATAGAAAGGGCCGAAAACCCATCTTTTGGCATCAAATTCCTCAAATGTGTTTTAATCATTTTTAACTTCTTTCTGCTGACGCAACCGAATTACGTCTGGTGACAATAATTCTCAAGGCTACTTAGATAGTGGGGTACACTTCAGTAATTCAGATATTTTTTTTCTATTATTACTTCATCACCCAGATAACGCCGTCGTTTTCTTCTTATACATGAATAAACATATTCAGTTTTTCACGCAATTCTTGTCCATCAATATCAGATGTTTCTCCTGCTGTTATACAAATGTGACAATGAATAAATCTGAATGAGAAATTTTGATTAGATAGTTATTAATATATACTACACTAACAATTAACCAACTTTATTTTATTGTTATCAATAATATCTAAAGATAAAATATTTTTTAAAAATAAACTTTAATCAACTCGGGTAGCTGTGCGTGGCCCTGGGCGATTGCCCTGTTCGCCACCCCCTAAGGCCACCTCTGATCACAATTAAACTGCATAACAGTATTAAATGACCTACTATACTTCATACTGTTTCAATGTTTACTCTTTTTGCCAACAATACACCATTCCTCAAGAATAAAAGAATAGGATATTTGAGACTAAAAATAAAACTATGAAATTTAATTGGCAATGATAGAGTAACTTATAAGGATGCCAAAAAATAACTTTATTTGTCAAATAAAAGTTGTAAAAATACTATTATTTAATAAAAATAAAAACAACTATCCTCACGGCTGTGTCACCATAGTTCAACAGGGAGGTACAACAGGACCAGGTTCAAGTCCTGGAGACGGCGTATTGGCATCTTGATCAGTTTTCATGCAGTTTCCGGCAAGCATCTAGGCGAATATTCCGAAAGTCCCTAACTTGCAAACTACATATTTCACAAAAAAAAAAAAAAAAAAAAAAAAATACATTTATCATACCGCACAGAATATAAGTTACACATTTCACAGACCGATTACAACACAAATAACCCTTCCCTACAATAAAATGCTACAGACTGACAAGTCTGGTTCTAGCCATGGTGGGGCTTCCGGTTCACACTGAGTTACCAGAGTAATCAGACAGCTAACGTTAATGAGTTCATTAGGGGCTCTAACAAGAAGAAAAAACCATTAATAGAAATGTGAAAATATGGCCATTATTCATGTACTACGAAACACTAACTATACCAAGTGGCACCAATCTTTTGTCAATGCAATTTTGCTCCCATCTATTTAGGATCTGTTGACAATCTGTGCATTATTTATATAAGTTTTTAAGCCAATCCATAATTTATTTCTGGTTATCAATCCACAACACAAATAATATTTGCAATGGAAGCTTGGTTTATCAAATCAAACATCTCCAATTCATCCCAAATTTATGTGATTGTTGGGAATGGTTTTTTGCATCAAATAATGATGACTGTTCAGTAGTATTTCAGAACATCAAAATTTTCCTCAAAAAATAAATAATCAAAAATTGAAAGTGCAATTTTGTGCTGAAAAGTGCACTTAATGTAATACAATCTTTAAAAATAAAAAGTTATATAAGAATGAAGTATTTCTCAATATTGCATTTTAATGTTAGGATACTAAGGAAAGAAAGAATTATTGTTACGAGCTAAAAAAAAACTCCATAGGAACAGTTTTAGCAGACTCAGTAGTTAAGTTGAAAATATTGATAACTTATTGCACATACAAGTATAAAATGAGCTATCAGGAAATAACTGTTGCCAAAATCTCACATATTGTTATTTTTTACAGAGACAATATACAGAGAGACTGATCGTGGACAGCGTAAAATTTGGCTAAGTATATGTTGGCCACTAATACTAGAGCTCCAAGAGTAAGTTCACTATAACACGGGAATGTTGACATCCGTATTGATTTCTCCCTCATCCACGATGCTTATGTCATTATGTCACTTATGTCATTTGTTTATTTATTATGACAATAGAAGAATTGGAAAAAGTATGGAAATCAAAACAAAAAAAGTAATTATTTGCTTTCCTTTTTTAATTTTTATTGTTTCTGGTTGTTATAAAAAAGTAACACAAATAAGAAAATAAACAATGAGCAGCAGGAACTATACAGGAAATTTAGAGCTACTTATGATAACCAGGTTTGCTTCCATGTCTGATGCATCTCGAAAAACTGCTTGCTGATTTCCAAAAAATTAATTTAAGGCTATACCTGCTGTGGAATTTGCAACAGATTACAATCAGTAACTGATATGATAAATGTGTATATTGGTGATAAGACTTTGATTGATACTGGTAGAAGTATTAGAAGTAGTACCTGGCACTTTATTTCAGGCGTAAGAGGAAAGTAAAAGGCTCTTTTGCAGGCAATGAAGTACTGAATTAAAATAAAAGCCAAAGGAAAATGTTTAACTCTTTACCAGATCTAAGGGGAGGAGGAGGGGGGGGGGTGGGGGGTGCACTGAGAAACTACCATGTGTGGTAACTTAGTGGGGGCAGCGAGATCATGTTTGAAGTAACAGAAATCAAAAGTTTTTCCTCCAGCTCCAAAAATTTGTAGATCATGTCCAAACAGTTTATCACCAAAATTTATTTCTATGACATGTAACGCTCCCCTCCCCCTCCTTTAAATTATTCTCGGCTATTTTATTAATGATTTATTATTATCGGACCTCTTTGCTGAAGATTGACTGCATTCTTTTCCTCTATGACTATTAGCTAATCACCAGGTGAAAGGGGGGAGACAGTCACAATAAAATAAATGGATATTTTGAATCACACAAAATTAAAATTGTGTTCTGTTCAATTTGCACACTGATATGCAATCGACTCTCTCTTCAGACACCTATTCAATCCTCAAATTATCATAGTTATAAGCCAATTATATATTTACTTCTAATGTTCTTCGTTTCTTCACTATAAACCTGTAGCGAGAGTCAGATTGGAACAGGCACGGAAAGAGAGAAAACTATGGAATGGACTTACAACAGCACAGTCACACGGAGCAGATCCGCGAACTTCAACACCGCCACTGAGCAAAAACTGACAAGAACTGCACAAGACAGAGCGCTTTCCTCTGATTAGGGTTTTAAGTAGTATCCCGGCTAACTGTACTTTCTTGGGCAGGCGTCCTTCAGGGAGAAGCGCTACTAACAATGGCTTTAGAACTTTAGGTTGCCCTGCGTAACTACTCTGCCCTCTGGGCGAAAGCACAGGGCTCCATAGATATCACCCGACCTCGGAGACACCTTTTCACATCGGAGGGGTGGTACCACAGCGGTCAGCTCTGCGCGCCAATATAGTGGGCGGGAAGGGGTTGATTGAGCATTACTGCAATTTTGCCACCCGCCATAACGGCAGCCTGCAGCCAACTGAAAATCTCAAATAAAATCCTTCAGCCTCACTCTCACTACGTAATTGAAATTACTTAAAGCTATTGTTATTCAAGATAAATACTACCCCTTAAAGGCTCTAATTATAATTTAAAAATTGTAACATCACAATACCTCCCCCGATTAGATGTGCCATACTTCGTTAAGAATTCAGGCACCATTTGTCATCACTGTACACTACTGCACAGCACGCACTAGGTTGTCAACCTCTTGTTGTTGTTACCAGTTGCTGGGGTCACCAGCTGAGTTGGGGAGGGGTCGTAGTGTTTGCTGACAGATCTGCTGAGGGGTTGGGGAGGGATTCGAAGGGGTGACGTCCATGTCTACCTCCCTCACCCTCCTTGCCTGACCGCCTCTGTAACGTATTCTCTGTGAATACATCTTACTTTTCATGAAGCTACCTGCCAGTCCCTTATGATCAGCTGGTCACAATTTCTTGCGACAGCTCAGATTTGTCCATAATTACATCTTATAAACATGGTTCCCTCAAACTACACAAACATTTACAAAAGCTAACAAACTATCTTATGTATAAAAATGAATCGCAAAATGTGTTGGTAAGCGCATAACTCAACAACGCCTGGACCAATTCGGCTAATTCTTTTTTTTTATATTTTCGTTAAGGCAGAAGGAAGGTTCTTATGGAGAGAAAAAACGCAAAAACTGGAAGGAAAATAGTAAAAACAACACTTTTCTTTTCCCTCAATCAAAACAAAACAAAGGCGTATTAGGATTATCTTTGGTATGACTTCAAGTTGATTAGGCTCTATGGATATTAATCTATGCCTGCGTGTGATCAGCGAAAATAATATCACTGACGTACGTGTTATCATTATTTCCTCCGTGCGTGGCATTTTCTTGGTTGCTTTTAAATTTTTCGTTCTCTCGAAAACCATTTGTGTGTTTATTTGTTCAGTGTGTTTACATTTATACCCATGCCGCCTACCACGAAAGTTTCGACTATGAAAATAGAATGCATCAGTTTAGAAGGATGCAATATTAAGAATACCTAAAAAGCAAAATCTATTACTGGTATTTCAGTTGAGAAGCGATATGCATTATCGCCTGACGATCGAGCCACACTTATCCTATTATTTTAAGAATGCAATGTTCTGGTAAGCCTTGTGGTGATGGGTTCCATTCGTTTTAAACTATGTTCGGGTAGAATTTATTGTGATTGAATTGGTTGCGACTAATAATACTTTCTAACTTTTAAAATCTTCTATATAAATAAAAATGAATCGCCAAATGTGTTGCTAAGTGCAAAACTCGAGAATGGCTCGACCAATTCGGCTAATTATTTTTTCCTTCATATTTTCGTTAATCCACAAGGAAGGTTCGTATGGAGAGAAAAAAACGTAAAAATTGCGAGGAAAATAGTAAAATCAACACCTTTCTTTTCCCATACAAACCAGCCAATCAAAATAAAACAAAACAAAGGCGTGTTAGGATTAGCTCTGGTAAGCCTTCAAGTTGATTAGACTGTATGGGTATTAATCTATGCCTGCCCAAAATAAAGTTCGAAGGAAAAAAAAGGTTTGCGTGTCATCAACGAAAATAATATTACTGCCAGTCAATCAAAACAAAACAAAGGCGCTTTATGATTATCTTTGGAATTGCAAAATGATTGATCGGAAGAAATGGTTTCAAAACAACTCATTGGCATTGGTAATGACAAAATCCCTGTAAACGTTTTGAGTGGCTGCATTACATTTCCTGTCAATTTTTTGGTTGAACAAACGAACTATATTACAGAGACAAAAACACGGACGTTAATTAAATAAATTTCGAAATTCAAAATGAAATTTCCGGTGAATTAAGGATATACAAATCAGTTGATTGCGCAACTAACCAAGATGATGTCGTCAACTATCCACCAGAATTTTTTAACTCACTGGATTTGCCAGGATTGCTGCTTCATAATCTTATATATATATATATATAAATAGATGTGTGTTTTCATATATTTCACTTTTCAACCACCACTACCAAACACAGATCACCGGTCTTTGTGTGTGGAAGTAACATGGAGTTTCCTGTCGTGCACAATGTTGGCCGAATGACGATAGCTGTGGGGATGTGGGAGATATAATGATTAAAGTTGGCCAATGCATGGCGTTTTCATATTTCGATCAAAAATTTGTGTCTTCTTATACTTCTCTTTCCTGCCACAACTACATGGCATAGACCATTGGTGTTTGTGTGTGGTAGTAGAATCGTGTCTCCTGTCATGCACTATGGTTGTTAGATAATAATAATAATAATAATAATAATTTTTATTGCCAATATGCTTGTGATACAAGTTTCTAGCAAAGTCAATACAATAGGTACATTCATACATAAATTTTTACAATTGATCAAGTTTGTATAGGGCCTTATTACATAGATAAGATCTTATTCCAATTTTGTATTTATTCCCAGTTAGTAACTTTAGATGAGCTGGAAGCTTATTGTATAGGCTAGCTCCCATTTGATATGCACTCTTATCTGCTGCCTTAGAGTTATGTCTTTTGATATGTAAATCTAACTTAGTACGAGTGTTATATTTATGAATTTCACTGTTTGTGTGGTTAAATTGGGGATTACCTTGAATCAATAGTAATACCCTATATACATATAGTGAAAATACAGTTAGAATATTTTCCTGTTTAAATATTTCTCTACAAGATTCTTTTCTGTCTAACTTGTATATTATTCTAATGCATCTTTTCTGCAACAGTAACAACCGATTCATATACATATGACAACAGGATCCCCAGACTTCAATACCATACATGATATGTGGAAAGATTGTTCCATAATATGCAATTTTCAGAATACTGCTATCTAAGACTTTTGATAAATGATTTATTAGGAAAATGCCCTTACTCACTTTTTTGCAAACAAAGTCTACATGTGCCTTCCATGTTAGGAACTTGTCAACATATATTCCTAGGAATTTGTATTCTGTTATTTCATAGACACTTCCTTCCCTAGTGTTTAATCTTAGTTTATTGTCTATTTCATGAGTTCTTAATTCAAACTTTATTAAACATGTTTTATTTTTATTGCAGATTAATCCATTTGCACCGAAGTAATTTGATAGCTCATTTGAGGTCTCATTAGCAGTTGTCTCTAATATAAAATCATTACTATCCCAACAAATTGCTGTAGTGTCATCTGCATATGTTATTATTTTGCTTTTATTTGGTATGACAATATCATTTATGTACAGAACAAATAATAAAGGACCAAGTACAGATCCCTGAGGAACACCACGTTTAACTACACCCATTTTTGATTTTACTTTACTTACTGATTCACCATTTCTAGAATAGACTTCTGTGTATTGAGGTCTATTTTGGAGGTAGGTTGATAGTAGTTTATTAGCTAAACCCCTAATACCATAATTTTCTAGTTTGCGAAGTAGTAGGTGGTTATCAACACTATCAAATGCTTTTGAGAGGTCTAGAAATAATCCAGCCACTTTGTTTTTTTCATCTAATTTTTCTAAAACCTCATATATAAACTGAGTTACAGCAGTAGTAGTGGATAAACCCTTCTGGAAACCATACTGGCAGGGATTAATGATGCTATTTTCTAATATGAAGTTATTTAATCTCACTAGGATAACCTTTTCAAATAGTTTGCTCAGAACTGAGGTCAGAGTGATAGGTCTGTAGTTTCCAATATCTCTCTTGTTGCCTTTTTTAAAGACAGGTCTAACTATGCTGATTTTCAGACAATTTGGAAATTCTCCCTTTGCTATGGATTCATTTATCAGGAATGTCAGTGGCTTTAGGAGGGCTTCCTTACATTGTTTCAATACAAATGTAGTTATGCTGTCCCACCCACTAGAATTCTTATTTCTTAAATTATTTATAATACAACTTAATTCTTTTTCCGTTGTTTCATACAAAAATATTGATTTATTGATGGAGTAATTAATTCTATTATCTGCATTTACTTTATTGCTACTTTTGGCTTCTCCTACATTTAGAAAGAAGTCATTAAACATGTTGCTAATGTTACTGGGATCTTTTTCTATTTTTCCATTTGTATTTAATTCTATGTTTTCCATTTCCTGCTTGTCCTTTCTCACATCGTTTATTAGACCCCATGTGGTTTTCCCAATGTTATTTGAATCAATGATTTTTTTCTCGTAAATTCCCGCTTTCAAATTCTGCAGTTCACATTGAAACATTTTCTTATAATATTTATACATATTTTTGTAATAAGCAAAACCTGTTGACTGATTCAAATGGTACATATCTTTCATTTTTTCTTGTATTGCTATAATGTTTGCTGGTAGTTTAATTTTGGTTTTATGGTTTATCTGTGTTTTCTTAGTTACAATTGGACAAAAGTGGTTAAACGATTTATTAAAAATTTTGTAAAAAGCCTCCCATTTACTATCTACACTCTCAGCAGTAAATATATCTATCCAAGACTGGTTTGCCAGGTGTTTGTTAAGTTCTTTGGTGTTTTCATCTGTTATTTTTCTGAATTCCTTTTTTTCATATATTGCACTTTTTGTTGTGAAACTTAGCACATCAATGTATTGAGCCTGATGGTCAGACAAATAACTGTTTATTACATTAGGTAGAATATATTTATCATTCAGATTGGTAGCAATATGGTCAATAGTTCTTGAATTATTTGCAGTAATTCTTGTTGGGGAGAAAATGGTGTCTCTAGCTATGTCGGTAGCTATGGGGGTGTGGGAGATATGGGGGTTGAAAGTGGTCGACCTGCGGCAATTTCATATTTCTGCCAAAGACGCATGTGTCATGGTGTATCACTTTTCAGCTAAAACTATCTATCGCAGATCACTGGCGTTTTTGTGTGGTAGTAACACATGAGTCGCCTTTTGATCACAACATCGGCCGAATTTCAGTAACTGTGGTAGTGTGGGAGATATGGTGGTTGAAAGTGGCCGGTCAAGGATATTTTCGTATTTCGACGAAAGACATGTGCCTCCACAAATGTCACTTTTCTGCCAAAACTACATAACAGAGCATTGGTGTTTGTGTATGGTAGTAGAATCGTATCTCCTGTCGTGTACTATGGTTGTTAGATGTCGGTAGCTGTCAATACAAATTCTTTACAAACACGAACGAAGTCGTGGGTACCAGCTAGTTAAACATAAAAAAATGCGTTCTGAGGAACTTGAATTATTAGTACTAATGTCTGCCATTATACATTACATAAAACAAAAGTAGCAGCTACTATTTTAGCTGGTCACGTTGAAAACCTGGTAGACTACAGTACAGGATGTTTCAAAAAGGACTTTACAACTAAGAAAATTCATATAAATTTTATGAAACAAGGTACAGAGCTGGTTTTGGTGTTGTTTTAAAGGAAAGAACTTCAAGTTTTTTTACCTTAAACTAAAGATGTTCTATGTGGCTTCCGTTGGTTATTCTGCAGACATCCCATCGGTAGTCGATTTCTTCCCTGACTCGCACTAGCATTTCAGGTGTAACTTCCTCAGCAGCAGCGTAAATTCTTGCTCTAAGTTCAGGTAGAGTGGCCGGAAAAGGAGGTACATACGCCATATTTTTTATGAAACCCCAGAAGAAAAAATCTAGCGGTGTCAGGTCTGGGGAACCGGGGGGCCATGCAATTGGCGCATCACGGCCAATCCATTGACCTGGAAAGTGGTCATTGAGAAAATACCGGACGTCAGTCAGATAGTGTGGTGGTGCGCCATCTTGCATAAAGAAAACATTTCGTTCTCGGTCATCCTCATCGATCTGTGGTATCAAAAATTATTACAAAATATCAATGGACACTATCCCGTTGATGGTTCTCTCTTGGAAAAAAAAGGGGCCGTACATTATCCTCTTGCTCAACGCACAAAAAACGTTCACTTTAGGGATATCACGAACATGTTGCAATGTTTCATGTGGATTTTCACTGCCTCAAATCCTAGTTATGTGTGTTAACCTTGCCACTTAAGTGAAAAGTTGACTCGTTAGAAAATATTATGTTCTCAAAGAAATGTTCATCACCATCCACTCGATTTAACATATCCACACAGAAGTTCCTACATGCAATCTTATCAGTGTCTTTAATTGCTTGTAAAAGCGAATATAGGTATGGTTTCAAATGCAAACGTTTTCTCAACACACGCCAAACCGTCGTATGTGGGACTTGCAGCTCACGAGATGCACGCCGGGTCGATTTCGTAGGGCTGCTGACAAAACTTTTTCTCACTTGCTCAACGACCTCGTCAGATGTGCCTGGACGACCTGAGGATTTTTTATGTATTACTGAGCACCCTGTTTCTACAAAACATCTATGCCACTCATAAATTGTAGGTCTACTAGGAGGATCTTTAGTGTACTTGGTACGAAAAATTACGCTGAACTGTTGTCGCAGACTTCGATTCTTCAAACCAAAACACACAGCTAGCACGCTCGGGTCCAGTGAAGGCAACCATCTTTAACGTAACTGCCGCTAGTGCTTGTGCGACGCGATTAGGCACTAGCCGACAACGCGAGTCAAAACTTGAAGTGTTTTCCTTTAAAACAACACCAAAACCAGCTCTGTACCTTGTTTCATAAAATTTATATGAATTTTCAAAGTTGTAAAGTTCTTTTTGAAACACCCTGTATTGTTTTCCTAATTTACCTCCTCTATTGATAATCTCTGTAACCTCTCTTAAAACATTTACAAAACATTATTAAACTAAACAAATACACAAATACAATGCAATTTAAAAAACATCAAAGTATTCACACACACTCACAAAAAGAGGGGGAGGGAGGGAGAGAGAGAGAGAGAGAGAAACCATTTCAAATGTTTGTTAAGTTTCAAACATCTCTTTCTGTGGAAAGATAATACCAACAGTGAACTATACTTCAACAAGATCTTACCATCTTACCTGTACTAATTACAAACACAACATTTTAGTTTTCTTAGAATTTTCACTATTTTACTCATTTATTAACAACAGTATTGATTTGCACAATTCTACCTTTGCATAACATTCCTACCAACTGTCACAGTTTTCAGATTCAAGCACAAGTTCTTTCTGGAAGTAAAATTTTTCTCAAAATTTGTTGAATATTTTTTAAAAATGTTTTCTATGCTTTAATTATGAAACAGCTGTCCCGCTTTTCAAAAAAAAGGTTTTATTACAGTAGAGTCTCGCTAATCCGAACTAATTGGGACCGGGCCTTGTTCGGATTACCGATTTGTTCGGATTAGCCGGAGTTACAGTGACTAATTTCTACAATGAAGTATACCAAGCATATAAGTAGGGCTGTTGATAAAATATCGATATATCGATATTTTTTTAAAAAAATATCGATATTTATGAGTGATATTTTTTAGGACGATATATCGATATATCGATATTGAAATCTGGATATCGGAGTCCGATATTTTTTAAAAATAAGTGGTTATTTTCCGTTTTCCTCGTAGAATATTCCAAGTTATTATTGGAGGAAAAACGATTACCTGTGTTGCACATGCAATATATTTTCATAGGTAGAATTTTAAGAAACAATGAACGATACGAGCACATGGAGAAGCAGGGCCGCGGTGAGCATATTATGTAGCGGGCGACCTTTTTTTTTAGCTCAACAGCTGCTTCGGGCGGTCGGCGGCGTCACCGGGGATGGCAACAATCGGGGCGGCAATCTACAGTTTTTTGACCCGTTTCGGAAATTTCCTAGATCCACCACTGGCTGTAGTTGGACATGGGCGGCATAATCGCTTAATTGCACGCGGGCGCTCAAACAGCTAGCGGCGGGCCTGTGGAGAAGTAAAAAACGAAGGTAAAATAACTCATTTTAAATTAAATTAAATTCAATTCAATAATTAGAATTCTTGTCTGGACATTTTGAAAAGTTTTTAAAATTTGTCTTCAATCAATGCAAAAGTATTAGCATTAAGAAACTAATTGTAATGTACCAGGTATGGGTAGGGTTGCCAGATAGCCGGAAAATCCAGGAATGTCCCGGAATTTTGTGTCTGATATCGTGTTCAGGAATTATGCGCTACTGTCCTGGAATTTCCGTATTCCTAGTTTTTTTTCTCAAACTCAGTTCACCACGGAGGTCATGAGGCCAAGCCAAGTATCCCATGCTCGCAGCGGGAGGATGGAATGTCCCTTAAATCAGAGGAATTGAAACTGACAGGAAAATACTCTTTGAATTTTCTGGGACTTTGAAAATTCTAGATGCAGTTAACATTAACTCCCTTTATACAGAGTTCACATGTCTGAAACATGTTTTTCAGGTCCTTCCAAAATACTTTCCAAACGATAAAATCTGGGCCAATTTCTTTAGAACAAGCGTTTTTAATGATTTTTAATATTAAAAAAAATAGTTGGTTTTGTTTTGTCAATTCCAACAAGCAATGACTTTTACGAGACAAGTTTTAGCCCGTTGAATAATTTATGAAATAAGAGCGAAACAGAACGTTCATGGATTCGATCAAGGATGAACTGCAAACTCAATCAATTTTGAAGACTCTTGCTGAGAAATTTTATCAGTTTTGCAAAGCAGTGACGGAGAAATATTAATGAAAATGGCAAAATCTAGTAATAAATATTTTAAAAGTAGATGATTAAGATCTATTTTGATTGATGTTGATTTAGCAAAAGATAGATGCTAATTTTTTTTTATTTGTTGATAAAACCTGATGTTGTCTGCCTAATTTTAATTAATGAGCCTAACAGAAGTGTTCAGTTTTGGTTTATTATTTTTGACATTTTGATTGATAATACCCGATGTTTATTTCGTACCAAAGTAAATAATTCCTAACGAGGTGGTCAATTTTTGTTTTAAGTTTAGTATTTTTCCTTTTGATTCATAATACCTGATGTTTACTTTCTACCATAGTTTAATTAATAAACTTAAAAGAGGCGCTATATATACGTTAGATAGCATATTTACCTAAAATAGAATTTTTCTTAATTTGCATTTTTGTTCACTCTTTAAACATACCGCTAAAATACTTTTTAGACCCAGAAATGTCCCGAAAATTATAAGCCTGTATCTGGCACTCCACAGTTAAATATTTCGCTCGAATTGGATACGCTTCTTGTTCCATACCAACAGAAGAATTGAGCTCCAAAATTATGTCACAGCCAGTTTTGTTATATCACTTACCAATTTATTAAGATAAGAAATTGAAAAAAGAATCTACCACTTTTGGATTGCCTTTACAAAGCGCTATGCTAAAAACTTATTATTATTAAAAAACAATTTGTTAACGCCAAGGGAACTGCCTTGACAGTAGCGGCTCTAGGATTTTTCCAAGCCGGGGAAACACTGAGAGTGCCGCCTCTTCAAACATTGTTGCCAGCCAGACCCCGAGAATCGCCTTCTTGATTGTTGGCCAAACGCATTGATATCGCCACTTTAACTGTTTGCCAAACGCATTGTTGGACACGATTTTATCGCCAAGAGCAAGTACCTCGGTTTGCCCCCTCCCCTCGCCCTAAATCCTGCATTACACCTAGCATCTCAGCTTTAAAAAATTGTATTATGGTAAAGCGTTACCCATTTGCGAAGCAATATCAAAGATGGGGAAATTTTCAATTAATATAGGAAGTTCTCCATTCACAGTAGAAGAAACAACGGGAAAAACATGAGTTCATGCTCTTGAAAAGTATGTCCAATGAAGTTTCTAACATGAGTTTTGGTGCAAAATTTTACTTCATTCACCACCTTAGCGTGGAATTTTTTTGGATCTGAAACTCTTTTAAATAACTATGACGTTCTCTCATCATAATTCTATGCAACATCCAGTTGTCCTAAAAAATGGTAATTTAGTACACATACTTGGTTTCATCCCCATAGTATAAGAAAAGTTCCTGTGTTTTTTCAATGCCAATCTAAAAGCTGAAACGTCTTACAAGTTAGAGAAAATTTGTAGGTTAATTGCTTTCTTCTTGATGAGGCTATATGCCTTGAATTTCAGTTTTGCACAAAGATCAGGAGCATAAAAAACACAATTAATTTTACTTTGTTACTACATTTAATTTGAAAGTTATTGGTAGTCATACACCGATGGTAACAATGCAGGCACGGTGAAGCTCGCACAGAACGAATCAGACTCGAGCCCGTTGTTTTACATTGAGCGTGCGTTTTCGAGGAAAGTATTTTGACATGAAAATTGGATGTAAGCAGGAATATTGATAAATTCGGATACACAATCTTTGCTAAGGTGCAAACATTTGGTCCAAAAAAATAAGAAGACTCAGAATAAGCTATCAACCTACAAAAAGAAATTAAATTCCACATAAAACAATACTTGTAAAAAAAAAAGTGACTTGGTCATTATGCAAACTCTGATAATAGAACATCAACCTAAATAAATGCCTCTACAATGTTGCATTATTGAGCTTTTAAACTCACAAAAGCCAAGATTTCCCTCGATGCTCTTTCGGGATTCACAAGTCTTCGAGTAAATCATAAACATTCTGCCTTTCCTTTTAGTAAATAGTAGTATAATGGCTAAATTACAATTTTTTAAAAAAGATTTATCCGTAACGTCATGAAAAACTATTTTTTTTTTCAGAAAATCAAAACTTGATTAAGAAAAATATCTCACAACTCTTCATCATTAAATAGCCACAAGACTTTACCCTTTTTTAAAATGATTTGTTTTTGTAACATTGTTTTTATATAATAGGGTCGATATATCGATACTTTTTATTCGATATATCGAGTCCGATATAAATATTTTTTTAAATATCGATATATCGAAAATCCGATATTTTTTAAAATATCAACAGCCCTACATATAAGTAGGTACAGCATGGTAACAATTGGGAACAACTGGGTGAACAATGGCTCACTCTCACTCCCTCCGTTTATTGTTGAGATGTTTGAAGTGTTCGAGGTCAGTGCACTCTCAGACGGCTCGCGAACTGCTGAGTTAATCTTAGCAATCGATCGCTAACACACTTACAAAATTCGTATACACTAGCGTGTTATCGCCATGAGTAAACGGAAACATACGACGTTAACGCTCAGAGAAAAACTGGATGCTTTGAAGCGATTGGACAGTGGTGAGAATGTATCTAAGCTGGTGACAGAACTAGGTGTTGGTAAGGCAACCATTTGTAATTGGAAGAAGAACCGAGTGAAGCTTGAACAGTGCTGCGTAATGTCTTCGGGAAAAACACTCGAGATTCGGCAGACTCTGAAACAGTCCCAGTACGATAAAGTGGATGAAGCTCTTTTCTTTTGGTTTACACAGGGAAGAGAAAGGGGAACTCCTCTGAGTGGACCAATGGTTCAGGAAAAGGCTGTTTACCTAAACAAATTAATGAATGGTGATGAGTCTTTTAATGCGAGTACGTGTTGGTTGGACAGATTTAAAAAACGTCATGGGATTCGTTAGCTAACAATTACTGGAGAGAAGCTTTCTTCTGATCATGATGCAGCGAAGGAATACGTGCATGAATTTAATAAACTGATAAGAGGGGAAAATTATTCTCCCCAACAAATTTATAATGCTGACGAGACAGGCATTAATTTTAGGGCATTGCCAACAAAAAGCCTGGCATCAAAAGCAGAAGTCCAAGCTCCTGGCTTTAAAATGAGCAAGGATCGTGTGACTTTACTAGTGTGCAGCAACACTGCTGGTAATCACAAGCTCCCTTTAATGATGATCGGCAAATCTGTTAGCCCCAGAGCTTTCAAAAACTGCAACATGAAATCCCTACCTGTATACTATCGCAACCAGAAAAAAGCATGGATGGATGGTAAGCTGTTCAAAGAATGGTTTCAGGACCAGTTTGTTCCCTCTGTCCGGCGGTTTTCCAAGGAAAATAATTTGCCTCCCCGTGCTATCGTTTTGATTGATAACGCACCATCTCACCCCAGCACTGAGGAATTATCTGATGGAGAAATCGTGGCGAAGTTTTTGCCGCTGAATGCTACACCACTTCTACAGCCGATGGACCAGGGCGTACTACAAACATTAAAACTGATTTACAGAAAACAATTCTTAAGAATGCTGATCCAAGATGATAACATTCCTTTAGTTGGAAAAACAAATCTAAAGGATGTTGTTTATTGGGCTGCTGAGGCATGGCAGAAAATTTCAGAAAACACTTTGCGAAAATCTTGGAGAAAACTATGGACATCTCTTGAATTTCAGGACATACCAGCTGAAAATGAAGAGGAGAGTTTCCTAAAAATGGTACAGACAATCCCTGGATGTGAAGAAGCCTGTGAAGCAGACGTAGATGAATGGATGGCAGCGGATGATTCAATACTGGAGCACCTTACTGACGTTGATTTAGTGGCTGCTGTGACTCAAGACCAGGTAGAAGTGGAATGTTACGACGAAAGTGACAATGAGACGGAATGTAACAAAGGAGAGTTGGTGTCACACACTGACGCGGCAGAAGCCTTTGATCTCGCGCTACGCTATATGGAGCAACAGACCACTGCTACACCAGCTGATTTAAAGTTTTTCAGACGATGGCGCAACTTTGCGTCATATAACAGACTGTCTTCATTACGCCAAAAAACAATTACTGAGTTTCTGTGCTCTAAAAAGTAGGGATGAAATGTGTGTTTCTAAGCGTTGTAACTACTATCGTAAGTTTGACAGTTTTTCTTTCAGTGTTACGCACTTTTTAAATTTAATCTTTTCTAGCTAATTTTTCTGTATAAATTAAAATTGTGTACATGTACAGTAGTTAACCACACAATTATATAGCGTATGAACTGTATTTTCAGGGTGTTTTAATTCTTTTACCATTTTTTATATTAAGACTATGTAATGCTTTTCCATGTTCGGATTAACCGGACGTTCGGATTACCGGGGTTCGGATTAGCGGTACTCTACTGTACTTCACTTTACAAAGGGGGAAAAGGATGCTAGATTGCTCTTACTTGCTACCTTAAAATCACATATCTTTATGTGACATTTCTATAGTGCACAAGCTGCAGTTAACACCATCCTTTGTTATGCTAAATTCTGGTCAAACTTTATTTCCTGCCTATTATGGTCTTATTTAATGCCATCAAATGCGGTTAATCTGCCAATCTGTCTTTGTAAAACAGTGAATATTAGCTAACTTTCCTTTCTGACTGCAGACTTTCCTCTCAAAATTTAAAATCTTACTCCTTTCCTTCTATATGTTAATTACGAACAGAGCTACATCTTTTCTCCACTTTCCCAGTTATTCTTGTATACTAACAGAACTTACGAATTCTAATTTCAATTATATAATTCTGAAATAATTTCATAAACTTCCATTTATCTTATAACATCTTAAACTTTAAGTCTTCCGCACAATGAATCAATGAATAATTACCTATTCACTTCCATACATTCTTAGCTTCTAAAAAATACCTATAATTACTTATTATAACTCGCGTTATTTTAACATTACCCTTCATAATCAAAGTAACCTAAACAATTTTTCACAAAGCCAATTGCCATATTTTGTGAAAAATTATTTCAATATCCCATAAATAATTTTAAGCACGTGATTGATCTGGGCGTAAGCACCAATTATTGTCTTCGTAAACCCTACAGCATTCTTGAGGTGGGATGGCAAATATTTTCGCCTACTTGCCAGCCAGGGCTCTTGCCCCGGGGAAGAGGGGAAGGGTTTTTCGGGGAAAAGGTACAGTCGGATGACGATACCTTGGGACTGTCCAGCCTTTGTTTGCATGTTCCAAACAGTGAAACGACACAAACAACCCATCCATGCCCGAGCGAATTTTATTCTCCATGAGCTTGCATAGGTACATGAAACCTCTGTCATTCTGGGTGGGGATACAAATTTTTCTCCCGTACGTTCGGCTTCAAATAGTTTGATGTAATTATGATCTTTTCTTTCTGTGCCCCATAATGTTAAAAACCAAAATTTTGAAAGCATCTTTTCCTATACAGGCCACTAGTTTGAGTGACAACGAAATGTATGTCCTTCCCGAAGAAGTGAACTACACCAGTGGGGTGGGTTCGATCCTCGGTCACATTCCCCAACATTCCCCAAGATGATTAGTCTCTTCACAAGAACTTATATTTTGTAGCTAATATTGCACTGGTTGTTGACTGGCTGACTTTCCCTTCTTTCTGCTGTGGTGTGACAGAGTCATCCACAATGAATATTATTAAGTAATTAATTAATATTCAGATTTTCTTGGTAATATTCAGTTATAAAATTGTAAATATTATAAATGATAGGGTTAATTCATAGGTAAATAATCATATATTAAACCCGGGCAGCCAAAGTTATTATTGTTATATGGTTTAGTTTCTGCAAAACTTGCCCTTCAGAAATATATATATATTGAATGTAGGAAGTTGGAACGGCAGTTTTGAACGCTCAGAGGACGGGACAATGCCCAGTGTCACCGAGAGGCTGACGCCTATGGCTCACGAAAGGGGTAGCGCGGGAAACCGTTACCTGCCGGGTGTACTGACCTCACCCTTTCCCAGTTCCTCTTGCAAGGCCAAGCGAAATTTGCAGGAAGCGCGTAGCGAATGTTAACTGTGATACGAAACACGTGATGATGGACATATATCAATGCACCAATCGTGAACGGCTACAGGGGTTCACAGTGGTTAATTCACGGCTTCTGTTTCATGAGCGGAGAGGAAGCTGATTTTGCGGGAGAAGAGGACACGACGCGATCTTCAAGTTCACTTGCTGTTGAGATGAGCTACATTGCGGACGTGTCACCCGACACGCCATTAGCCGTTGATCAGTGACTGTGTCTGGTTGCATAGTCTGGCTCAGATGGGCTGGAAGCTGAGCGGTCTACCTGCCAGAGATTGTAAGCTGATGTGCTAGTGCGGACTTATCCGCAAATCTGGTATTCGTTGCAGCAGTGGCACAGAGCATGTCACACCTCGTCGAGAAGATGCGATTACGGTAAAGTACCGCGCATAGATCCACAGTTCCATTGGGTTTTAACGAGGCTTGCTAACCCGTAAACGGCTCCTGATATAAGACTCTGCTCCCATCATAACAATTACTGAGCTAACCAATATTTCATGTTTATAACTTCAAATTCGAAGCATCTTGCTCATTGTTTTAAATTCAAACGATGCTTTTAACTTTATACGGCGCCCCTGGGATTCTTTTGTAAATGTTAACTTTAAGTTGTTGGCCTGTGATGCCACTTTAAAACATGTTGACTTTGCAAAATCATTGAGATATCTCAATCAGTTTTATGTTTGCTTTTATCCGGCGGATTGTAAATGTCGGGTATTGCTTGTTTGTTGTCTTTGGATTATGTTTAACGTAACGTTAACTATACCTGGCCTTGTATAAGCCAGAAGACTAAATAAATTGAGTATAATTTTGTGTGAAACTAAACTTCTTGTAGAAATCATGGTTCTAGTTCACCATTTAACCAAATGACATCCAACTTATTGGATGTCATACATATTATTAATAATTATATTTCATAAACGTATTGGCTCCCCCTCCCGAACCGGAGTTCCAATACACTGCTAATTTATTTTCAAGATTTACCATATGAGATTTGTAGTTTTGCAACACAGAATTACTTTCTTCTTGCATACTTTGCAATTTTCCATACAATTGACTAATGACTTGTTCTTCCTCGTGCAATTCCTTAATAAACATTTCAACTTGGCTTTCTAAACTATTCCTATAATCATTATTCACAAGACTTCTATTTGTTTCTACTACATAATTGTTGCACAACATCCCTTGGCAAGGTATATTACATTCATTTACAGAAAATATATTACTTACATAATCTGTTTCCTGTATTTTATCTTTCTCTAAATTAAAGCTTCTATCAATTCTTTCTGAGAATCAACTCCCTGCATGGCAGTCTGCAGCCAACTGAAAATCTCAAATAAAATCTATCAGCCTCAGTCTCACTACATAATTGAAATTACTTAATGCTATTCTTATTCTAATTAAATACTACCCCTTAAAGTTCGTAATTATAATTTAAAATGTCTTGTAGCATCACAAACACCAACAATGCTACACGGCTGAAATTTTGAGGCATTCTAACTTGAACCTTCCACCCTTGTTGTGGGAAGCTGCAAGGTCCCCCGCCAGGAAGGAGTCGTTGAGATGTACATTACAAGCAGTGTGCGGTAACAGTGTTTCTTATTGCCAAGGAGAAAGTGTTAGGAAATTTCATCAACAGTTGTGTAATGTGTACGGTACAGGTGTTGTTGAAGGAAGCACCATTAGCCAATGGTTGCAATGAGTAAAGTCTGTGAAAACATGAAAAACATTTTGTCTGAATTGTTGTAACACTACGAATGAGAGGATGATGTGTTTTTATCCTGTATCATCACCGCCAATGAAATGTGGCTTCATCAATTCAAGCCTAAAACCAAGCAGCAGTCAATGTGTGGCATAACATGGAGAAGTTATAAAGAAAAAACAAAAAAAGCAGTTGGTTGCTAGGGAACACAGCAGCGTAACAAGAACCAGCGGGCGAGCAAGAAGGTTTAATGTGAACGTTTGGGGTTGAAGATATATAGTTGCTGCTTATAGAGGACGTTCGTAATCTTCGGATACGAATTAGTAAACTGTAAATGAAATAAAGATCGCTGAATTAAATGAAAGGTTATTGTCACTCAAGTGTTTAAGGATTAAGTTTCGACCCAAGACTTGGGAAGAATATTTATTAAAATAACAACATGACGATAACTCATTAAAATACGATGACAATAATCCTAATAAAATATGACAAATGGAATGGCACCATACGCAGTCACCACAAAAGCTAAAGATCAAATGAGTTCTGTCAGCAGGAAAGACCATGGGCGATGGAAGATGTAATTTTGTTGTATGTGATGGATTAAGGATCTACCATTAACTTAGATGCCTATGTTGCTAAACTGCAACTATTAAAGGAGCACTTCAAATTTGTTCGGCCTGTAAAGAAACTGGTTCGACATGCTGCTTCAGCACAACAACGCAATACCCCACACAAGTATGCAAACTTGTGAAGATTTGCAAAGCTTCGCTTCACCATCTTACTGCAACCTTAAAATCCAAGGAACATATGGAGACTTCTTTGAAAAATAGTTAGTATACCTGAACAATGTAGCAATGTGCCCCCCCCCCTTTTCCAAGTTGCAAAGTTCTATCTCCCATACTTTCAGAGAAAAATTTTATAGCAATATTTTTTGAATGCCCTTAATACGTCTGTGTGTGTGTGTGTGTGTGTGTGTGTTAAATTATCCTCCCATCTACTTTTGCCATTTTTGAATTTTAATTTTTAACTCCTACAGGATTTTTGGTTAATTATTCATTATTTCCCTTGGTAAATTTTTCCTATGCCAGACACCATTACCCACAAAAGAAAATTTTCCACATCTTTTGCATGAAATCGAGTGCCAGCTTATGCATGGTCATCTTTTCATTTCCTTGCATTAGTCCTAATTCTCCATACCAATATATGCTTTATACACTCCCAGCACTTTCTTCACCTTCCTGTCTTTCAATGATTCCCAATCCTACTCCTTCATCATGTAAGTTACTGACCATGTTCTGCAGTAATTTTAACAAACAAGTCTGGCTGCTCTCCTTTGCACACCCTCCAATTCCTGTATTTCATAATCAAAATGTGGGTCCCATATTATACTACTATATTCAAGCAATGGTACAACCAAAGTTCTGTAAACCAGTTTCCTCACTTCTCTGGTGCATAATCTTATTACTCTCTCCAGTAAATGAAGGATTTGGTAACCTTTCCTATCAACTGCCCAAGTTGTCCTGCCAAGTTGAGCATATTATCAAATTTTATGTCAAGATATTTGCAATCCAAGCCTTGTTCAAGCAATTCTGTACCACAATCATTTACAACATTCAGCTTTTGACTATGTACCTAGTAAGCTGACTCAATCCATATTAACCAACTCAGTTATTGTATCCAGATCACCCCACAGCTATTCAGTCTTCACTTGTTATGATCCTATTATAACCCATTATGTCATCTGCAAACAACCTAAATTCTGACTGTAAACCATCCACACAATCATAGAACAATGAACAGCAATGGCCTAATACGCTACCTTGTGACAACCCCATATTCATCTCGACCTCTTTTGATACTGTATATCTTACTTCAACACATTACTTTCTCCCTTTTAAAAATTCCTGTACCAAGCAAGTCACTTTTTCAGCCATTCCAATGGTTTTCAAGTTATTTAAAATCATTGTATGGCTCACTCCGTCGAATTCCTTAGAAAGATCTAGCGCCTACCATCTGAGATTCACACAAATATTCCTGCCTGAAGCCACGTTGATTTACAAACCAGTTCCTTTCCTCACATAGACACTTCTGATGTTCTCTCCATCATTTTGCCAACCACTAACGTCAAACTGATCAGCCAGCAATTTTCATCCCTATTTGTTGTCTCTCCTTTATCAATCGGTACTACTATCATTCTTTTCCAGTCCACTGGCAGGCAGAATCAGAATCAGTGCAAGTAGTATTTCAGGGTAAGGTACAATAGCGTATCCCACTATCTTTAATACACTGGTGTGCAAACTTATATAGACAAAAGTAACTTTTGCATGCTGTGTCACTGCCAAGTAACGCAAGTAACATAGCTTGATGGAATCTTGAACCATACATAGATAGAACTGTTACAGTATGGTACGGTAGGCAACTGAAAGAAATACGCAATTACATGAACAGAAATTACACTTTTATACAGGGACAATAAGATACACTGAGGTCAATGCAACTCATTATGGTCCCAGGAACATTACTAAGAGGAAGGATATGTTTCTTAAAAGGATGTGAGATCACCACAGACAGTGATGCAAGCTCTGCAACATGCGCCAATGCTAGGCACAAAGTTGTTAAGGAATTCTTGCTGTAGGACATTTCATTATTCCATCAGCTTGGTTGACCATGGGTGGATGATTGTTGACACAAGTGGACGTGCTGCAATAAGTCTTCCCCTATGTGTGATGAATGGGATTTAAGTCAAGGGGGAGGGGTAATCGGTAGGCCAGTTATTCACCAAATTTCCTTTCATTCCAAGAGCTCCTCCATCTGTGCTGTTCTATATGGTCACTGACTGTCATCAATAAAAATGAAGTCAGGTCTGAATACACCCCTGAAAATATGCAGTTGGGGAAGGAGTAGTGTCACAATAACATTGACCGGTAAGTGTACCAAGTTAAAAGATTTCGAAGTCAGTATGCCCATGCTACATTACGTCTCCCAACATTAAACACTCGAACCAACAGAAACATCATGTTCCTGGGTGCATTACATGTTCCCATCTCTCGCCAGATGAGGGTATGTCCAGAATTACTACTCAGACTGAATTTGCTCTCATCTGAGTAGAGCACGACTCCACTTCGACAATTGAGTCCTGAAGCTCTTAGCAACATCGCAAATGGTGTCTCTAGTATGTGGGTGTCAACAAAACGCAACGTAATCATCTGGCCAAGAGACCATCCTCATGCAGTCGCTATGTCACTGTGGAATGTGAGATTGCATGACTTACAATTCTTTCAAATGTGGTTACAACTTGTTGACGTAGATCCCTTCTTGCCTGCTGCACAATGTAATGGCCATCTGCTGCTGTAGTTGACTGTCGTTAGTCACCTACACTTCTTCAGGTAGCAGTGCCTGTGATTCGGAATGCTCCCCACGCACAAGAAACAATGCTGTAAGCATACCGAACTAATGGGGTACACTCCTCACACTTCATCCTTCTACCAGTCTATATATATAAAGATGAATGTTTGTTTGTTCTTCATACAAATCCACAGTTTTCATCCGATCTCAATGAAACTTTGCACACTCATCCTTTGAGACAAGGAGAAAAATACCGTCTACATTTGGTTGAAAAATTATGTGTATAAAAATTACCGAACGGCGATAGACGCGTTGAATGTCTAGGTCTCAGTATTGCCTTTAGATACAGTGGTCGGGTAGCTGAGTGGTTAAACTGCTTGCTTACTGATATTTGGATCATGATCTCCGGTTCAAATCTCCGAGGAGGCAAAGATTTTTAAAAAATAATTTTTGATCGTAAGTGTCACGTGTTGACCGTCGGTTATTCGGACTGAATGTTAAACTGTACATATCACAAATTTAGGGGTGCAACGCGAGGCAAATCGTAGGTAGTGTTGCAATGCTGTAGGTGTACACTTTTTTTACGTTATATTGATCGCTCAAGGGTGATTTTCAGTCTGTGTGTGTGATCTGCTGTAATAATACTATAAATGCGGAAGTAAGTCTCTGTCTTTTTGTTATGTTTTGATGACTAAATGCCTCTACTGAAGGGGGGCCACAGGACTTTTTTTTGTATGATTAACTGTTGTAGTCACAAAATATTGAGAACTTATCGAATGGTGACAGAGAGACGGATGTGTGTGTTAGTATGTAATGTTACGTCGGTTGCTCAAGGTGTGCTTCTTGCGCATTGTGTTAGTGTATAATTTGTTAATAAATTTCGTTTAGAGAAAAAACATATTATTTAATGTAGATGTAGATATTCTCTGTCCTATTACTTTGTGTCTGCTTAAATGTTTCTGGCACTTGTTAATTTTTCCTCCTTTGTTGACATGCCTTGCGGGCGTAAACTCGCCTAAGTTGTAGCTCTAGCAGAGCACGAGCAGCTAAAATTATTCAAACCCAAGAATCGGATGCTCATGCTGAAGAAAAGATCAATCTGAAATAAACCCTTAGTTAACAAACACCCCCCCCCCCCCACACACACACACACATCCCCTCACCTTCGCTTGTTTTTCTGTTTTTAAATATATTGGAAATTGATTCTCTTCAAGACACAGGTTTGACGGTAGAATGATATAGTGATGACTTTTCTGTCATATTATGCCTACTCGGTGTTGTTTGGCCCCAATCCTTCGTTACCAACAACATTCTATATTCAATTCTGGCAAAGAAATTCTTAATCCACACGTACGAAGTCGCGGGTATCAGCTAGTTTTCAAATAATTAAGATATGTTGCAATGAAGAACACCATCACAATGCACCATAATAGGTTGCCAATTGATGCACAACATCTTGTCCCATTACTTCAGCTGCTTCGTGTTACAGGGCCAGACACATCTGAAAATATAGTCTCACTGACCTCATGCCATGTAATGTCCAGCTTTCTTTGCACGTATGGGAGACCTGTTGCAAAATGCTCCACACTTTCGTTCATTTCCACAGAGTGGTTAATATGTTATGTTACTTTATCTATTTCTTCCTTAAGTTTTGCACATCAGTGTACATCTGTAGTAATATTATCTACACCGCCCAACTTGTGATTTTTTAACTTTCTTAGTTCCTTACTAATTTCCTGGGTATCTGTTTCAAATTTTACAGTTTCCTCATTTCTACTTATATGGAGTCACTCCCTCCCATATCAGGATGATAGTCCTTAAGGGTTTCATCATACCAGTCCCTCAATATCTCAGGCATTTTCAAATCCTCAGCAACTTCTCCATTTTTATCTATAATTGTCTGATTACCTTCCTTGTGGCGAGATAGTATTAGGTCAGCAATATGCAGAAAGAGTGGATAGGCAGTTATTTTAATGATATTGAGAGTTAATCAAATATTTTGGAAGTATGAGATGGAGAAATAAATAGGATTAATTATTTGTAAATGCTCAATTGTTCCAAAAAGCATTGTTGAGTGCGGAAGCGCACAGTGTAGTAAAGTGATTGTTGTAAGTAGTCTGAAGCTGGCAGTCGCGAGAGATGGAGGCAAGGTTATAGCGTGGCATATGTAATAGTAATGTGAGCCATGCTTCCCTTTTATTAAGTATAAAGTGGATAGAAAGCAACTTTCAGTATTTTAGACAAGTATATGGTGGAGAACTGTGAGTCGTTAGGAAATAGTGGTCTTAAACAGAGTGTGTAACGTTGTTGGACAGAGGCATGGTCAGAATCTGAAATTGTAAGAGAGGAAGTACAGTAAGTCGAATCCATGGTGAAATTAAATAATCTAACTAGTGATGGTGATGGAAAACTTGTATGCATTAAGTAAATAAAACCCAAGTTAAATTTAAAGCGAATTGGGTTATAATTTCTGGACATATTAAAACCTACAAGCCTAATAATCAATAGCACATAATGGCATACCAGTATAGCAGCCCACACCTCATTTATTATATAGCAATATGGCAGCATACTAAATCACCACATTGCAAAAGTGACCTGAGAAGACTGATTATTCATCACGTCTTTCCGAACACCACGCTTCCGGGTTTGCCGACACTGTGTCTCACCTCTGGCCAACAACAGTGTGTATGTGGGAAAACACAGCCTACTATCGGTTTACATGATGCAGAATTTGACACTTCAATGATACAGGACTTTACGTTGCCTGCAACCGGCTTTTTGGCAATGCAATTTCATGCCGGCTGCTACCAACATCAGCAGAGCGGACTTTTGCGACATTGCTACCTTGCACCAACATCAGCTTGCAGCCTGCCTTACATACCAGGCATCACAGCTCTACTCCGGTTACATCAAGCTAGTGCTATGCTAGCCGCAATACGCATTTTGTGTTATTTGAAGATCGCGTACATCACACATAAGTGCAGTGTAACATACGATCATAACCTGTTCTCACTGGAAAAAGTGCAAATTTTGGTAGTGACTGTGCACATTTATGCACATAACTTCAAATTAGTTAGTCATCACAGTTGCGTCATAAAAAATTCAGCTATAAAGCAAGCATTCCTGTTGGCTGCATCGTCAAGTAGTGTCGTCATAAAGAATATGTTGCAAACCATGTAGATGCTAACTATCTTTTGGTAACATTTTCAACTGCAGAATTGTAATTTTGGGATGCATTTTCAAGTTAAAAGAAGTTTGAATTTTAACCAAAGTGAAACTAGTATTTTTTCAAGTAGAAACTTTTTGATATTCAAGGCAACAGAGTTTCATATTGTTACACTGTATTATCGACATACTATGAATATTAACTTAATGTAACTATGTGGCATGTTGTGAGTAATATTGAAAAATTTCCTGTGTCCTTTAAAAATAAAATATAAGGGAAATTTTGAATTTTCATTATTTTATGGAAGATAAATTTTAAAAAACGTAGTTGCCACCATATTGTCTTTGTGCGTTGCTTGCAGTTCAGCAACAGAAAAAGTAGAGAGTTCTTTGACCAAAGACTTATGCACCATTCTTTCCATTACATACATAGATCTTTGACTTCTAATGTTATGATTAACAGCAATTCATTGGAAAACATTCTTACTTGAGCATTTCTGGGTTTTTTTTTTTTAGAGATATTATTATAAGCTTAAGCAGTTTATTTGCTGCCAAGGAAAACAGTTGCTTTAAACTAAAGAACCAGTGCATGCGAATATTTTTTTTTTCTTCCTGCGCTCTATTTTCCATACTCATTGATGCTACAGTCTCGAAAAAAGTTTGGTTACTGTATTGTCAAAGTTTAATTTGTTTAATTTTTTATTTTATTTTATGAATTATCATTAAGATTTGAGTCAAAGCAGTAACATATTCAGTATGGATTAAAATAATTTTTCACTTGATATGACTGAAAGCAATTTTTGGTTCGATAAGGCGGAAAACAATTTTTCACCTAGTGAGGACGCATCCCTGGTACAGAACCACAATGTAGCACCTCTCGTCTGACAAAATGCTGATCTGAGATTAACAGGTAGTACACCGGACCAGTTGGTACCTTGTGTCACCCCGAGTTCTCGCCTAGGTCATCCTTTGACGATGAAGTAGTAGGTTTTGGTAAGTTGTGTACAATATGTACAACCCGCACCTGCAGATTCCAGACAATTATTGCAAATGTTACAGTCACTAATCGATTCACGATTTGAAGTGCGGGCTAAACAGCTCCATTCATGATCTGAAGCACAAGCCGACGAAATCAAATAGTTCAATTCATGATTTGAATCACAGACAAAACAATTCAATGCACTTATAAAAGACAAACTTGAAGCGCAAGTACAAACCAAACAAACACTTGAGGCACAAACCAGACAACTTGATTCACAATTTGAAGTACAAGCTAACCAAATCAAACAGCTTGAATTTAATTTCAACCACAAACACAAGGAGACATTTCAGCAATATTCTCATACTATAAACACTAAGGTTGAACAAATTTCTCAATCATTTGACATAATTAAAGCGAAGAGTCACCAGCAGACTGAGAAACTGTGGGAGGCAGCCAAACACAACACCTTTATGCTTCAGGAACATACAGGACGTGATATGAATGATCTCTGCCAACTAATCAATGAACTAAATTACACAGACATGCCTAGTAAATATTAGTACACATTTAGACAAAAATGTGAATGCCCTGACAAAAGTGTTTACGACAAATAGTAGTAAAATTCAACATTGTGAAGAGGAATTCCTTTAATTGAAAACTCGGGTAACAGATTCACTGAGTAAACAATCCCAGGGAACCACACCAGCACAATGCATGGTTACCATATCAGAAAGGGTTGGACATAGAAGGTTCAGTGGGTACGGGAATATGCACCCGGTCAGATTTTTTTTAAAAAAAATTGACGATTCCAGACCCTTTGTCAATTATTCAGATAAAGAGAAAATCAATTGCGTGAGCCAACATTTGACAGGGTCCACAAGTTATGGGGTGACAGCCATTTACAGAATTGTACAACCTTCCCCGAATTAAAGCAATGTTTGCTTAGCCATTTCTGGTCACAGGATGCCTGCAAATCGATAAGTCATGTGGCACTGTGGAGAGAGACCCCACCAACACTTGATAATTTTTTTTTCTACAAGAAGTCAACAAAGCTGTCTGTTTAGATGATCCCATACTCAAGATAATTCTAATCTAAGATATTGTTTACCAGATGCAACACAAGAGGTTACAACACATGAGGAAGCAGAAAAGCTCCTACAGGTGTTTGACATACACCAGTGGTCCAGGAATTTGGGAGAAAGGTTTCCGGGAAAGGGGAACCATCGATCACACGATGCAAGTAAACAGCGTCACCAGAACATATTGCATGATAAACATGAGGACATGTCCCATCAGGGGGAAGTTTTATAACCCACAACAGAATTCACGCAATGGACTCCTGGTAGAGACAGAGGTGGTGGAGGCAATCAAGTGACTCAAACACACTGTGGAAATGACCCAATGTCAGAACAGGATTCTGGACCTGCACCAACTCACCAACAGGAGGGAGGATATTAAAAAAAAAAAAACTAGTTCTGGCCAATGCCCTGGCCCAAGCAGTGGCGGACAGTTTGTCTGGGCCTAACCCTATTTGCAGAGTCACTAGCATCAATCATAATAATCCTAGGGAGGATCTCATTCAGGAAAACTCTTACACCTCGGTACCACTAGTAAGAGCACCGGTTATTGAAATAACAGCGAAGGGAAAGCTGAGCTGTGTGTTAATTGATACTGGAGCAAATCTCTTTTTGAGGAATCGCATCTTAACAATTGAGGATTGACGTTTTATCCAGTGCCAAAGTTAAGAGTTACAATGGCCATGGGTGGCAAAACCAAACCTATAAATACCCAAGTACTACTGGAAGGGGAAATTAATGAATAATAGTTTTGAGACACATGCGTATTTCATCTCGCAACTTACACATGTCTGTACATTCGGAATTGAGTGACTACATTCTGATCACGCTAAATTGGATTGCAACAAGTGGCTTTCATATTTCCAAATAGACGACAAACAGCTCTGTGTCCTGATAAATTGCTTTTGGAAGGAAGGGACAGATAAATCAGTAAAATCTTTGATACAAACATTACAGTCTAGTAAAGCACCACACTTTTACAAAAAATTAAATAACTGTACATTTTTTCTTGGCCACTGTAACTAATGAATCCTTATATACCAGTTTGCAAACAGTAGCAAATAGTGTTAACATAGAATATTGTGAAAAGTTGAGCAGTAACCTTGAGGAGTTTTCAGAAGCTTTTTCAGGAACTTGTCTGGGATTATGAGAGCCATTTCACAGTCTATTCCTACGGACTAAGTTCATGTGTAAAACAAATGGATTTACTTTAAAATTGGAATAACTATTCACCACAATACTAAATGATGTGGTTTAACCAGATTGTGGCGGTAACATTTAGAAAAGCTGTAACAATGCGGTGCGGCAACTTCACATTATTACAAAGGCTTACATTCAGTAGAAACAAATCAACAAAGCAAGTTTTAAACATAGCATGTTAAACGTTAACAATCTCAGGAACGCAAACACTTTCTGAGAAATTATTGTTCAGTGGTAACATGGAAATTAAAACATTGTGTAGACCTTCATATTCTTAGTTCCTTCATTAAAAGGGATCATGTCTAAACAGAAATCCTCAAGAAGTTGTCTCCTGCAAGAGTGGACTGGAACGGATAAGAAATTTTCTACAGACGGGGAAATTATATATTGCCAAGCATGTGCAAAGCCAGTAAGTTTAATTTGTTTTATATTCGTATATTTAAAAAAAAAATAGATTTGATTTGTTTTCATTTCTAAAGTAACAAAGTGGTAGAGTCTAGACTGCTGGAAGAAATTTTATAATATTAACTGGGTATTATCCGGGGTGTTATATTTTTGCTTGTATATAGGTGCATGCAGAAAAACGATCCCACGTACTACAGTATCAGAATTCAGCAACTCATTTGACAAATGCTACCAGGATAAATTCTTCCAAACAGAAGCAGAGTGTCATTACATGTTCAAAGCTGCGTACAGAAAAATTGTTCAAACTGTGTCTATGTGAAGCTCTCACTGCTGCTAATATACCAGCGGCAACCCTCCAGAATACAGTCCTGGAAACCTTTTTGGAAGAATTTTGTAACAGAAAAATATCAGATGAATCCACATTAAGAAAGAATCACTTGCCTCAGCTGTATGAGAAAACCATTCAAGAAATACAGGTGGACATTGCTGACCACTTCATTTGGTTAAGTGTAGATGAGACAACAGATGCCAGCATTGTTGTGGGCAAGCTCACATGTGAGGAACCTAGTATACCCCATGTCATTATGTGCAGAGAACTTCCAATGACAAAGCACTCTACTGCGGCAGTTGCTGTAAGGGATGCATTAAAGATCCACAACATGAGAATAAGTTGCGGTTGTTAGTGGCAAGAGTGTGCAGTTCATATGATAAAAGCAGGGGAGTGTTTGAATGCATTCCATCCCCGAATGGTGCATTTTACCTGCCTTACTCTTTGGCTCCACCGGGTAGCCGAAAAAATTCGGGAACAGCATCCTGTAGTTAACAATATAATTTCTTCAGTGAAGAAAATATTCCTGAAAGAGCCAAGTCTAGTAGTTACTTTCAGGGAAAAGCTTCCATCAATGCCCCTCCCTCCCGAGCCAGTAGTGACACGATGGGGGACCTGGTTCTCTGTCACAATATATTATGCAGAAAACTATGAGAGCATCACGGAAATCGATGCATTAGATGAAAGCGAAGCTATTGCTATAGTAAATGCATTGCACTCAGTATCAGCTGTACAGGTATTGACAGATATAAAGGCAAAATTTTTACAAAGTAGAAATTTCAATCAAGAAGTTGGAAGGAGGCACTCTACCATTGACGGAAGCACTTCAAATCATCAAAGAAGTGAGGGTCAAAGTGGCACCTGAGCCAGTTGGGTTGTCTGTAGCTAAGAAGCTGGAGGCTGTTTTAGACCACAGCCCAGATTTCAAGAGGATGGAACAAATAGGCTGTTTTTTCTCTGGACTAAAGGAACAAGAAATACTGCCTTAGAATCCTATGGAAATCGCTGATATGAAGTTTGCATCTCTTGCCTCATGTGACGTGGAGCGTAGTTTTTTGCATTCAAAAGAATTTTAATGGAAGACAGTTTACTCCAGAAAATATGTAAAAATATTTCATTGTTCAGTGTCATATTAGCAGTTTTAAATGAGTGGTTTACAATCCACAATAAAGACCAAGTATTTTGAACCTAATAGTTTCATGTTTTAATGTGAACAAGCAATGTCATGTTAGAAGTTTTTAAGTAGTACTTGACAATAAAGTCACAAAGTTTTTAACACTATGACAGTATATATTGCGTGTTTTAAATTTTATTTCCCTTAAAAAAGTGTAAATTCCTAAATCAGAATTTTAAAAACCTATAAAAGCCTAAAATGTGAATTGAATAAGCCTAAATTTGGTTTTTTAGATCTTAAAAATCCGGGGCTTACTAATTACTATAGGAATATTATAAACAGACAAATTTTGAATTTTTTGAGCAGTTAAAGAAAAAGGGATACACTTGGAAATGGACTGGGGAGTGTGAGAAGGATTTCCAGACAGTTAAAAAACTCTTGTTAGAGCATATACAGGGCGTTCGCCGGAAAACGCTACCCTCCCAGTCTGTTGCCGTCGGCAACTTGCTCGGTCAGTCGAGCCAGCAGTTTCCGCCACACGGCACCGTGAATCACCGCACTGTTTAACACCTCCGCTGCCCCAACAGTGCAGTGCAGTGACCCTTACATTGTTAAGAACGGTTTCTTTGCATTGTAGATAGTTTGTGACTTCAGTCTCTTATTAATCAGTGTTGTCAATAAACGTTTCTTTGCGGTTTGGCTGGTTTGGGGCTTCATACTCTTATTAATCTGTACCGTGTTTGAGTGTGAGTAAAATTATGGTACGTTACAGTTTGCAACAAAGAATATTTCTCTACGATACATATGTGAAGAAGAAGTCGTTTAAAAAGTGTCGCAGAAATTTCGTCGCGAATTTCCTGGCGCTTTACTGCCAGCTAAATCAACAATTCTGCGTCTGGTTAAAAAAGTAAGAGAAACGGGTTCATTTTTTAACAAAAAGAGACTGTCGGTCAACCGTATTCTCACAGAGGAGAAAATTGACGATATCGCTTTTCGACTAGAACAGTCACCCAAAAAATCATTAAGTCAGTTAGGGCAGCGTGTGTCTCGAAATATGTTCAGAAGATGTGAAATGTGCATTACACAAGAGGGTCAACACTTCCAGCATCTTTTATAAGGTAAGCTAATGAATTACGTCACATTTAAATGCTTAGCACACAAGTTTATGAAGTTTATGAAGCGTAATTATTATGAAATAGTCCGCGGCCGACGGTCGAACAATGCCAGAAACTGAGCGCTCGCTCGCCGGGAGCAGTTTCTTCCTTGTAGCGCTAACAGTGGGTTGCGTTTCCCGGCGAACGCCCTGTAGTTCTACACTCACTGATATGGGAGCTACCTATGTATATCACAACAGGTAGTTCTGAATACAGACTTGGAGCAGAAATTTTCCAAATAGTTTAGTTACAAGGAGTGTCTGAAAAGAGACTGGCTATTGAATAAAGATGGACGTAACTATGGCATCAACGGGAATGTTTAGCTGTGGCATGGATATTCCAGAAGTTTTGATATTTGTTGTTTGGGAGAAATGTGGTTGTTTTTTCAGATCATAAGGCTTTATCGTTCCGCGATAAGTGTATATTGCTGAATGAGAGATTGTCTCGCTGGACCATTTTACTCCTAGAGTTCGATTATGAGGTAAAGTACTTGCCAGCAGAGAATAATCAGGTGGAGGATGTGCAGTCCGAGTTACCAGAGGGACTACAGGCAGTGTGAACAAACAAGGCACAAATCCTAGATTGTTGTACATTAAGCATGTTTCAGGGGAAAAGGAAGTGTGGTCTTGCCTTAAACATATGAGCCAAGAGCGACAACAAGATGATGCTATAAACGCAGTGGTTGTTAAGTTGCATTGGAAAACTTCCTCGCCGCACTAAATTTTATTGTAGTCAAGTGAGAAATACTTTTCTGTAGGAGCCATGAGTCTAGCAAACATTAGAAACTGTGGATACCCGAGAAATGGGTAAATTCTTTTTATAAGTTATCAACACCTAACCTATAGCCACTATGCCACAAATAAGTGTTATAAAATTATAGCTGAAACCTTCTTCCAAGTCAGTATAGGCGCATACGGTGTACAGTTGCTTCATGTCTCATGAACCAAAAAGTAAAAGCAGACGATGCCGAGAGCACGGGTGAAATGCAGAGCATCATTCTTAAAGCACCAAATGATATTATATATCTTGATATCTATGGACCCTTGCCAAGCTCACACGGAGGTGTAACTTGTATTTAACTCATTTTAGATCAGAGTGGCCAACCTGCGGCCCACCATTTTTCTGGCCCACGAGGTTCATCACACTTTCTTTACAATATGCATTTAGTATGATTATTATTATAATATCTACATTTACACAAGAGAATAATAGTAAACACAATAATAATTCATTAGGTTTCAATTTTTCACTCCAAAAAAATGTCTATATTGGGTCTAAATCTAATGTGAGGATAAATAATTTTGTATGCGGCCCGCGGAGTTATGATGCATTTCCAAAGTGGCCCGTAAGATCATTTGGGTTGGCCACCCCTGTTTTAGAGGATTTTTCATGAAGCTTTACCAACTCAAAAGGTCAAGTGCCAAAGCTATACTTAACAGAATTGTTCAAGAACACGTTCCCCAGCTCGGGCTTCCAAAGAATATTTTCATGAATAATGCACCACAATTTACAGGAAAACTTTGGCAGAAGGGTTTAGATCAATCGAAGATAAAGGTTTAGACCCTCAAGGGAATCCGGTGGAGCGAGTAATGAAAGAACTGGACAGGTGGTTCTGGACATACTGCAGTACCGGAAGTGGGTTTTTGAAATCCCAAATATAGAAAGTGTCAATAACACGATAACGCACAATTCCACATCTTTTACTCCATACGAGATTATGTTCCAGAGGCCCTCATCTAGGATGGTTTTAGAGTATATCCAATTTCCAGACAGATAAGTCAACTATGCTGGGAAATTAAACTTAGTTTTACAACTTCAGAGAAAGAACAAGCATGATAAACATGTAAAACCAACCAACAATAACATTAGGTATTTAGTTCTTGTCAGGGCACATTATAAAACATCTGCGCCAGCTCATGAAATTAAGAAGATTCCTCAATGAGGGACCTTTACAAATTACTAATAAATGCAATGAAAATTCCTATATTTTGGTGGTGCCATCCACCCAGACTTTTAAAGGAGTCTACAATGTGGTATTTTTGAAACCTTACAAACAAATTGAAACCTGATTGCCATTTTTCTTTCTTTTCCCCCTTGACCTAACACAATTTCCATATGTAAATATCATCTCGGCCGCAACAGATAATAAGTACTCGGTTCCTGTAGCGAAGGCTTAATATGCAGCCCGCTGCTGCCACCGAGTAGCGCCATTGCGCTGTCCACGATATTGGTGGATCCACTCTGACTGGCTGGCGCCTTCCAGCAGCGCGCTCCGCCAGCACATCCAGGCGGCAGAGGAGTGGGCGTCGTAGGGAGCCCAAGATTTTGTGCGCCATCAATGAAGATATAAAGGAAGTTCAATGGGTGGCTAAGCCAGTCGAGGCAGTTAGAGTCAGCTTGCGACAACTTGACGATACCTGATGAAGACAGCAGAGCTAGCTGTCAAAATGTCGTGTTTTTACACCACCATCCGGCTGGACACCCGAGAGGAGTTTAAAGCTAAAGTGCCCCTCCTTTTTGAAGTTATGGAAAAGCACATTACAAAACAATTGTTCTCAATATGCCGCAAACTAAAGATGCTATGGAAAGTGATAAAGAAATTATTTGTTTTCCTACGAAGAAGCCCCAACGTAACTCGTGCTTTAGAATAAATGTTCAACTGTAGGGATATAAGAACACTCATTCTATATCTGTCGGTTACAGACTTTGGGTGGTCTGGTTGTATGAACACAACAGTATATGCTACAAGCAGACCATATTCCCCAAACTTCAAGCTATGGCTCAAGCTCTAACTGTTAAAGTGATGAGATAAGTTGAGGGAAAAAAGGTGTCTCTCTCACCTCCACTGTGTTTATTTGAAAAGGGGGATATGTCCACATTATTGGCCTGCAAATGGTTAATTTCCAAGATTTTGTGTCATAAATGTGTAATTCTAGTGAATGTAATAATAACGTATTAGCCAATTTAGTTAACTATGCAAAGAAGGGCGCTGCTTTGCTGTTTTATCACACTTGTGACATGGTAATTTAGTATTATTTTTGTAATTAATGACAATTTAGTGTTGTTTCTGATTATTTGATGTAACCAAGCTACAATGGTTAGCCATCACCACCAAGCTTTACAGGTTTAAACATAAAGTAATGGTTTTGTATGAGTACATAATGCATACTGATAACCAAATCATTAGTTTTGATCAAAAGTACCTTTCTACATAGTAAAATCCTGCTTTATCCCTTCCTTTATTTGACTGATACATTTCGCGATTACATAAGTTTCATGTAAACTTTCTCAGAGTTTTTAATGAAGTTAATTGTTTCTTATCTTATCTTATGCTAAAAAATGAATAACACATCTCCTCCTTGTGTTTTAATGGTTTTTTTATCACTGCCTAAAGCATCATGTTTTTTTATTGAATCTGGTAAAACATTCATAATGTAATCTTGGTCATAATTTCTGTCACAGCCAGAGAAATCATACAGATTCCAGATTATTAAATAGCTGAACAACTTCGAAGAAATCAATCATCAGAATACTCAATTCAGAAACATTTTTGGCCCGATATCCACTTTGAATAATCTAATAACTCGCGTACAGCGAACGTGAACAAAGACCATTAACGAAATTGGTCAGTAAAATATGTAAAAAGGAAATAAACTGTAAGCTTTAATCAAGCAGCAACATCAGTGAAATATTAATTAAATTGAAATTTAGCCTAGGCCATAATGAGATTTGTCATTCATGGTTATAGCAAAGACCATGAGAAATTTAAGTTTCTTAAATGTTACTTTCATTAGCGACATGTTACTGAAAACGTTTATTTCTGGAGAAATATTTTTCAACACCTTTTTTAAGAATAAAATGCTACAAAAAACAAACTTTATAACTGTATTATGGTAATTAATTTCATAGCAGTTGCATATGTATTAAACTGTACCCATAACTTCTCATTTCTAATATCTCTGGGTCACTATTATTTTGTGGCAAGAAAATCATTGCTGAATTGTGATTAATAAATTTGAGTTACACATTGCCTATACAGTCATATAGCCTTGATTATTTAAATCTACATAAAAAGGTAAACTTAATAGCTAATACGTGTATCAAAAACTAAGGGTATCATATATGAAAGTGGTAGGAATTTATTCTGGAAAAGTTTGTAAGGCAAAACGAATAAGAAACATTTTTAATGATATCTTTCATCAGAGTATTTGGCTAGGATTTTTTAAAAAATAAATGATTTTACTTTAAATGACAGACCATAATTTCAAAAACAAATAACTTATTTATTTGACTGGTACACTTCACGATTACATAAGTTTCATGTAAACTTTCTCAGAGTTTTTAATGAAGTTGATTGTTTCTTATCTTATGCCAAAAAAATTCTTAGATTATGCTTTAACCTAGCTCTTATAAATGATACACATAATATAGCATAAATGTCGAATACCCTTCTCCTTGCGTGAATTTCTGCATCTAGTTGTCATAAATAAATAAAAAGCCACATGTAAATTTAAACGATGGTATGATTGTAACTTTATTTGGGGCTGTTAATTCGCGAATGATAGCTGGCACGTGACCTTTTGCAAGGAAATCAGCGTTGATGCTGGGGCTTTTAATTAATATACATTTTAGCAGTTGTGGAGCTGTGTTACTTGACACAATGTTCAGTACTTTTATTTACAACTTATTACTTCTAATTAAATTATTCAAATGCCGTCCGGTCGCCAGACTAGTTAGTGATGCTATTTGGATAATTAATTAAATAACAGTCCAACAGAACATGCAAGAAACTAATGAGAAACACATACACATGTGTCAGCTTTCACAGTTCAGTAAGTTTTATTCTTCTGAAGTTAATCCAAAAGCAAGCCACCAGACACAAAAACGAATCTTTGTCACCAAAGAATGCAGTTTCGAGTATAAATAAGGTTGGAAATAATGAATATAAGCACCAAATTATTCATTAAACAATTACAGTACCATAGCAGTTCACCATAAACAGTCTATAGCAACTCATATCACTTAGAACAACATACACAGTCTACAAAATACTTCTGCACTGTTCACATAATATTCTGTCGATCAGAACATCGGTGATACCACGAGCAACCACGACACGCTAGCTCCCACCAACTGTAACATACTCCCCTCGACTCGACTGTACCTTGCGTATCACTCCGCGCTAGCCGACCGTACAACATCAAAGACCTTATAAGCACATCTGAGATCACACTACCAATTTACAAAACATGTAATGTTCGCGGTTTCATCACACATTCTCTAGCCAAAAGCTATCGAGGAGTGCGCAGTCTCCAGACAACGCATTTTATTTAAGAGCATAAAGTGGACAGAAAGCAACTTGATGCTGTCCTTTCAATATTTTAGACAAGGGTATCGTGGAGAACTGAGAGTCGTTAGGAATTAGTTGTCTGATCAAAGCGTGTAACATTGTCGGACTGAAGCATGGTCAGAATCTGCAATTGTAAGAGAAGAAGTACGATACGCCTCATCCATGGTCAAAGTAAATAATCTAACTAGTAGTGGTGATGGGAAACTTGTATGTGTTGTGTGAATAAAACTAGAGTGAACTTTAAAGCGAACCATGTTATAATTTCTGGACATTTTAGAACCTGCAAGCCCAAGAATCAGTAGCACATAACTGCATACCAATAAAGCAAGCCCATACCTCATTTATTATATCGCGATATGGCAGCATACTAAATTGCCACACCCTTACCTTCAGTTTTCTAACATAGACATAGAAAATTATAGATTCATATTTCCGACCACATCTCTGTCTCTTAAGTCTGTAGTGTTCTCTTCTCTCTCACCTCCTCATTGTAGTAGGTAGGTTCTGTACTTTATTTTCTCACCATTTTTTATTCTCACCTTGAAATCTTCCCACTTCACCTCCATTGTAATTGTGCCATCCTTCCATTTTTTGCCTTCTCCTGAAATCTCTCTTCAATTCTGAAATTTGTACCTTTTTATAGTTGTATCTATTTATCTCTTCAATTTAGGACACAGCCTTACTGAATGCCCTAATGACAATCAAAACTGCATCACTTATTTTTTTCAGTTATTTGAGATCCCACAAGGCTTTCATCAGGCTTTATTAAGATGTGTGTATGCTTGGTCTCCTTGTGTTCTGCTCTACTACTTGTGTAATGACCCCTTCCCTTACTAAGGTATTAGCAAATCTCTTTTCCCTTGTGTTATTAATGTTTTTTCCTACCAGTTGACAACTGTAATTTTAAATCCCCACCAATAATGACCATTCTATACTCAGCTCTAAACTGTGAATATGAATTTGATTTCACCCAAGAGTATCAGCTTCGTCATGGTCATGTTCTATGAAGACCAGAAAACTATACAAATCTTTGCTAACCAATATAAATATCCCTCCATTAATTGCTCCTCTATCTGTGTGGCACACACTTGAACCATTTGGAGAAACCTCATTATCTGGCACTACTACTTCTAACCAAGACTCTACCCTTATACTTATTTGTTGTTCTTGTATCTATAACTGTACTCATTCTATTACTTTGTTCATTTTACTTCTTCAGCAGTAACCCTTGTTTCTGGCGTTGCGAGATTTTCAGCAATAACCTTCATCTTTGCAGTTGTACCCTTCCCTGTAATCATTTCAACAGCTTCATTAGGGAGCTAATGGCATTTTTGTTGATTTGCTTTAAGGCTAGTCTCACAATGGAACCATCTATATCCAACTGCCGTCTATGTCTGACTGCTGACTATGTCCAAATGCAGACTGCGGATGACTTGATCGTACAACGCGAACTTTCACATTGTAGCATACTTGTTGGCATAGTTAGCCTTTCACAGGCAGTTGTCGTGTTGCTGAAGTGAACTTTTATTTGGTTATTTTGTATCTGCATCTTTTATTTGAATTGTCAACTTTGAAAATATGAATGGGCTGTTCTACCTAGCAGCAAGTAGTAGTTTGTTGATAATGCAAAAAGGCAACATTCAAGAAGAATGGAATGGGTTGATCTGATATTTCTGAACAGAAAAGCACAGCAAGTTTCACAATATAATGAGATTTGATGCAAGTGTTGAGAAATTCTTTGACTACTTCAACATGAGTTTCAATACATTTGACTATATTCTGAGGTGATGAAACAACAGTTTTTGTCTTCTTATATTGCCTGAAGAGTGTTTTACTCTTACACTGAGGTAAGACACTAAAAAAACACCACAATTGAACTATGCTGTGAAGCGGGTAAATGTGGAAACGGAAGTGCTACTTGGGAATGGCATTAGTTCTGTGTTGCGAGTTGTGCCTGAGAACACCATTAGCTGCCCATACACAAACACATTTGCGCGCGAGTAAACTCGCCAAACATTTACGCGCAGATATTCTCGCGACGAACCTGTACGTGTCAGAGCCCATACACACGAACATCAGTTCCACACATTTGTCGTTCATTTGGCTCGCCGCGCTCAAATTGTTGTGTTTATGGTAGTGGTCTACGGATTTATCCGTCATGATTTCCTGGGTCGCGGCTCACTGGGAATTCCAAAACATCGCGTGCCAAGTGTAGTGAGGTTATGTTACAAGCGAGGTGACAATATTGAAATGAATCATGTTTTTAAGTTCTACACACAAAAAAATGTATTTATTCGTGCAGCAGCTTATATTAGAACTGTAAAAAAGAAAAAGAAACGGTCAGTATGGCAAAAAAAGTGGTTGCTGGAAGATTATAAACACGATCATACACTGCTACTTGTACTATTTGAAAAACATTTTCTTCGATTTCTTCAATATTACATAAATGCACAGATACATCTTCCCCTTCATAATTTGGGCTTCTATATTGCTGATACTGTCCATTGGTTCATGTTGATCTCTCTTAGACAGTAGTAAGTCGTAGTAATATCGTAAATTAATTTTGTAGATTTTGTCTTCGCCTATTCCACTTCTTGTCGATTTTTTTTTTAAATATATATTTCTTGCGAAAAGTGCTCCGCATTTCTTTTTTTATTAATGCACTATCAACTTGTATATTATATTTCTCACAAACCTCTATCAATGCACTATATCCTATTTTTTTTAAACTTCTGTTCGCATACTCTTTTGGTTTCACCTTTCGCAATAGAGTATGTTGCTGATATGTCACAATTAAACGAGCTACGAATTCTCTGCTCGTCTTACTTAACTTGTTAGACACTAACCAAGTCTTATCTGCCGCGAGTAAATTGTTAAGTGAGATAACTGTGTGTATGGTTACCGTCGCGCATACTCGCCACGTTCAAATCTGTAACGATTGTTATTTGGCTTGTGATGTGGCTCGTCGTTAGACAATTAACACACACATTTTATCGTCTATATGGATCGCCACGGAATTGCTGGCGCAGAAATGTGTGTGTGTATGCCTAGCTATTGGTAGGTAAGGTTTCAATAGGCATGGCCCACACATAAATAATTGGGGCAAGGGGGTACTTTCTCAGTTGTTAGCTAAAGCAGTATTTCTAGTGATGATGGGGTCAGCATTGTGACTTTTTTTTAAGTTAGGGGCTGCTGGTAAAGGGACAGAAATAGATGATCAAATTGATACTGATTTCACATCCATGATGGGAAAAATCACAGATGATAAAGAAATAGATGAAGTTGCTGAACTGACTGGGGTAAAACAGGAAAGTGGGAGGTTAGTGCTGAAAATATAAAGCCAGTAATAAGGGTGTTACCGGTGAACTGTAGAAGCATAATGAACAAAGTAATCAAATTTGAGAACTTAATAGAGATACATGAACCACAAGTAATAATTGTTGTAGAGAGTTGGTTAAAAGAAGAAGTGCTAGACAGTGGGGTTTATCCCAATGGTTATAGAGTGTACCACAGAGATAGAGGAGCAACTGGTGGAGGAGTTTTCATACCAGTTAACAAAAACTACCACAGATCACTGGCGTTCATAGATCATGACCATGAGTTACTTGGAGTAGATTTCTGGGGTAGTAAAAAAAAAAAAACAGGGTGCTGGACACTTACCACAGTGGAAGAATGACAGATGAAGATGAGGCTCTTGGGGAGAAATTAAATTCATACACAGATTTCAGAGGTGAGAATAAAATGGTCATTATTGGTGGGGATTTAAATTTACCAGGTGTAAACTGGGTAGGAAATAAGATTAATAACATAAGGCAACAGAGATTTGCAAATACCCTAATAAAGGAAGGATGATTTACACAAGTGGTAGAGCAGAACACTGGGGGAAAAAATATTGTGGATATATTCCTAATAAAGCCCAATCATAACCATGTGTGGTTTCAAGTAACTGAAGGAATAAATAATGAAGCAGTTCTGATGGATATTAGAGGATTCAGTAAACCAGCAGCCAAAATAGGAGGAGGAAAAAGGTACAATTATAAATAGGCACAAATTTCGAAGAGAGATTTCAGAGAACTTTATGATTTTGAACATACTGCTTGCAGCAACGGTAAATAGTTGAACAGATGTACAGTACAGCCAACCAGTTGCATCGATAATTCTAATAGAATTCTATTAGAATTATCGATGCAACTGGTTGGCTGTACTGTACATCTGTTCAATTTCAGAGAACGATTCAGCAAATGGAAGGAAGGCACAAGTAAAGTAGAGTCAAGGTGGGAAGAGTTCAAGGAGATAGTAAAAAAGGGGGAAGAAAAATTTATTCCAAAGCAGAAAATAAATGGAAGTTAGGAACCTGTGCACTATAATATGGAAATAAGGAGGTTAAAGAGGTTGGTAAGAAGAGAACAAAACAGAGTTAAGAGACAGCAGGGAAGTAGGGAATATTTAAAACAACTAAACAAGGACTTAATAATAGTGAAGAAAGTGGCTAAAGCTGATTTTATGAAGAGTATTGTCAGTGCAGAAGGCCCATTGATTGATGCATCCAGAAATTTCTATGGCTATGCTAGAAAACTGAGGGGAAGGGAGGGTGTTGAGACGCTTATAAGCATGGGGATGAAGTTACTGAGGATTTGAAAAAGGCAGAGATTTTAAGTAAACTGGTTTAGTGAGAGCATTAGGGACCATGAATCAGGAACGGGAGGGTCTAATTCAGAGAACGAGCTAAACAACGCAATTAGAAATGAAGAGACCAAAAAAATTGAATTTCATCCTGAGGAAATCATGAAGGAAATAAGGAAGCTGAAAAAACAAAGGGGCTGGTGTAGATAATATTACGACAGATATCTTAAAGATAGCTGGATGTGAAATTGTACAATATCATGAAATATTATTTAAACTGAGTCTGGATACTTGCTGCTTATCATAGGACTGGAAAAGTGTGATAGTAGTGCCAGTACATAAAGGAGGGGTGAGAAATAGAGTAAAAAATTATAGGCCAAACAGTTTGACATCAGTGATGGGTAAATTAATGGAGAGATTGATATGCAACGACATCAGAAATATATATGAGGAGCCTAAGTGATTTTCAAGTAGGTAACATGGCTTTAGGTAAGAATATTGTAACGATAAAGTGGCGTCTGCCAGCTGCGATAATGTACTAGCAGCTTGGTGTGGGGTAATTGTTGTTCGACTAGGTATCAATGGATTGCAGGTCCTTCTACTAATAATTCACAAAGTCGCCATATAGATAATCATTCAATTTATTCACCGAACGTACAATTACTAAGCCACCACCACCACCGATTATAATTTGACCGTATGTAAAGGCTATTCATGACTTCTTCTCCTACAAACTGCAAGTTCTGAGCTACACTACTATCACTTGGTGTGGAGGCTTTAGTTCAACGCCTACAAGTTCACTGCTATTTACGAAACACTGCAGTTTATCTGCATGACGGCGGCTTACTTATAATGTTTCATCAGGTCCACACGATAGTGCCAGAACGCATCGCCAAACAATCACTGCCCCGCGCAACCAACCGTGACCGACCTCCAAGACAGCGAGTCACAGACTGCCCTCAACAATCCAACTCGCATCTCGCGTCACACTTTCAACAATCGGATCGTCCTGATTCCACCGCTCAACACGAACACACACATTGTCTTTTATATACTGTCTCGCCACAATATTCATGTGAATGTCAGTTGGTTTGATATATGCAAGATATTTCCAATGAAATGGACAAGGGAGGTCAAATTGATAGTGTAGCACTAGATCATTCAAAGGCTTTTGGCAAAGTGAGCCATAAAATGGTAGTAAATAAGGTAAAAACTATTGGAGTGGATGAGAAAGCAATTTGCTGGGTAGAAGAATTTTTAAAAGGTAGAAAATTAGGGTAGGAAATGCAGTATCAAAAGAAGTTGAAGTAAAAATAGGAGTGCCACAGGGTAACATATTGGGACCGTTGCTATTCATTATGCTAATGAATTATTCTGTTGATTTGTTTACTACCTGAAATTAGATTGTTTTCAGATGACATAATGCTATATTAAATGATCAAAATGGTAGAGGACTGTAAACAGCAGCAGGGTGATCTGGACAGGATATCTAGTTGGGTTGGTAAACATGGGATAGTGATAAATGCAAAGAAGTCAGCTTATTAGATACACAAATAAAAAAACTAAGGTTGATTATGATTATAATGTGGGGAAAGAATTGCTTAACTGGGCAGGATATCGGACAGGTGGTAGGAAAAGGTTTCAAAAGTCTGCACTTGTTGGAGAGAGTGATGAGGGGATGTAAAGACAAGTAAAGGAATTGGGTTACAAAACATTGGTCAGACCTTTGCTCGAATATGGTAGTGTAATATGGGACCCTCATTTTGAGTTTCAAATACAGGTGTTGGAGAGGGTGCAAAAAAGGGATGCTAGATTAGTTTCTGGAAATTATCAAAGAATGAAATCAGTAACTGATATAATAAAAGAGCTGGAATTGGATTCATTGCAAGACAGGAGGAGGGTGAAGAGGGTCATGGGAGTCTACAGGGCGTATACTGGCGATCAGGCATGGAAAGATATTGGTGCAGGTATGGAAAGTAGTGCATTGAAGGGAAAATATGACTATAACCACAAGCTGGAACTCGATTTCAGGCACAAAGGTGTGGGAAGATTTTCTCTTTTAGGTAAGGGTACCAGGGAGCAAAAGCATTGAAATAATCTAAAGTTAAAATTTGTAGACGGCAAATACAGGTGGGTGCAGGAACGGGGTAAGATGGGCGTGTAGGGAAATTGCCCCCGCAGCACATGCTCCATTGCAATTAAAATTAAATTAAATTTATAGTGGTATTTATAGTGGAATGCCCTTACTGAAACCAAAACATTTATTAAAAGAAAAGTTCAAACTTACAATATGTTTCAGGAAAACAAATTAAGGTATCAAAATTTTTATTAACTACAACTAATTTACAATTGTAAATTTTACTACTAGCCATAGGTATTTTTATTTATTTATTTTAAAAAAAGACACACACTCTGAAAAAATCAATTCAAACTTTCCATTGTTCAAAAGAATGCATCTTAGCAAATGTAGGGTTAAAATTTCTGAAAAATATTGAGACTGCCCAAGATGATTAGGTAGTTTATGTATTGGAGAAGTGTTTTATATGACCACATACTATTAGGTGTCTCATGGTTTATTATATACGAAATAATTAGTCCCAGACACACTTTCAACTTTAACTTGGTTTTATTTCTCGTAAAACATCAGACTTCAAAGATACTGATCACATGTGAACACAAGCTCCAGCAATTACTCTATATACTGCTTCCAAAGACAATACTGCCATACACTGGATTAAGTGTAAAACTGTTCATGTAAAACTGTTTCAACCGTGTGATTTGCCAACGTAAACTATCACAAAACTTGTCTCTGCCGCTCACTTATATAAGTTTCATAGAAAGTTCCAGAATATTGCAAAGGCTTCCGACAGATGTTTCTAGAACTTTAACAATACTTAAACAATTAAAAACACTCAAAATCAATACATAATCATTTATGCTCATTACGAAATTCTCAGAAATGAAAATTGAAGCTACTAAACACAAAATTATCCACATAAATCATTTTAAACTGTAGCAAATTGTTCTCTAAACATCGTAGCTAACCTTAATACTTGGAATTACAAACATTTAATCGATTTCTCTGGCATAGTTCTATCCTTAAACACATTCAATAATATTTACATAATTTCTTTTCATAAAACAAAGTCCATTTACACCAATTTACAATAAATTGCAAGACAAGCATACAAAATCATATTCACTCAATCCCTAGCTTGCTACTAACAATTTATAAAATACAATTCCATTTTAAGTCTAGGTTTGAGGGCTGTTACATTACATTCTACAACTTTCTAATGCTGGCGAATATGAACTTCGTCATTCATCATACGATAACTGGTTTGATGCAGGCGGACTCTGAATATTCTGGGATGGCCTGCTCACTCATCAAAACTATCATAATTGCTCACATTTCCAACAGACGAGAAAGGGGTATTTGTCAAAAACTGCATTTCGCTATTGTCCATAAACCCTTTGAAATTTTTTTATCTATTCTTCCGCAATTTTGAGAAGTTTGCTGTCAAAACCAAATACTTCCTTCAGCCACTTAGCTCCCTTCTTTTGTGGTTACTTCAGAACTGCATAGGTGCAATAGTTGGAAAACATTCATATTAAAGCTCTTTCATACTGGTGAACATTTTTCAACGCTTATTACTAACCTTCGTCGTTTCGACTACGCTGTCATAAAAATAGGTTTATAAGGTTTTATTGAATAAAATAATTATTTCTTTTACATATTTTTTTTATTATAATCAATTATTAAGAAAATTATAACATTCTTATTTATTTAAATCACATATTTATTACTTAATCATCCTTTACACTGAAACTATATTTAAAACACAATACTAGAAAACAATACTAAACTAGAACACAATACTATATAAAAAACTCAAATAATTAAAATAAACATATAGAATCAACAAAAAAATAACATTTTGGTAAAAAAAAACTATGAACTAACACATTTGTGACACACATCAAGTTTGTGTTCGCCACACAACGATTTATTGCACTTATAGCAACTAGATTTCGTCATCTTTCTTTTTTTAGTGATAGGATGACCTGCAGCTTCCCTTTCTTCAGTCTCAAGTGTCAAACTCGAAGCGGGATCAGGCTCAATGTGGTCTTCCTTCTCACTCCCTGAAGAATTTTCTTTGTCACTATTATTGGCTAATAATAGCTGAAGAATCGTATCTAAAATAAAAAAATAATATACATTACTTTTATGATGTTAAAACTAAAAATAAACATAAAATATTATAAGCACAATAGTAAAAAATATAACGTTAATACTAACCTTCGTCGATGCGATGAGCCATGGTCACTGGTCCGGCAACGGGTCGACTGAAATTACACGGGAGTTGAAATAGGTGCGACTGCGCACTCAAAAGTTATGGACCTTTTTTCGAATTCGCATCGTCGATTCGACGAAGCTTAGTGTTCTAGGGTTAACTATAAGCAATTTTGACTATTATTTTGCTAGTTCTTGGTGGCCAAGGCTAAAAATTTATAGCGATAAAATTGTGTGCATATGGTAAAAAAAGTAATGGTGAGGTACTTAGTAATTCAAATTTGTCAAGAAGTTAGCAAATGATTCCTTTGTGTGATAATAGATGATACATAACCCTTAAAAACGTTTTTAATGCGTTCCTACCATCAAAAGAATGCAGGAGGTATACAAAATATTTATAATGAACGTTTATCGTTGGCTAGACAAGTCACCGACTGTGCATTTAGCGTAATGAGCAATAAGTGGAAAGTGTTAAATAAACCTATAGAAGTTGAGCCTAAACGAGCTGATTATATAATTAACTGCATTTGTCTACTTCATAACCTTGTTATTTTAAGACAGAGTATCTTTGAACTTTAGACTAGCACCCAACGGATCTCAACAGAATAAAGCCAAAAATCAAGTATTTTGGGTGAAAACCATGCTGATAAAACAGCTCATAATATTCAAGAACGATTCAAGAACTTTTTTTTTCTAAACAATCATTTTCAACTTTGTCTATGTTTATTAGACGATTCTCCATGGGTATGTAATTCTGAAGCACGTTTATCAAACTTGAATTTAAAAAAAGTTAAAATATTTTATATATGCACCTTTTATCTTTAATTCTTCGGCAACTTTATTCCAAATATGCTGTTGAACATCTTTGCAATGGTAATGTACACTTTTCTGGTTCCACAGACTCTCTTTTTCTTGAATTAAAAGAATTATTTTTTCCATGTGCATGATTACTAACAAAAAATCAAATGAACTTCACCAATAAATCGCACCAAGTCATGCGTTGTATGGAGAAAAATCCCAGCCTGCTGGATCGAGTCACAGGTAGAAGCAGGACTAAGTATAGCCCAATGTGAGAGCGTTGATTACATTCCGAAGGTTGAGAAATTTTGTACGCAGTCGTGCGACTACGGGCAACCAAAAGTGAGATATAGTCCCTTTTAAAGTTGCAACAGATTCATCTATTTCTTTAGCATTAGTGATTTTTCCCATGATGCATCTACAAGCAGTTTTAACCCAATCATTACTGGAAGTCCGTTTCCCCCTTCTATTTAGGTGTATACCATGCCTAGTGAAACCACAATTGGGTGTACACAGGCACAACCCCCGAAGTTGTTTGATTACTCATTAATACAACAATAAAAATAAACTATCGTCTGAAAACTTTTTTCTGACTTTTTATATGAAGTGTAGATAAATTATGAATCACAATTCCAATTAAAAACCACAACAAAAAATAGATATGAGAATTAAGTTTTTCCCGGCGTATAGACGAAATGAATAATTCTTGGTTATTCTGCCAGTTAATTTCTTTATTTAACTTATTACACAACATTTTGGCAGCAACCTCCTTTGCCTTTGTTATGACTAACGATGTGTAATTAGTTAAATAAAGAAATTAACAGGCAGAATACTCAAGAATTATTAATTTCAAAAAAATAGATGTTCAAAGGTTAAAAACGAAAAGATCCAACAGGTATAGCACATATCATAATACTACGTACCAATATAATTAAAAGTTTAAATTTGGATTTCCAAAAGTAATAATTTCCTAGATGAAATGAAATTACTTAACAATTAAGCCTCACAAAGTGAAAAAATATCATAAAAAATTTATAATATTTTAATCCAGAAAGTTTCTACTCAAATGTAATTACAAACATTATATCAATTCTACCATTACTGTGTACTTGAGCAAATTCAGAAACTGCAATAACCAAAGGCATTACACACGGTGTCTACATTTACCTTTTGATGGAACAGCATAGGGTATCAGATTCATGTAGCACCACCGCACAAAATACAAAGACCATAGGTATTCCATGTGCTCATTCATAAAGTTTTGCTGCGCGGATTTTCAGAAACAATATCACACCCAAAACAGGACCGCAATCTAAAAATGAAATAAACTGGTGTCTCCTTTGTACACAATTATTAAAATAATACTACTTAGCAACAGGAGTGATATATACTTATATGCAAACATAACAGCATCCATGGCAGAATAAACTCTTCCATACAACAGAAGTTAAGTGGACAAAACATGGTCTCTAACAGACAATGTGTATCGAATCAAGCACAGCAAATAAGAAAGCAAAGAAGAGTGTATTCCCATTTAGTGGTGGAAAGGACAACTGCTTGGAGAAATGTCACTCCAAGATTCGATTCAGCATACTATTACCACACTTATGGTTAGTTTGGGCTGTTGTTACATCAGCTGTAAACAGGCCCTGCTCATGGCAGTACCTGATATCTTTCCATAGCTTTAGAGAAAAAGAAAAACGGAAGGGAGGATCAAACAATTGTTTGATTTCAAGTGAACTGCTGTGACCCAAGGATGACAAATAGAAATGGATAGCGAGTTTTACGAAAATTACTAGAGAATGGATAACACCAGTTTCACATTTTTGTTAGCCAAATACGGTCCATAAATCTTAAAACCTGGTACACAATTGCATGAATCTATCCCTGAAGAACAACATTTTATAGAAACATTGCAATTTCTGGACACTGGAAGAACATATGAAGACCTGAAATTCAGTTGAAAAATATCTCCTCAGATGTTTGGAAAGATGATACATTAATATAAGAATAGCTACACAGAGCCTATATGAGGAGACAACATAAGGTCTCTTACATTGCAAATAAATTAAACAGCCCTAACCTTAATACTGAAAGAGTGAATAAAAATCGGATCAGTAGTGTAAAAAAAGTGAACCACCAAATTAAACTAAAAGTTTTATTAAAATTTTCACAGATACTACAGTAAAAATAGGCATTTTAAGATAGTATTTATGGGATCTGAAAATTTTATTTAGGACAGTAAATGAGTTTAAAATTTTTATTTACCATGTGGTTACAAGGAAATAAATGATGTCAGTAAGCAGCAAGGTCAACATGGGAGTAAAAAGCAAATTTCAGGGAGAATAATGGAAAGGTTATTTATTTAAATAGATAAGCAAAATTTAAATATGATAACAAATTGTCAACATCAGCTTTTAGATAAAACAGTTACAAAATTAAAACTTTGGTCAAATGAAAGCTAAATTAAAAGGAAGTTTAAAGTATTAAAAAAAAGGGGGGGGGATTCTAAGTATCATGCCAAGAGTTACACAATCGCTACAGGTCAAATATAATTAAGAAATAAGAATTTGTCAAAAGCAAGACATGAATAATTAAATAGAGCATGAAATTCCTAAAAGAATAATGAAATCGCCCTACGTAAAACTAAGATTAAATAAGTTATAATTTTAAGAGCACATCTGGAGGAAAAGATGGAATCTTAAAAGTAAATTCAATGCTTATAAGTGAAATATTTGATCTAAATAAAAACAGTTAAAGAGATGAACCATATATCAAATTAAACAGAAAATTAAAATGCTTCTATTATTTGTTGCATTGAACACAACTCTTGCGCAAGCCCAGTCACCTACCTTGAAAAAGGGGGGTTTCACTCGAAATATTGTATTTTCTTTGTTTGTGTGTTGTTTCATGTTGCCGCTGCCCTCCTCCGTTCAACTTTGGTGAGTGTTGGGTGTATTTTACCAGTCCTTTCAATGAAAATGCATCTTGTGATATAAATAATTTTATGAAGAGCAAAAACTCTTTGGAGCTAAAGAGAAATAAATGAAAAACTTAACACTCAACTTTCAGAAATTAATAACACTTAATCAAGTAGAATTACAAAGAAACTTGTCTTTGACAAAAGTATTAAAAATAATCCACTCTATAAGATGGCAAAGTTTCAGAAAAATTAGATTAAAATAATGTACCCTGGGAAACAAAGGATAGCACACATATAAATAGCAATTCACTTCTCTCTCCTTGCCGCTGTTGGTAACTGGCACAATCCATAAACCTTTGTCATGCAATGCAGACATAGTGATGCTTGTAAATTTTTCCAACATACAGTTGCGGATTTAGTGCAATGCAAGTTTAGGTGGTAGAAACATTTTGCTGTCGTCAGTCTTTCGACTGGTTTGATGCAATCCTCCATCCTTTCCTACCCTGTGCTAACCTCTTCATTTCTACAAACCCCTTACAGCCCACATCCTCAATTATCTGCTTCATATATTCAAATCTCTGTCTTCCTCTACAGTTCTTACCTTCGACTGTTCCCT